>OW285238.1:76079404-76464873 GCA_935421215.2 Melolontha melolontha
ACAAACATATATACCCCGCTCTTCAAAACTTGAGAAAATTTTACGCTTTAAATTCTTTTTGAATTAAACATATGCAAGCATTTCTCATATTCTTAAGTTTGAGAGCGAGGTTTGTTACCGACGAAATCGCAGCGAGAATAGTGAAGGGAGATAGATGTGCGGGGTCATTATATATATATATATATATATATATATATATATATATATATATATATATATATTATAATATTACCCCTCGATGAATTAGAAATTAAAAATTTTAACAGGTATGGATATTGGAATAAGTTACAATTTCAAATCTCGCGCTTGAAAAAGAATTAAGTGTAATAATTCCCATGAATCAATACTTACGACCTTATTGAAGATGGTAGATCGCCTCCGGTTCTAACACAATACAATCGATGATGCATAGATCTTTTACTTTATCTCAAAGAAGGTACAAACATTATATTATATATTATGTTAATGTTTCTAACATAATTTATTTTATAGTTACAATTAGTTAAGAAAAGAGAATTATGGCAAGTTTTTAAAATTGGAATTTAAAATGAAAGGTTTGCCATATACATAAAAATAACAAGAAATCTTACAGGTATGTATAGAATCGTAGATTCTTGTGTAACTTATTATATGAACGAGTATTCAGATTTTTCTAAATAACAATAAAAGGTGAACATTTGCTTAAATTTTGAAATCTCAGAAGAAAATCTTAAAAATCAATTTTGTTTATATTTCTAATATAAATGAAAAAGATACCGACATTACGTTTACCAGATGTCTTCTTTTCTGTATTTTAGACTCCTGCTTTATATAATTATTCTGATTTCTTGAGAGTTGACTGGAAAATCTCTCCGTAGATAGTCGAAATGGTTCACGATTGTCTCAAACTCCCCTTATACAGTGTCGTTCTGGATATCCTAGGTTAAAGATCTCCTTTTCTAATTGTTAATCTTGATTATGGCTTATATGGCATCCAAGGTGAGTCGCGATTAGTCCAAGGTTAATCCAGGATAGTCCTATTACATTAAATATTAAACGGCTAAATGGTATCTCTCGACAGAAAAATAGTAGATTACACTTTGATTGCTTATAAAGTATGTAAACACATATAATACGCAGCAAAAGCAGTATAACAACGTTTTATATCATGTCTTCTGTAGATCCTCCCATCCAATAGAAGATATATTTTTTCAAAACCAATATAATCGATAGATTATTTATTATTTTAGGAGAATTTCATATGTTTATGGACATGTATAAGACTATACATTTCAGTCTGGAATTGCAGCCGCTCTTTGAGTTCGTAAGACTCGTTTTGTGGCGAGTCACTTCATTTTCTGTGGTCTATAGATATGTTCTTGCCATCTTCAAAACTTTTTGCCATTCTTCCCTATTTAACATTAATGCTCTCCCTGCTACGGTCCCCAGGTCTTTGATATCATCCACTACTTGGTCCTCTCACCTAATTTTTGGTCTACCTCTTGTTCGTGCTCCATATGGCTTCCATCTTATAATTCGTCTCAACGTTGACCCTTCTTCTCTTCTGTTTACATGCCCATACCACCTTACTCTCATCGATTTAATCACTCTTACCATGTTTTATCTCTACAGTAACTCCTCTATCTCATGATTCATAAGGCTTCTATAAGCATTATCTTCTTTCTTTGGTCCATAAATTCTTCTGATTATTTTTCTTTCAAATGTTCTTAGAGCTTCTTCATCTTTCTGTGTTAATCTCGTTGTTTCTCCAGCATATGTCACTACCGGTCTAATAGCAGTTTTATATATTCTTATTTTCTGTAAATGCTGATTTTCCTATTTTTCATATATTTCTTTTATCTATAGTATGCTCTATTCCCTGCTTGAATTCGATGTTTCACTTCGTTTGTTTTCTGATTCTTACTACTTATCATGGATCCTAGGTACTTAAATGTATCCACTTTCTCAAAATTGTAATTTCCCATCGCTACTTCTTTGCTTTCCCCAATGTTTTCTTGTCTTGCGATTCTCATATATTTTGTTTTGACTTGATTTATCTCAACTTCTCCCTTCTTTGCTTCCGAGTCGAGTCTCAGCAAGGCTTCTCTTAGACTGTTTGGATTTCTTGCTATTAATGCTATATCATCTGCATACGCTATGATTTGCATTGATTTTTCAATAATCGTCCCTTTAAAACCACAATCTCTTATAATTCCTTCTACAGCTATATTTAATATTGACGCAGATAATCCATCTCCCTGCCGTACCCCCGAATTAAATTCAAATTCTTTTGATATATCGTCCTGCAGCAAAACTGCTGCTCTGGGTCGTTTCATCGTCATTTTCATTAGTCTTATCAACTTTATAGGTATTCCTAAATTTTCGGCATCTTTGAAGATCGCATCACGTTTCAGGCTGTCAAATGCTTGCTTAAAATCAATGAATAATATTAGAAGTTCGATGTTTTGTTCATAGCATTTCTCTATAATTTGGTTTAATATATATATGCATCGATAGTTGATCTTCTTGGTCTAAATCCCAGCTGATATTCTCCAATGATGTCCTCTGTCTGATTTTTCACTTTATCATATATTATGGATGTCACTAACTTGTAGCATACACCCAAAAGTGATATTCCTCTATAGTTTTCACATAGCATTGGATTTCCTTTTTTGTACACTGGAATTATTAATGCACAACTCCACTCATTAGGCATCGCTTCCTCTTTTCATATCTGCCGGATTAATTTATATATTTGTTGTTTAAGCTCATCTCCTCCGTGTTTTATCAACTCACTGCATATTTCGTCTAGGCCAGGAGATTTTCTTTGCTTCATTTTTCCAATCATCTCATAGCATTCTTCCTCAGAAGGTATCATTTGGTCCTCATACTCTTCTATGCTAAAGGAATCGCTATATTCATCTTGCTGTAACTGCTTATGCTTATTTAGTAGCCCTTTAAAGTATTTCTCCCATTCTTCACTATCGATATTCGCAGTCAGATTTCTCGTGTTTTCTTTTCTTACTTGTTGGTATATCTTGTTGTTGTTATTGTTATCATTCTCAATAGCATACATCATTTCGTCAATCCATTGTGTTTTCTTCCGACTTACCAGTTTCGTACCTTCTCTTCTCTTTTTACTATATTCTTCATAGTCTTCTTTCGCTCCTGTATTTAACCATTTTAGTCTCATTTCTTTCTTCCTCTTCATTGCTCTTTCACATTCAATATCAAACCATCCATTCCTTTTCTCTGCTTGTTTCCTTCGTAATACTTTCTCTGCTGCTGTTATGATACTGTGTTTAATTTTGCTCCATTCCACTTCAATATCTTCATTTTCATACCTTTCCACTAGTTGCACTTCCATTTCCCTATCATATCTTTCCCTCACTTCTTTTACATCTAGGCTTTCTATATTCCATTTTTTCCTCCTTGCTTGCTTTCTTTCATTTCTA
This sequence comes from Melolontha melolontha, assembly GCA_935421215.2. Taxonomy (NCBI): domain Eukaryota; kingdom Metazoa; phylum Arthropoda; class Insecta; order Coleoptera; family Scarabaeidae; genus Melolontha; species Melolontha melolontha. Next base: position 76,082,839 of record OW285238.1, read on the forward strand.
ATTATTCTTAAGATTATTTTTGCAATTCCTAGATAGTGATCTGTGTCGACATTTGCACCTCTATAAGATCGTAAATCTTGTATCATTTTATGTCGTTTTTTACTTAATAAAACATGGTCTATTTGGTTACCAGTTGTTTGCCCAGGGAATAACCAAGTTACTTTGTGTTCCTTCTTGTGTTTGAATCTTGTGCTCATTATATACTGTACTAAGACGAAGTATATCGTGATTTACTTTCAAATTGTCTTCCGGCAACAACCTAGTCGAAGATGTGATGCTATTCTCGTACCCAGTTTAAGGTTTATAATAACTTAATAACTAGCTAATTTAATATTTTAATAAAAAAAAAATATGTTTTATAACAAATGAACTATTTATTTATTATGTGTGATTAAGTTCAATATTTAGCTAATATGGCCACCTCTAATGTTATTAAATCAACAAATTTAACTGTATATAACTCAAAAAATACATAAAACATAAAACAAAATAACTTATGCAAGGATTTTAAATATAAACGACCAATGATTAGTATTTATACAAAATAGTTATAGTAAAAAAAAAACGGTATTTTTATGTACGTAGAGGAAATATCTTGGTATAAGTATTCTTTAATTCATTACTCACACGATAATATTTTTTGAAACTATCCTTGGATATGTATCGGCAGACTTGCGTCCCTACTGCTATTCTCCCAATTACTGTAAGTATTTCCAATTTTGCCAGTCTTGCACCAATTACTATCGTATAACCTATACGAATATTTTAGTTGTGACGATACTTGTGAAGATGTTGCCAGGCTCGTATAAACTTCTATAATATCTCCAATTACTATTGTATAATCAATCTGCTACTGCTCTATCTCTGACTCAAGAAATACCATATACTATTCTTTCGAACTTTATCTAACACAATATAGCCCGTTCTGCTATATAAACAGTTTTCTAATCTTCTGTGATTGTTCTCGGTATGTTCTTCAATTTGAATAACTCATATATATAAAATCGACAAATTCAATTACTAAATTTTTATGCGTCAAAAATAATAATCATCCTTTTTTTTCAATCGCCATGGTTATTTTCTATACTTTTATTTACATCCGAGTTAGTTAGTCTCTTTTAAAATTCAAATATAAAAATGACATTTAATTATAAATGTCGAAACTATTCACTTGCATAAGTTAAATTTAACAATAATTTATACAAAATGACTAACTATATCCTACACGATTGTACAATTTTAACATATATAATAAACTAAAAATATATATACCAAGATTGAACTCGATTAATATTTATATAACTAATATATTATATATATATATAATCCAAAAATCCCTAATACCATAACAATGGTGTAGGGCGTTTATCTTCTTCTAGCTTTTTATAAACGTTTTCCATTCATTTCTATTCCTTGTCATGTTCTTCGCTTCTGTCCATGTTTTGCCTTTCCTTCCCAGTATTTCTGCTATGACATCATTCCATGTTGTCCTTGGCCTTCCTCTTCTTTTATTTTTCATTATCCTTGCTTCCCATATCCTTCTTGTTTGTCTTGTATTTTCCATTCTATATAAATGTCCCCACCATCCTAGCTGTCTTTGTTCAATGTATTCTAACACTGACTGCATTTTCAAATCTTTTCGTATTTCCAAGTTTCTTATTCTGTCCATCCTTGTAACTCCTCTAACTCTTCTTAAATACTTCATTTCTACTGCCTGTAATTTATTCCTTTGTCTTCTATTTAATATCCAGGATTCACAGCCATATGTTAATATCGGTCGGTAAATTGCCTTATATACTTTTAGTTTTGTTTCTCGGGATATCTCTTTTTTTGTTAATGAAATTATTCCTCATGCTGTGGTACAGCTTTGTTGTTTTTTCTATTCTTTAATTAATCTCAGCGTCCTGGGTCCCTCTTCCATCAATTCGTACTCCCAAGTACTGGAATGTTCTCACTTGTTCTATTTCAGTTCCTTCTATTACGATTTTCGTATCTACCTGTTCATCTCCCACTACCATTACTTTAGTTTTGCTCTTGCTCATCGTCATTCCACTGTCCTTTAGTGTCATATTCCATGTTGTTAAATTACGTTTCAGATCTTCCTCATTGTCGGCTATAACTACTATGTCGTCTGCGAATGCCCCTTCCGAAACTTCGACTGCATTCAAGTTAAGGTGTCCAACCCTGAACTTTTTACTTTTACATGCACACTGTTTGATAATGTCATCCATATAAACAATGAACAGCATTGGGCTCAGACTTCCCCCTTGGCGCAGTCCCTCGTTTGTTTTAAATATCTCAGATTCTAAATTGTTAGCTATTACAACATTAGTATTGTGGTTATATATTTTCTGTATTAATCGTCTTATTTTGCCATTGACACCTCTTTCTCTTAATACATTCCACAGTCTTTCTCTTGGTACTTTATCGAAGGCTTTTTCCAAGTCTATAAATGCTAAGAACACTTTCTTCTGTTCTCTAGAGGCTTTTTGTATTATTTGTTTCACAGAGAATATTTGGTCTTGTGTGCTCCTTCCTCTTCTAAACCCACTTTGTGACTCATGTAACGTATTTTCGAGTTTTGTTCTTAGTCTTTTATCTATTATTTGCTCGAGAATCTTCATTGCAGTACTTAGAAGGGATATTCCTCTGTAATTATTGCATTCTTTCTTATTTCCTTTATTCTTGTATATTGGTACTATCAATGACTTCTTCCAATCGTTTGGTATTTCCTCTTCTCTCCATATTCTGTTATATATTTTCAACATTAATTCTCTTCCTCTTTGTCCTATATTTTTTATCATTTCTGCTGTTATTTTGTCACAGCCTGGCGCTTTTCCATTTTTCTGTTTTTGTATTGCTTCTTCCAGTTCGTCCATGGTAATTATTTCTTCTGTCTCTTCTTCTCCTATTATTTGTTGTTCACTAGCATTCACGTTTTCCACTCCTCCGCTTAACAATTCCTGAAAGTATTCTTTCCACCTTTCTATAATCTTCATTCTATCGCTTAGGATCTCTCCCTTCTTATTTTGTATATAATGTGTAGATTGTGACCTTTCTTCATTCCTTACTGATTTCAAGACTCTATAAAATAGTTTTTGGTTCTCTTTACTGTTTTTTTCCATCTTTTCCCCAAATTCTTTCCATGTCTCCTTTTTTGCTTGTACTACTAAATGTTTCACTTTTTTTCTTTCTTCTTTGTATATATCGTATTTTTCCACTGTTTGTTCTGCTAAGTATGTTTTCCATGCTTTTTTCTTTATCTTAATTTGATGTCTTATTTCATTTGCCCACCATTTTGTTTGTTTTTTCTTTTTATTTTTCCTTACGCCACATATCTCTTTCGTTGTAGTTATTATTATTTCTTTAAACCTATTCCAAATTTCTTCGATAGTTCCATTAATTTCTATATTTTCTACTCTTTCGGCTATCCTTTTCTGGAATTTTTCAGCAATGGCTTCACTTCTTAATTTGTGTATTCTAAGTGATTCTATTTGGTCTTGTTTCTGTGTATATATATATTGCTTTTCCTTGTTTTGAACTTTTTCTTTTATTCTTGATATAACCACAAAGTGATCGCTTCCTATTTCCGGCCCTCTTCTTACTTTCGTGTCGCTCACAATTCTTCTGTTATTTTTGTCAACTAATATGTAGTCAATTATAGACCTCTCCCCCCTACTCTTGACTTCTCTAGTATATCTGTGTATATCTTTGTGTTGGAAAAGAGTGTTAGTTATTACCAAGTTGTGTATAATGCAGAAGTCCAGCATTCTTTTTCCATTGTTATTTCTAACAGTCTCCCCGTTTGTTCCCAATACTTCACTATATTCATCGTCTCTTATGCCAACTCTACTGTTGAAATCTCCTACTACAAACATTATACCTTTCGCGTCATTCACCACTAATGTTAGTTCTTCCCAAAATTTATTCTTATTTTCTGATGTATCATCTTCGTTTGGCCCGTACACCACTATTATTGTTTTCGTTCTGTTTCTTTCCTTCATCTCTATTAGTAATATTCTTTCTGACCAGGCATTCCATCTATAAATTTGGTTTTTTAATTTCTTGTGTATAATGCATCCCACTCCTGCAGCTGCTCTTTTTTCTTTTCCTACACCACTATATATCATAATATGACCATTGTCCGTCTTAATAATTCCCTGTGCCTTTTTTTTTGTTTCCGTAATTGCTAATACATCCACTCCTAACTCTTCAAACTCCTTTTCTAATTCCTTTTCTTTTCCTGTTATGCTCTTTATATTCCAAGTACCAATTTTCCATGTTTCACTTTCTATATCCTTACTTTTCTCTATCTTTTTTATTTTTTGTGTATCATCATTATCATACTGATCATTATTTTGTTTATTTTCCTTTATCATATCCTTTTTCTTGTCCGGGTCATCATCTATATTTTCACTAGTCTTTACTATTAGTTTGTTGACACTATTTTTGGGATTTTATTTTCTCGTGCCAATTCTCGTTCCTCCTTATTCCAATTCCCCTTTTCCCTATTCCATCTCCATTGTTCTCCCTCTACTATTAACTTTTGGAATCCTATCTTAACAGTTTTTCCTTTCATTCTCTCTTCTTTGGCCTTTCTTCGTATCTTTTCTTGTATTTCTCTTTCCTCTTTTGTCATGTCATCGTTAATGTATATATTTTGTTCCATAAACCCTCTCAATTTGCCCTTATTTTTCATTATTTTTATCTTATCATCTATATTCTTCAGTTCTATTAAGCAAGTTTTTGGACCCAGTTGTTTCACCGCTTTAATTTCAATTTGTATTTCCATGTACTTCTTGATAATATCTTCCACCGCTACCTTTAAATGATCTTGATCACTCCCATCTATTTTCAAGCCTACCATAACTGCGTTCTTTCTTCTATTCATACCCTCGAGTTTATCTAATCTTCCTTTGGCACTTCTAATTTCTTTTTTCAGTTCTTCGTTTTCTTTTCTAATCTTCTCATTTTCTAATTTGATTTCTTTCATTTCTTCCATATATTTATCTTGTTTTCCCTCTATGTGTTGCACTTGTGTAACTAATCCTCGCATCATTTCCATTAATTTATCTAGTTTACTTTCGTCACTGCTTGCTTCTTTGTCTGGTGTTCTGGTCAGCTTTTTACTCTTTTTGAAGATTTCGACTACGTCTTTTTGATTTCTCTTTCTTTTTCCTTCATCCGTGGTACTCCCATCACTGTCCATCGCAAACAATGTCTATCCAGGCCCCCAAACCACTAAGCTAGTTATCTCGTTAATATTTCCTAATATTTTATAAGCCGGACCTGTTCCTTATTGATATATTTAACCATTTATTTAACTAATTGCTATTTAATTAATAGTTAAAAAGCAGGTAAGGACAAAATCACGTTTGATTCATGTTTGTATAACCATTTCAAATATTTATTTTAAAATTTTCGGATCACATTTATTTGATTTTATTTCACACTAATTCGAAATTCGCTCGTGCGCCACAAATTTATTTATGTCTTACTAGTCCTTGTTTTTATTGTGCCATATGTTTATATTGTCGGATGCTGGCCTCTTTTTATTATTGCAAACACTAACATATATTATTTATTTTAATCATATACTTATCTCTTCCACTATTTCACAAATTTACACCTTTGTGTATTACTTCTAATTATTTACTAACAATATTACTTTATTACACTCGCAAAAACCTCGTATTCGATACATTCTTGCGGAGCCAAAATTACACGTCTATTCTCTATAACTACCACGCTACTATCCAACTAATATATTAACAATAATATATTCAACCTTTTAATAAATATGACAACTATAACAAATTCACACAAATCAAAATACCTCTTGCATATGTTAATAATATCTTAAGAAAAGAACTTATGGACATAACATTAGAAATGGCTCATCAATATAATGGAGGTTTATCCCATTACAATACATATTCATTCCTGCCGCTAAGTTACAGCATCGGCTTCCATTTTCATTCGTTAGATCGTGTATTGTTTCTCGTCCAGCTACACTTCTCAAGTACTCTTCTTTGCCTATCTTAGCATTAAAGTCTCCTATTACCATTAATGTATCGTGTTTAGGTATTCGTTCACATGTCATTTCTAATTGCTCGTAAAATATTTCTTCTTCTTCCGGACTCCCATCTTCCGTTGGTGCATAGATATTCACAATTGTTATGTTCGCTACGTTATTCCTTATTCTTAGGTAGGATATTCTTCCATTTATTCCTTGGAACTCCATAATATGGTCCCTAAATATTTTATCTACCATAAAGCCAGTTCCGTTACTGCCTTGTTTGTCCTCGCCTCCATAAAACATCGTATATTTCTCTTTATCAATTCTTCCTTGTCCTTTCCATCTTATTTCTTGTAGTGATAGTATTCCAATGTTGTATCTCATCATTTCCTTCGCTTTCCTCCATTTGCCCTACTTGCAGCATTGTTTTTACATTCCAAGTTCCGATACTAGCTTTATTCCCCTTTCTATTTTTATTTTTATTCCTTTTCCTTTTATCTTGTTCTGTGTGTACCCTTTTTTTCATTGCCACGTTGTCAGCGTTTCCTCCAGTCTCATGCATTCCTTTTACCTTATCTTTCTTATGTTCTTTTAACCCTTGCAGCGTTGTATCGTCCTCGCCCTTCACGTCGTTACCGTGTATACTTATAAGTTTTTTGGAATGGTTGTAATGTACTTGGGACTTTGTGGGTTCTATTTGTATTTTCTGTTTCCTGAATTTCCCCGCCAGGAGACCTTTCGCTATATTACCCCCCTCCATGTTTTAGTGCTTGGACTTCGGTAGTGTTTTCCATATTTTCCCCTTTCTCTCTTTTATATCCCAGCGTTTCTACTGTATGCATGTTTCCATTAATAATCAATTTGTTGTATAATAATTTAGCCGCGTGGCCTTCTTTTTTGCATCATTTAAATGTATTCTTAGAATTTTTCGTTGTTCCTAGATGCCTTTTCGAAAGTCCTCACTAATAAAGATGTTTGTTTTCTTTAGCTTTGGGACAGTTTTCATTATTTCTCTCTTTTTGTTGTACTCCTTTACTTCCATCAACAGTGGTCTGCTGTGTGATTTATTCGGCCTTCCTATTCTTCTTATATCGGTAATTTCTTTTGTTTCGTCGAAAGGTATTTCTAACTTATTAATTATTTATTTTATTTTCCGATTCATCTCCAGCACATTTTCTTCGTCTGATTCTGCCGCTCCAAAGAATACCACATTCTTTTTCCTGACCTCTCTTTCCAGATCTTCAATTTTCTCTTCTTGGATTTTGAGTTCCTTTTTCTAATATATACATTCCTGCTTGAGAAATTGATTTTCTGCCTTAATACTCTTTATCTCCTTAGCCGTCTCATCCAGTTTGTCCTCGACTCTTTTGTCTCTTTCTTCCATCTTTTGCAATTTGTCCCTTATATCTTGCAACATCCTTCCCAGTTCTTCCATGTTAGTATTAACAGAGGTCATGCTTTATAAACTAATGAAAATTTTTGCTCAAAACGATAGAGAATTTTCCCTCAGTCGTCCCGTCGGAAGGATAGTCTCTCTTTTCGAGCTCTAGAAGAGTAATCTGGCAGTACACCTCTTTAATGCTCTAACAGTTTATCTCTTCCTCCAATTTTATGTATCTTAATTTTCTCTAAATTAATCTAAATTCCTTTCTTATTTTTGAATAATACGATTAATTTAGTAATTATATATTCTGATTCTTTACTTAATTTCACTCACTTTCGGTAATAAAATACATTATATTCAAAGATCAAATACTATTCATAGACCGACGCCTTAGTTCTGTCCTGTCTCATATCATACACCTTTATATTGAATCTTCTTTTATCACCAGCTGTTGCTTTTTTGTTTGTTTTTAACTTCTTTTATTTTATATTATGACGTGCGATTTATGTAAAAACCTTAAATTTGCACTTACCGATTGGGTTTTTTACTGCCAAAATTTCTTTATCTGTTGTTAATCACTTTAGGCACTGATTTTTACAAATATTTTCATTTATTTATTTGCTTTGTCGCAAAAATTAACTTTATTAACAGAAACTATTCACATGTGGCCTTCTAATATCACTACAAGACCGTCTATGTTTATGGATAACAGTGAGTAAATTTTAATCATTGTACCTTGAATATTTTAAATTTTATTTATGTTTTAAGTATCATATCACAAATTAGATCTGTACTTTTACACAGAACAAAACAAACTTTTTTTTTATAAACAACTTTCCATTGCGATTCTAATATAAATTTTCTAAATTCAAAAATATCAGTAAGCCTTTATATATATATATATATATATATATATATATATATATATATATATTGTTGTGATACAAGACACACCCTTTGATCAGCAGCTGGAATGGGAAATATAAACTACTCAACATAGTAAATAAATGTAAACAAGGTTATATAAGCGGTGTTAGCAAGTTTTAGTAGTGTCGAAATGTATACGAATTAATATAACGATTATATTACAGTCTTTAAATTAGTATATTTCTATTTCTTTCACCTATTTCTTTTTATTTTTTTATATTCATAATTCAAATTTAAGCACGAAAGCACCGATATTTAAATTCATGTACATCTATACTCTATATCGACGCTAGTAAAATACGCCCACTAAATGACACACCCTTTGATCAGCAGCTGGAATGGGAAATATAAATTACTCAACATAGTAAATAAATGTAAACAAGGTTATATAAGCGGTGTTAGCAAGTTTTAGTAGTGTCGAAATGTATACGAATTAATATAACGATTATATTACAGTCTTTAAATTAGTATATTTCTATTTCTTTCACCTATTTCTTTTTATTATTTTATATTCATAATTCAAATTTAAGCGCGAAAGCACCGATATTTAAATTCATGTACATCTATACTCTATATCGACGCTAGTAAAACACGCCCACTAAATGACATAACCCGCAATGTAAATATTTATCGTGCGCGATATACAAAAAGTTGCATTAAGATTGATATTAAACTTAGGTTAGAATTTGTTAAATAATATTAAAATTTAGATAATATATTAAATATAGTAAAATTCTGTCTCAGAAAGTAGTTTTAAAAGGCAAAACGTCGAGACTTTTTGGATATTAAATAACTAGGCTTTGATTAATAAACAGACGCTATCGGCATCATCTTTTGCAAAATTCATAAAAGTAATAGACGCATTTTTCGATTTACTCCTAGAAATTCTAAAATTTAATTAATTTAAAATGTGTATTCAGTGTAAAAGTTATTATAAACAACCTGAGAAAATACTGATATAGATTACAAGCGAAAATCTAACAGATAATCGAATTTTTACGCATAAAGCGTTACTGGATAAATATCATCAACGATTATACTAAATACTCAAGATATCCAACCAAAAAGAACTACAGACCATTTACTGATTGGATTATCGTTAATTCAAGCAAATACCTCGTATCCAGCAGTCATACAAGGCCGCAGAGAGATACCAGCCGTTTCGTACCGAGTCCGAGGAAATTTCCAGAGCGTCACCTAAATCCACTGCACACGCCGCCGAATTTGGATAGCGATCGGACAAGCTTTCATCATCAAGATCCAACAACATTGCAGCTTAGAATCTACAATCAGTACAACAGGTTTACTATTTAAACTGAACAAATAAATATCGTCTTTATCATTCATATATTAATATCAAATCATTCACATAAATAAAGATTCTCGAATTTTTTTTACCTTTTATCTTATATCATTCAAAACTATAATTTATATTAAATAAAATACCAATTTTACTCATTACAAATAATTAAGAAGGTACTAACCTATGTATTAGAGATAGTCGACGTAATTTAGTCCACATTTATTATTCCATTACACACATAACCTTGTCGATTTAACACCTTGTTGTAATATATATATTTAGTTCATAAAATTCACTTTTTCTTTTATATTTGTTTATGTTATTACAGTTTTCTATTTTGCATTCAATAAATATTTTATTTTTATATTTGTATAAATCTTTTATTGATGTAGATTTAGTTGTAGGAGTTATTTCTTTTGATATTTGTATATTTGAATTACTAATAAGGAAGCAACTACCATTTACCCGCGACGAGCTTGAGATATATAATTTATTTAAACTTTATTTATACAGTTTTCATGCACCCTGAGGCTAGTTGGCAAGGAAAAGCAGAGATAGCGTAGTTTGAGAAGTTTATCACATTTTATAAGGCGCCCAATTAACCTTTTCAAAATTATTTAACTTATCATTTCTCGAATCAATGTGATATCTATATATATATATATATATATATATATATATATATTGCAGCTATATATCACTGTATTATTATCATTACATTTTACGCATCTCACACTCTCTATTATATATCATTTGGCGCCGAACATGGAAGCCATATCTATTATATATCATTTGGCGCCCAACGTGGGGCCAGTTGTTTCTTTAAATAACTCTATTGCAACATAAACTACAACAAATAATTGATTCTTTCAAAATCATTTTATTTATAATTTATGCTAAATGTGTGTATAATATTACTAAGGTTGTGTGTAAATTGTGTACTTATCTTTCCCATTGTACAGCTGATTGTTCCTACATTTCACCACATCCAAGACTTTGAGGGATTTACGGACATAAAAAGTTTAGTGAAAGGGGAATATCACCTTGTACGTACGTTTCTTTATTAAACTTTTGCTTATTTATATTACTACTGTGTCTCGAATATTGTTTATACATATTTAAATCATAAATCTTTACTTATCAACTATTTATTATAATTATTTTAATAATAAAAAAAAACATCTTCAATATAAACTCTTTACACATTAAAAATTAAATCAATATATCAAAATGGACACAAGACACAGGACAAAAGCAACAAAAGATAATACTGAAGAAGACAGGTCTGAACAGGGAGACATTCCTATAACGCAAACTTCTACATCCGAAGAGGTAAGTTCACCAGAAAATAGCAAAATGTTTATGAACATGTTACAGACACTAATGACACAAATGAATGATTTAAAACAAGATAATATTAACATAAATAACAAATTAGAATCAAATAACAAGGACTTAAAACAAGATAATATTAATATGAATAACAAATTAGATAATACTAATAACAAGTTAGACACAAATAACGAGAATTTAAAACAAGACATAACTAAACTGAGTACTGACTTAACGGCAAAATTAGAAGCTAACACGAAAAAAATTAACGAAAAATTTGAACTTAACAATGCTCATATAGATAATAAATTAAGTGCTTTCAAGGTAGATTTAGAGGGAAAGATAGCTGAAATTTCAACCGCTCAGAAAAAGATGGAAGAGAACGAGCTAAAATACCTAATAAAACTTGACGAAACACTTAATTTTCTAAATTCACAGTGGGCGAAACAATTAGACAAAACCAACATAATAGAATCTAATTACCATGACATAAGTAAGAACTTAGATATTACAAATAACATAATAGAACCTAATAGCAATAAACCGATTAACAAAATAGATTTCAGTAATGCAGATTTAATACAAACCATTAATAATCCAGGTAGCACACAGAAAGAGGTACAGGAAAAGATTACAATTAACAATATACACCATCATAATAACAAGGAGGCCACTAAAACAATACAAAACCAAGTTATTAACAAACCGCTTAGAAGCAAAACTAAACATAATTTACCCAATCAATTTGTAATAAACGACAGAGCTTACCAGAATTTTTTAATAAACAATGCAAGGGAGAATAATAATTTTAACATAGAGAAGACGGCGATTAATAACAATAATTTTGATTTATCCAACATCAAAATCAGGAACATTAATCATAATTATGCAACCAACTTAACACAAACAAACAAAATGGACATACAAAACACCACTTTAATTTCACCAAATTTAACTATACACGATAATATGATAAATAACATAATGAGTAAAGAAGGTATGATAAACAATTCTATTATATATGAATATTTAATTATTAATAATTTCCTTAACACGATATACAATATAAAAATCAAAACCAATTTACACATTTACACAAAAATTGCAACTACATACACACTAATTAACAAAAACCTGCATAAATCACAAGGAAGAGGTAACATGATACTTCTACACAGGGATAACAGCATTAATATCCTTAAAACAGTTCGTCGAAAAATAAATATTTAAATAAATATGATGACAGAATCTCGCTGTTCTAATACACATACCATGATGAACCAAGCTTTATACGGGGATACGATTTATAATTACACTTATATTAAACATAAACAAAGAGATGACAAACACAATTTAATAAGAAAAAGAAAGAACACATTATATATATATAATACAATAAATGAACATATAACAAGTTATATAATTAATAAATTACAATAGAGAAAACAAACATAACTGGAGCTTAAATATTAATACTAATTTATAATAATTAAGAGATACAATACTCTGAGAAAAAAAAAGGGTAACATCACATATTCAAATGGTTAAAATAAACTACAAAAGAACTATTATTTAAATAATTTTGGTACTATCAATCGAATTATTATAGGGGAACATATTCACTTATAAACATGCTAAAGTTAATTATAATGAAAGTTTAAACGTATTATTATTGAAAAAGAGAGAGTATGATTAAAAACAAGTAAAAAAGGATTGTTGATATGATAATAAGATGGACAAGGTAAAGATTTTTAAAGGTATAAGGAATTAATATATGATAGGGGTGTATAGAATTATATAAAAATAAATGAATTATTATTATTATGAAAATATTAAAATATAGACACAAGTGTCTTCTTATAAGGTAGAATATATGTTAAGGAGTGGTATTTTGTGTTAAGAGAAGAGAATGTGAATGTAACGTCTTGTATGTATAATGAGAGTATAATTTATTATGAAAGCTAAAGCTTATATCAGTATATCAATTATAATGAAAGATTAAGAATAACAAGTTATTAAAGGAATTATAAAGCATGCACCATCAACGAAAGATATAAATAAAATAACCCCAATGATAACACTACGAAAAGATACCTGAATATTTTATACTATTAGTACAAGAAATATATAACACTAATTTAAAACCACCGAAAACAGCCCAGTATTACAACTATGTTATAGCTCGTAAAATAATAACAACATGAATAACACAAATAAATTATGCAACAACAATAAATACAAACAAAGACAATATCAATACATCAAGATAATTGAGTTTAAACACAACTAAAACAAACTAAAGCATATACAAAAATAAGACAAAGAAATCAAAGAATCAATAGAATCATATAAAAAAAAAAACAAGAATTTAATTACAATTAAAAAAAAAAAGAGAATTTAATGGTGCAACTAAACATATCGTTTTTATAATTTAAAAAAAAGTTATTAATGTTCATATGTTAACTCATTTTTCTTAATTATTTCAAAATTCGTATGGCACGGAATATAAGTAAAGTACAACAAGGTTGATATTTTCCATTTCATGCATCTTGTTTGGGAAAAGAATATCCTCATTTGCATATTCAGACATTTTTTCCACGTGGATAATGTTGTGATCCAAGACACACCCTTTGATCAGCAGCTGGAATGGGAAATATAAATTACTCAACATAGTAAATAAATGTAAACAAGGTTATATAAGCGGTGTTAGCAAGTTTGAGTAGTGTCGAAATGTATACGAATTAATATAACGATTATATTACAGTCTTTAAATTAGTATATTTCTATTTCTTTCACCTATTTCTTTTTATTATTTTATATTCATAATTCAAATTTAAGCGCGAAAGCACCGATATTTAAATTCATGTACATCTATACTCTATATCGACGCTAGTAAAACACGCCCACTAAATGACATAACCCGCAATGTAAATATTTATCGTGCGCGATATACAAAAAGTAGCATTAAGATTGATATTAAACTTAGGTTAGAATTTGTTAAATAATATTAAAATTTAGATAATATATTAAATATAGTTAAATTTTGTCTTAGAAAGTAGTTTTAAAAGGCAAAACTTCGAGACTTTTTGCATATTAAATAACTGGGCTTTGATTAATAAACAGACGCTATCGGCATCATCTTTTGCAAAATTCATAAAAGTAATAGACGCATTTTTCGATTTACTCCTAGAAATTCTAAAATTTAATTAATTTAAAACGTGTATTCAGTGTAAAAGTTATTATAAACAACCTGAGAAAATACTGATATAGATTACAAGCGAAAATCTAACAGATAATCGAATTTTTACGCATAAAGCGTTACTGGATAAATATCATCAACGATTATACTAAATACTCAAGATATCCAACCAAGAAGAACTACAGACCATTTACTGATTGGATTATCGTTAATTCAAGCAAATACCTCGTATCCAGCAGTCATACAAGGCCGCAGAGAGATACCAGCCGTTTCGTACCGAGTCCGAGGAAATTTCCAGAGCGTCACCTAAATCCACTGCACACGCCGCCGAATTTGGATAGCGATCGGACAAGCTTTCATCGTCAAGATCCAACAACATTGCAGCTTAGAATCTACAATCAGTACAACAGGTTTACTATTTAAACTGAACAAATAAATATCGTCTTTAACATTCATATATTAATATCAAATCATTCACATAAATAAAGATTCTCGAATTTTTTTTACCTTTTATCTTATATCATTCAAAACTATAATTTATATTAAATAAAATACCAATTTTACTCATTGCAAATAATTAAGAAGGTACTCACCTATGTATTAGAGATAGTCTACGTAATTTAGTCCACATTTATTATTCCATTACACACATAACCTTGTCGATTTAACACCTTGTAATATATATATTTAGTTCATAAAATTCACTTTTTCATTTATATTTGTTTGTTATTACAGTTTTCTATTTTGCATTCAATAAATATTTTATTTTTATATCTGTATAAATCTTTTATTGATGTAGATTTAGTTGTAGGAGTTATTTCTTTTGATATTTGTATATTTGAATTACTAATAAGGAAGCAACTACCATTTACCCGCGACGAGCTTGAGATATATAATTTATTTAAACTTTATTTATACAGTTTCATGCACCCTGAGGCTAGTTGGCAAGGAAAAGCAGATATAGCGTAGTTTGAGAAGTTTATCACATTTTATAAGGCGCCCAATTAACTTTTTCAAAGTTATTTAACTTATCATTTCTCGAATCAATGTGATATCTATATATATATATATATATATATTGCAGCTATATATCACTGTATTACTATCATTACATTTTACGCATCTCACACTCTCTATTATATATCATTTGGCGCCGAACGTGGAAGCCATATCTATTATATATCAATATATATATATATATATTGAAGTAATACTTAGCCTCACGTTGGGCTGGCAAATGAAGTAAGACAGAAATGCTGTTAAATATAAAAAGAATTAGTAATTATGTTGAGCGAGAAGTGATAAGTTAAATAAATTTTAAAAATAATAATTGGGCGCCTTATTAAATGTGATACACTTCTCAATGTACGCAATCTCTGTTTTTGCTTGCCAACTAGACTCAGGGTGCATGGAATCTGTGTATAAATGTTTAAATAAATGTTATATCTCAGGCTCGTCGTGACTAAAAGTAGTTGCTTCCTTATTAGTAATTTAAATAAACGATAATCAAAAGAAATAACTTCTACAACTATATCTACATCAATAAAAGATCTATATCAATATAAACAAAATATATTTATCGTATTCAAAGAAGAAAACTGTAACATCATGTACAAATATACAAGTTTAATTGGAATGTGAACTATATGTCTATAATAACAAGGTGATAAATCGACAAGGTTATGTGTGTTGTTATTTTATAATAAATGTGAACTAAAATTATATAAACAATCTCTAATACGTAGGTAAGTACCTTTTCATTATGTGTACAGAGTAAAATAAGTATATTATTTAAGAAAGTTATATTTTTGAAATGATATGTGGTAAAAGGTGAAAAATTCGAGAATCTTCTTTATTTATGTGATTGAATTTTTAAAGAAATAAATTAAAGAAGATTTTTATTAGTACCGGAGATATAGTTAACCTGTGGTTCTGCTTGTAGGTTCTAAGCGGCTATGTTGTCGATTATTACTGGTGTAGTTACCCCGAACGCTCTCCGATGTTGGCGGCCTGTGCGGGAAGTTTTGATGACGCTCTCGAAATTTTCTTCGGACTCGAAATAAGTTTGCTAGAGTCTATCTTTGACCTGGTATTGCTCTTGGACTTGAGGTATTTGCTTGATCTAACACTCCTCCAAGTAGTAAATGGCCTGTAGTCCTTCTTAGATAGATATTTTGGGTAATTTTGTGTACTTGATGACGAAATCGATCGCTGAACGCTTTATTAGGCGTTTATTCGCAGAAATTCGGTTATTAGACAAAATCTCGCTTGTACTTTACTACCAGACTTTCTCTGGTGATCTAATTTCACTTTAGCACTGTTTGAATATTTTAAAATTGATAAAATTTAATAATTTCTAATTGAAACTCGAAAAGTACGTCTTATACGTTTGTGAATTTTGCATAAGATGATGCCGATAGCGACTGTTTTATAATCAAAGCCTATTTATTAAATCTCTAAATAGTCTCGAAGTTTTTCCTTTAAAACTAATTTCTAAGGCATATTTTAACTGTATATAATATATTATCTAGATTTAAAAATTATTTAAAAAATTCTAACTTATTTTTTATGTCAATCTTAATATTACTTTGCGTAAATTGCGCACGATAAATATTTACATTTCGGAAGATGTCGATTAGTGGGCGTGTCTTACTAGCGTCGATATAATGTATAGATGTATATGAATTTGAAAATTGGTACTTTCGCGCTAAGATTTGAATATTGAATTAAAAATATTATAAATGAAATTAAAGAAAGAAAAAGAAATATACTAATTTAAAATTGTAATATTATCGTAATATAAATTCGTATACATTTCGACACTACTAAAACTTGCTAATTCCGTTTCATAACCTTGTTTACATAAATATTTGTGATGTTGAATAACCTATTTTTCCCATTTCAGTTGCTGCTCTAAGGGTACGTCTTGTATCATAACAATATATATATATATATATATATATATATATATATATATATATATATATATATATATATATTGTTATAGTACAGATCTGTAACCAGTTAAAAATGATTTTGGTTGAATTTAAAAATATTATCCCGGTTTATCTCAAAATAATTTCCGCTGTTTTAGCGAAACGCTCTCCTAACTTGGACTCTCCTAACACTTGGACATCAGCTGATTGATAAATTGCATTTTTAATTTAAACTGTCTTCGTGTAAAAATACTACAAATAACTAATAACCTCATAGCTATAACTATTTTTTTAGTTCCTTTTGCATTTCCTTTTTGCGTGAATTAATCCACATTCAAACATCCCGTTTTATTATGGAACGGTAGATTATTTACTTTCAAGGGACGCGATAAAATATATTAGTAAGATCATATGTTCTATGTTTATAAATAATAAAAAAAACATCAATTGTATTATTTTTCGTTGTTGACAGTTGATCTTTTTTGTGAAAAGAAAAGATCGCGCTCAGCAAAGTTCAAAGTGTTTTTACTTTTTGTGCATATTTAATGCGAGTAGAAACCTGAAATTTATTACAAGTAGATATAGTATGGGGGTTCTGGCCCAAAATCCCATGTATTTTCTTATGGAGGTTCATTTTGCACTTTTTCAATTTGGACATATTAATCCGGGACACCTCTATATACACTCGTAGATCTGTTTACAGATCTACGAATGTATATAGAGGGTGTCCCACTGAATGTTCGCGGGGGGGGTGAGTTTTACATAGGGGTGAGAAGCTTGCAAGGCGGTTATTATTATAATTATGCGGGGGTGAGTTTTACATAGCGGTGAGAAGCTTGCAAGGCGGCTATCGGCGCTAGCGCGTATGATTTCAGAGGTGATTTCATCTTTATTAGTTCGTTTGCTGCTCCTTTTCTTCGGACCTGTTCATTCCTGTTTCATATCTATTCAGACTTAATCATTATTAGTTCAGAGATATTTAGAAGAGAGATGACGTCACATATTTAGAATTATTTGATTTTTTTTATTTTTAAAAATATCACATTTAAAATTTTTTTATATTTTTAATGTCGGGACGTCCAGGAATCGAACTCGGGTCCTTCTAGGTGTAAGACAGACACCTTAACCGTTCGGTCACACCCGAGATGTAAATTGGATATTGTAAAACGCATAAGTAGTCTATTACAAAATGTGGAAACTCAACTTTAAATAACTTAGAGATATTATTCATTAAATTCACATTTAATTTACATATAATTAGTATTAATTATCCCCGTTTAATACTCGATATATTTTACATTTTTCAGCAGATATCAACCGTAATTTTGTGTGTAATATTAGAATTAGAGGTAAATATATCGACACAGGTCATTGAGTAGATATGTGGATTGTTCGATAAACTGCTTTTCATGAAAGATAGTATCTTCCCTCATTTTAAGAGAGGCGGTGATGAATTGATTGTAATTACTCGATTTTTTCTATTTTTAAAAATATCACATTTATATTTTTAATGTCGGGACGTCGGGGAATCGAACTCGGATTCTTTAGAGTGAGACGCCGGGATTCTATCACGAGACCACGCTGGGTAATATGAATAGGATATTTTATAAGTTATATATATTATCTAACCTATTACTATAAATTATTTTTCCAAGTTAAATTAGAATTACTATCATAGGTAGATATATCGATCGAGTCTTAATAATCGTTAAATTTACGTTTAATTTGCATATAATTGCATATAATACTCAATATATTTGACAACCATAGTTTTGTGTGCAGGATATCGGTTGTAGTTCAACATATTTAAAATTTTTTATATTTTTAATGTCGGAGTGTCGGGAATCGAACGTGGGCCATGCTTCACATAAGTCGGCTTCTTAGGCGCTAGACCATACGGCCCTCCAGAATTTAATTTTTTATAACTTACCTATATTGTCTGACTTATCCCAAATTATTATAAATTATTTTTCCAAGTTAAATTAGAATTACTATTATAGGTAGATATATCGATCGGGTCTTAATAATCGATAAATTTACGTTTAATTTACATATAATTAGTATTAATTACTCCGTTTAATACTCGATATATTTGACGACCATAATTTTGTGAGTAATAATGCTAGTTAAAAATAAAACATAATTTCACATAGGATAAAATTTTATTTAGGCAGCATCTATTTTTTAGTATAATATACAGTAATATACAGAGCATCTAAGGGTTACAATGCAAGTACATAGATCAAAACAGGTCTATACATATTTAATACTCGAACCAGAGGCTGATTACCTAGAGAATATATATGTTTTCGACATAGAGGCTTCACGAGTGTTAAGTTTACATGGACAATATCCGAAGACACATATAATCCAGTATCCTATACATAGGTACCCTGAATTCGATTACAATAAAGATATTGTATGTGATGGAGGAGGCTATGTTGTATACGGATATGATAAATAGTTCACCACCTCAGTCGTATTTTCGCATTCGTCTTGAATGTATGCTGATAAATATTATGCATCGATACATATAATGCGTGAAATGGCAAAACAAGAAGATGAAGTGTTTTTCAAGTTATACAAAATTTAGAAAATAATTTCGGTATGCTAGATGATATATCTAAAACGACAATCCAACACATACCGCTTCATATTCTTCAAACAAAGGTGAAGACAGAATCCCTAAGACGAAACTGGCACAAGATTCCTATAGAGAAAAGAGCTGATCTAGAGGATTATTTACTCTGTGATAGACATTATAATCGACTGGAGCAGGGCGATCATATAGATGGATTTCCGCCAGCAAAAATTAAGTGTTGGTTCTGTTTAATATCACATTAAGATGTATATAAATATGTAAATTTAAAATAAAAAAGATATAAAGTCATTTATGTTTTATTTATAAAGTATAATATAAAGTATAATATATAGGTAATGATAATAAAATCATAATATATTTTTATTGTCTATCCAAGAATTGTGTGAGCTGTTCAACCCCAACCACTTCACGTATACTTTATTACGCTTCCGTCGCAAAATCCTTTCAACGAGGTACACATTCCTATGAATAGTCTCCTGTAATTCCAGTTCATAGAAGCTACCTAGTATTGGTCGACCGGACATATCCTCAAGCATATATGTCGAAGGATTTGTAATATTTGCTTTAACTATTCGGAACAATTCCGTAGACCAGCTCACGGTGAATCCTTTAGCAAATGCTCCTTTATATTTACTTATACGAACGATGTCACCCACATTAAATTTCCGAAGTCCACTAATTTTTATATTATTATAAACACTTTTTAACAGACGTTTTTCTATCTTCTTGGTAACATCACACGGTCGCATTTTAATCTTTCTATGTATAGTATGATTATACTTTTCGGTAACTGTCTGTAATATATCTAGCCATTTATATTTACCTCGCATACTGAATTCTTTATACAATTTCTCCTTAATAGTTCTAATTACACGCTCGGCAATAGACGCTTTCATTATACTATATGTAGAATAATGATTTATACCATAATTTTTTATTAGATTTTGGAATTTATTGTTATAAAACTCTTTTCCAGCATCAGTCTGTAAATTTTTAGGCTGTCGCAACCCTTTAAGGATTATTTCCATTGCGTTTCTCACATCTTGACCAGTCTTAGTTTTAACAGGCTGCGTCCAAAGATATTTCGAGAAGCAGTCTACTACCGTAAGAATATATTTATAGCCACTATTCTCTCTAGCATAGGGGATAAATTCCATGAGATCCGCATGCCACAAATCGTCAAAACCCTTAATAATAATATGTCGTCTAGTAAACAATCTACGAGCAGGTTTATGCAGTTCGTTTACAACGTCACGTTTAATTTCACTCATTTCTCTATTAGAATATTTAATATCGATACAGCTTAGATGTTTACAGCTGAACTTTATCTGTGTAAATGAAGTCGCAGCTCGACAGCTCATATAGAATTACTATCATTAAATGTTTTAATGCGTCAACGTAGATTCAAAATTTTTATAGATCTACAGCGCAAGCAAGTGGTGATGTTTTCTATTTTAGAATTTCCAAAAGTTCTTTAAACTTACTATCCACATAGCTTTTATTTACGCCTAAGGATATAATCTTTTTAAGTAGCTCATCAACCGCTGTAAACTTTTTATCTACATTAGTTTTGTTTGCACATACCGATAAGCTCCTTCTAAAATTATCTTCAACTGCGATAAACTTTTTATCTACATTGGTTTTGTTTGCGCATGCAGATATAGTCTTTCTAATATGCTCATCAACCGATGTAAACTTTTTATCTACATAAGTTTTGTTAGCACATACAGATACACTCTTTTTGATAATCTCATCAACCGCTGCGATCTGTGTATCTACAAAGGTTTTGCTCGCACATGAAGATTCAATCTTTTTAATATAATCATTAAGAACTTGTATCTTTTTATTAACATAAGCCATATTCACAGAATCATTATCTTCTACAGGCGACTGAATATTGCGTATTCGTTTATTTTTAAAATCATAATGTCCCTCGATATCTTTAGATAAAATAGACTGAAGGTTATATGGTGCGAGTGATTTTTTTATTTCACTTTTGTTTAAATGCCGCCCGAATTTATCAATACTCTTCATAACTGACCGGCTTTTACGAACAGTAATAGCGTACTACTATATTAATACTCGGCTTCGATTAATTATACAATTACGCCGGATTCCTTGAGCTCTTCAACAATGGAGGCAATTTCATTTATATGTCCAGAGTGCCCGGCCGTTTTCGATGCTAGGAGTAAACGTAGTCGATCAACTAGTTCGTTTATATCATCCCAGTACACATACTGATAGGGAGCATTCCTCACTACTAATTCTTCACCAACATGGCCACTCCCCTGTATATATCCACTCGTAGACGATGTGTCCAGATTCATCGATGAAGTGCTTAGATTCAATAAAGGTTTAATGATGTATGAATATTTATAGCTTCTGCTCCCTTTGACTTGCTTTTCGGGATCAAAGTCACGATGATGTACACTAGTTTGTTTTAAGATTCGTCTATACTGCTCTTTGTCATCTCTCGTAAACTCGCTAGGATGTACCTTAAATATCAACTCGCATAATCCTCGCGTCCCCTTATATCGCACGTTATCGATTACAAAATCACGACCATCGGAAGTAAAACTTGATTTACCCATTTTAAAGTTATCCGACACAGGATCAACGTGGACACCAAACGTTAAATCATATTCTCTGCTAGCATCGGACAATAATCCTTCCAAGTAGATTCTAGGAAAATAATACAGGTCGGAATTTTCAATGTTACGATCAGTTATATTAAGTCCCTCATAAGGGCTATCGGAACTCTCCATAGAAAGACTATGTGACTTTGTGTTTGATATCATCTTCGGAATTCTTATATTTTGTTTAGACTCTTCATCCTCTGACTTCATCTTACTCTTCAGATCTATTTCAGTCTGTGCTGATGTTTTTTCTAAAACTTTTTTAAGGGGTTCAGTGACTGGTTTGAAATGGTGTGTTAGTAATGCGTCAAATTCAGAACGACCTAATTTCAATGCTAAATATTTTTTTCTAATTGAAGCGCTAGCGCGTATGATTTCAGAGGTGATTTCATCTTTATCATTTCGTTTGCTCCTTTTCTTCGGCGACATCCTCAGGACTGTCCCGCAAACAGATAGCAAGCAGCTCCGAAACAGATAGTGAACAGGTTTGAATAGCTTCTAAACAGGTCTGAACAGAGAACGAACAGCTTCCGAAACAGATATGGAACAGGTCTGAACGGATAATGATCAAGTCTGTATAGATATAAAACAGATATTATACAGCTCTAGAACAGGAATGAACAAATCTGAACGGGTATTAAACGGTTATTGAAGCAGATGAGCTGTTTTAAGATATTAGATATTGGATAGCTCTGGAACAGGAATGAACAGGTCCGAACGGATATTAAACAGCTATTGAGGCAGATAGGCTGTTTTCATACTTTAATACTATTAAGTGTGATCATAGCTAGCGGAAAAGCTTTCTAAAAAATGAGGAAATACATTCGCAGAGTGTCCAATATATATCACAACATATATCTCTGATATCGGTTGACGATTGCTCTTCCCCCATTGTTATGCTTCTTAACCATACGCATATCGTTAGCTGATTGACTAATATGCTTGTGTTCACAAATATATATAACAATCGAACATTTTTCTATAGCGACCCTCATCGATATTACTATCTTTATCTATCGTTAGAAAACCATAATTATTTTTCCAACACTCAGCACAAACTTCTTTAAACTTATCAAAAGTCATATCAGTGTTAACATGATCGGCATATATATGTCGAAGATTTAAATCATCCTGTTTAAATAAAATAATAAAATTAGCATTATCACGTATTAAATGTTTTGGTATTCGAGTATACGTCTGACATAAGTAGAAACAATCAATCGACTTATGTCGACCCATGCAAAAATATGTTCTAATTTTATCTTGTGTCTCGCAAGCAACATCATCGAAAATAAAAACAGAGTTTTCTAAAGCTTTACAGGGATCTATGATGTTATCGTTTTCCGAATACTTAAAATATTTAACATCCTTCACGTTATTCATCACTGCCTCTAGAAATCGATATTTAGACTGGTAAAGTGACTTGGAATAAACATAGATATTGTTAAATTTTAAACCATTCTCTTCGGTAATCAAACTCAAAAGAGCATTTGTTTTTCCGCAGTTAGATGGCCCACATATTATACCTCTGATAGTATTTGGTAATATTTCTCCATGTCTTCGTTTAAATTTATTGTCTATCAAACCACCGTCCAAATTTCGAACCTTTAAGGTTACCTTCTGTTTAACGACACGCATTTCGCAAGAATGAATCTATATAATGTGATCATACATTAATATATGTTTCATTCAAATGTCTACATTCAAAGAGGGTAGAGGTATATTAAATTCACTCATTAATAAGTTACCAGTAGAATTACATCTACCCGGATATCAATACTGTGGTCCAGGTACGAAACTGAAACAGCGTATGGCCCGAGGCGACCAAGGAATTAATCCGCTTGACGCTGCATGTAAAGAACACGATATCGCTTATTCGAGGGATAGCGATACTATAAAACGCCATCAAGCCGATCACATACTGCAAGAAAGAGCGTGGACTCGAGTCAAATCCAAGGACGCAAGTTTTGGTGAAAAAGCAGCTGCTTGGCTGGTCACAAACAGTATGAAAGTTAAAAGAAAATTAGGTATGGGGTTAAATCGAATTAAGACTAAGCGTAGATCATCTATAGCGAAAACACGGAATAGAATAGAAGGAGGCTTCGTTAGAAAAATCCCGTTTAGAAAAGGAGTTGTCTATCATGCTAAGGTAGCCCTAAAAAAGACTAAACTGAAGGATATTGTTGATGGAGCTAAAATAGCGCTCGCTTCTGCTAAAATCGCGATAAAGAAGAATGGGGGTAAAACAAATATTAATACACCCAGAGTTATTCCTCTACCGAAATCAGGGGGTATCATTCCTCTCATACCTCTATTTGCTGGCTTAAGTGCTTTAGGTGGTCTTACCGGGGGCGTAACCGGAATTGTGCAAGCGGTCAATAAAGCTAGAGCATCTCAAAAAGTGTTAGAAGAGACGCAACGTCATAATAAGGTTATGGAAGAAGTTGCTTTGGGGAAAAAAGGTGAAGGAATGTTTTTGAAGCCATATAAAAGAGGAATGGGACTATATCTTAAATCAAATAAGGAAGCAAAAAACTTTTAAATCGACTGCCACGCAGAGCTCTCTCGGACGTAGACATTTTAAAGTATGGAGATTATTTACCCTACTTCCGAGGTGTCTTTATGAGAAATAGCTTACCGAATATACCAAAAAGCAATGAGTGTGCAGTCGTTAATCTTGATTCAAAAGAAGGGCCAGGCACACACTGGGTTGCATATTCCAAGAGAAAACTGAAAGTTCAATATTTCGACTCATATGGAAATTTATCACCTCCGCTTGAACTCGTTCAATATCTAAAAAAATGTGAAATCAAATATAACCACCGCCGATATCAGAAGTTTAACGAAAAGAATTGTGGACATTTATGTTTAGAATTCCTATATAGCTATATGTAGAGTACATAGTGAGTTCAGTATCATGTCGAACACGTTCACACTCAAAAGCACTAACCACGTGCTTACTGCAGATTACTATCCCCCGATTGAATTAGATGATCGATATGAATATGGATTGGGACTTATAGGTCTACACACTTACAATACTATACCAAATGTTTATGAGGGACATAACAAATTCTATTATGATAACGAGGTGTTAGAAATACCCACTGGCTCATATGAAATAAGTGATTTAGAGACTTATATACAAAACCGATTGCCGTCTACAAACAAAAACATATTAGATAAAAGCGGTTTACTAACTATAAAACCTAACAACAACACGTTGAGGTGTGAGATATATAGTATTTTTTCTATAGATTTTACTAAGGAAGACTCAATCGGTCGCATGTTAGGATTCAGCAAAAGCAAATTGCATGCTAAAAGGATCTACGAATCTGACCTTCCAGTACAGATTATAAAGGTCGTTACAATTAGAATCGAGTGCAATATAGTATCTTCTGCGTATTATGATACACGTCCCTCTCACACACTATTTGAATTTTCACCAACAGTAGAACCTGGTTACAGCATCAATATAGAACCTAGGAATATAGTCTATCTGCCGACAACAACAAAAAACATTAGCAATATTACGTTAACGTTGCTAGACCAAGAAGGAGATCCAATAAATTTTCGAGGTGAGCAGATCGTTGTGCGCCTAGAATTAAAGCGATTATAATGGGTTTGGAGTTTAACAAAACATATAAAGAACTCTCTTATCATCAGACGGCGGCCATTCAGTCTCCAACGACTAACGTGCTAACACCTATAAATTTAACATTCCTTCAATCATTGGGATTTGTTGTTAACGATGGAAAAGTTAGACATTTACGCAAAGTTAAACTTCGACGAAACGATAACTAAGGAGGAATATCATACATATTACCCTCGTGCTAATAATTTCAATGCGAACGATGAAATACGTATACCAATAAATAATCAAGATGTATACACAATTCCAGGTGACAGCTACATATATATTGAAGGTACATTTAAACCAAACATAGATGGGACTGGCTCTTGTGAGCTAATAAATAATGCATACGCGTTTCTGTTTGATCAGCTGCGATATGAGATAAATGGTATCGAAATAGATCGTTGTAATAAGCCTGGTATAACTTCTACCATCAAAGGTTTCTTGTCTTTAAGTGATAATGAGAGCAAGTCTCTACAAATGGCGGGTTGGTATCCTTTCGAAAATAAAAGTCAGCCGACATTATCAGGTGATACATTTAGTGCATGCATTCCCTTAAGGTTTATAGTCGGATGCTTCGAAGACTATAGGAAAGTGGTCGCCTATACCTCCCAAGAGCTGATACTGATACGAAGCCGATTAGATATTAATTGTTATAAAAATATTGAAGCAGATGGCACAAAAAAAGCTAAAATAGATATCAGTAAAGTCGAATGGCATGTTCCACATATTGTTATGGATGACTCAATTCGTCTAAATTTATTAAAAACTTTAAACGCTAATAAACCTATCTACATGCCATTTAGAAAATGG
The DNA here is from genome assembly GCA_935421215.2 of Melolontha melolontha. Taxonomy (NCBI): domain Eukaryota; kingdom Metazoa; phylum Arthropoda; class Insecta; order Coleoptera; family Scarabaeidae; genus Melolontha; species Melolontha melolontha. The sequence goes on from OW285238.1 coordinate 76,109,624, forward strand.
GATCTGCATGAACTACCATCTTTACGAAGCAATAAAAAAGATGTGTGGAGTGTTAAAACGAGCACAAATTTAGAGAAACCGCGCTTCGTAATAATAGCCTTCCAAACAAATAGGAAGGATAACTTAACTGCTGACGCTGGTCGATTTGATCACGTGTCAATCAGTAATATAAAACTATACTTAAACTCTGAGACCTATCCTTACAATAATCTGAATTTACAAATGGATATTAAGCGATACGCTTTAGCATATAGGATGTATACATCCTTTCAATGTTCATATTATGGGAGAACGATCGCTCAACCTCTAATAGATTATAACGCTTTCATTGATTACCCCTTCTTAGTCTTAGACGTTTCTAAACAAGCAGAGAGCATAAAAGCGGGTACCGTAGACATAAAACTTGAGTTTGAGTCAGATAATCCTTTCCCTAACAATACTACTGCCATCTGTTTAATCATTCACGACTGCGTTGTAGAATACGCTCCGCTTACTGGAATAGTGAAAAAAATAGTATAATTATTACTAATAAATCATGTATTTAAAACGATAGCATGAAAGCTGTAGCTGCTTACAGATGCCCTTTTGAAAATAGAATTAGGAAAGTGGACAATATCATTAGACATGTTTTATCGCGCGTTCATCGAGATCGAACAGCATATGTACTTGAGGATATATCCGGTCGTCCAATACTAGACAGCTTCTATGAACAACTCACACAATTCATGGATAGACAATAAAAATATATTATGATTTTATTAATATTATCTATATATTATACCTTATAAATAAAGCATAAATGAATTGATATTTTCTTTTTATTTCTAATTTACATAGTTATATACATCTTAATATGTTAATAAACAGAACCGAATTTCTATGAGCTTAACAGCCATAAATAATTGAAGATAGCATACAATGAGGCTTCAACTATTTCTTCTCCCCTTTTAGTTCATATTATATGCAATTTATATAAGTTCTAATATTAAACTCATTCATATTTTAACGTTTAGATTTTCTACGCAACCAAATGCTGAAGGCTTGATATCTAATAAGAGTAATTAATAAAAATATTAAAACATATTTAATTTCAAGACATTTTATATTGATTAATCATTATTATGTATGGGTTGTGAGATATAATTTATATATTCTACGTAAAAGCTATTGACTAGTGCATATATTATCATCTACTTAATTTCCAATCTACTTAAAATAAGCACACCTTGTGTTTAAGCCTTTATGTATTCACCTTAAATTTCATGGAGTCTTTGCGATTATAAATCACTTAAGGATATACCGATTCACCGCATCTGATTATTTTATTTAATGAGGGAAAGTTTAGTTGAGAAAGCTAGTATATGTGTTGCATAAACAATGTATATTTCCTGCTAAAAACACTTTCAAATATAATTTTCCTCCCTCTATTTATTACTTATGAAAATTTTATTCGTATAATTAGGATGTTTGAATTTCGAGATGTTTAAAAGTTGCAGCCTTTCCTACCCCCTATAACATAGATCTTCTAATACCCTCTGCATGATCCGGTTGTTGGTATGGATATTAAATAGACATATATATAATAAATATTTTATTTTATTTTTCAATATACATATATAATATTAGCTTAGAAACTTGTTTATACATAAAATAATTAATCTATAAAAATATAATTCAGTCTATACACATAATATTTTCTTTCCTCAATATACATATACAATATTAGTTTAGAAACTTGCTTATACATAGAATAATTAATCTACAAGCTAAAAATATAATTCATTCTATACACATAATATCACGATGTCCCCAAGGTAACGTACTGCAACTGTCTTTTATTAAGTATCTTTTATCATCATGAGGACTTAGAGCAATTTTCGTTTGATTACTGCTATACACTTGATGTTTTTCGGATTGAATTAATTTTTGATTCACATATTTCTCGTTAGTATTGTACAAACATTCTATATAATCATCAAAACTTATTCGATTTTTGACAATGTTCTTCTTAACTCCTTTAGCTTTCCTTACTGCATCTTTACCCCCTACTCTAATAGCATACATTTTAGATCTCAAGCCTACAAATTCTGTTACAATTTCCCCATTCATCTCATCTTTCATCATACCTAGAACTTTTTTGTTTACAAGAGGAATACTATAAACATTATCTTTAGGATAATCGCTTGTATCAAATCGTCTATGACAGTCGCGACGGATTAAATCGTAGATATCTGAACACCTAATTGAATAGATAATCGAATCAGTATCTGTGTAGGCTGCTTGACATTTATCTCCAAACATCGGTTTCATATAATCATAGTGAAATTCATAGATTGATGTTTTAGAAATATCTAATATGGCCATTCCTACATAGATAGGTTTATTAAAATAGATCTCTGTTTTGTTGAGTTCAACAGCAACAAAGTTCTCATTAAATATAGTCGCCGATTTGAATTCAGGCTTTGAAATTAAAGCTTCGGCACCATATCGTCCTTTCCATTTATTTACTAGTTTCACTATACTATGTTTGCGTATATTTTCCATCGTCTTCCCGAAAACAGCGTTGTTCATCAGTTTAAACAAATTTTTTTCAAAGTCGTTCATAGCCAATGATCTCAGTTTAGTGTTTAAATCAATGTATGATTTCAGCCATGTACGCTGTTGAAATTGCAGTATTCTATGAATGTTAGCTAACTTTAAACCATGTCTTAAGGCTTGTTTTAGATTCTTATAATGAATAACATAACGTTTTTTTCCGAATAAGGTAGCCATTAATTTCTTTTCTTTCGATTCCGGAGCAGCTAGATGTTCAGGACAAAAGGGTAAATCTGAGTGTAAATCATGTAGTTCTTGCGGATACTCTAAATCTACCTCTAAAATATATCCTATATCATTCTCATCGGGTATATCTAAAACATTGAAATTTTCGGCATTAGATAACCATTGAAATCCTCCATAAGGCAGATATTGAGACATTGCCCATCCATATTGATTATTGATATCGTTATACATTATAAATTTGTCTGGTTTGGAAGAATCATAATCCGACATGTATTTATTATTTGCTTTAAGATGTCTATAAGAACATTGGCTGAGCCCTCCTCTGATTCCGCGTTCAATAAACATAATCATATCCAAATCTGTCAGTAATTCTAAGATTATATTAGTATGTTTAAACATACAATCCCATGCGAATCCGGGTAAGGTGAAGTAAAGTCCTGGATCAAGCTCATATGTTTTCAGACAGCTACTTCTAAATTGTTCGAAAATGCAAGCTAATAGTAGCACATCCGTCTTCAGATATAGGTCTGAATATTCACCCAAGTTTTCGATATTAAATTCACTCCATACCTTTTGCGCATGATCATAGTCTTCATCTGAAATATCTAGATCGCTTAATTGATTGAAGAATTTAGATTTTTCGGGGAGCTTCGTTTCCTTGAATTTCTCTTCTGAGTTGAAATAATCGTAAGGGTATACTCCTTTTCGTGTTAGCAATTTCAATTTTTCATCGCTTAGATTAGAAAATTCAGATATAAGTTCGGGATATTCTATTAAATATGATGCTAAGGTATTGAGTCCTGAAGCCATAAATCGAAAAGAATCAATGAATCTAAATTTAATTATATTCTCATCGATATGTTTAGTGAATGAAATATATTTTTCTTTGGTTGTTGGCAAAACATCTATACGTCCCTTTAAGTCCTCAGCCAAATTCTTGATGATGAAATGTGAGTCGTATCCAGTTAGGTAATGGAAAACCACCGGAACTGTATGTGTATCTTGATAATTTATATTACAATCTTGATGTGCAGCTCCTCGGTATTTTCCATTCAAATGATCGTGATCTCTAACCTTTTTCTTTTCATCCGAACTAAACGATTTTTCACAAATATGACATATTGTAGCGTTTTCATACAAATATCGTTCATCAGATGTTAGTTTGTCCATGGGTATGGGGCACAAAAATACTGTTTCTAAATCTTCTGCAAAAGCTTTGAGTTCCTTAGTAAACCATTCTATACAATCTTGACCACGATAACTTCTATAAAATGATAATGATTCATCATAGCCGCACTTTACGTAATAACCTATGCTGCATGGCAGATGTTCTTGATATTTATTTTGAATTTTACATGGTGCAAGTAGACACTCCAAATCGGCATAAATAATGAAGGGCGCTTTCACTTTATTTTTAAAATTTTTAAATTTAATAAACTTATCATCTTCAGTAGGCAGTCGGATCTTACAGTCATTCATTTCTTGACAATCTATGTAATGTTTATCGAGAGCGGTTTTCGTATAAAAGTAGTGTAAACAGCGATCACAAAAATACTTTTTTGTTTTATGCTTCGATAGCTGTGAGGATACGAGGCGTGATAAGTTCTTAATCCAGACATAGTGATAACTAGGAGTTGATTCATTATTATCCTCATGCACTTCATCTTCGTTATAGTAAAAATCTTGAATAAGCAGCAAATTCACATGTTTAGTTTGTTTCATTTTTGCTAGATATGTAGGTACGGTGATGAATTTTTCATTTTTTTTTTTCAAAATGTAAACATTTATTGATACATCGTTTTGTTTTTCAAACCGTGGAATTTGTTTCATCGTCATTGGAAATTGAATTCCTGTTAAATTTAACACAGATGAAGGGTTTGGATACTTTGTAGTTCTTTGCGCGTGCTTACTCACTGGATATAATGCGGATACAACAGCCCATGCGAAGCATTTTTGATCATTATTTTCTACGTTAACGCAAGCTTTTTTAATTTTAATTTGCGAAGGTAATTCGATGTAGGATGATCCTAGTTGAGACGTAAATTTATTAATATTTACCTGGAGACTGATGACTGTTGATAACGCCCAACCGCTGTCTCTTTCTTGAAACTCTTCAAGATCGGCGAGAATTGGCTGCTGTATGCAGCTAACAAACCATTCTTTGAGACTGGTGTCTCGATAAATTGCAATATTTTTAGTGTTAAAATATTTTAATTCATTAATCTCTTGGTCAGCTTTCTGTATTTTGAATTCGCCACAAAACATTGTATTCACCTTGATGGCTTCTTCCTTCTTTAACACATTCGAAATTCTTCGTTGAAATAGGATAGCAGCATCTTCCATAAATAATATGGGGTCGATATGTTTTAGATTAATTATAACTCCAGTTCGAATACGGTTTTGAAACGCTGATTTGATATCCTCCCATTTAACGTGGTAAGAAGCAGTAGTACGTTTCCTCGGTGCGTAACTCCCTCCAGCTATTTGATGAGCTCGATACATTTGTTTGAAGCTCTTTACTTGAGCGATGGTAGCTATCAGTTTCTGTTTTTCTCCAACACTTTTAGCACTACTCAATGAATTATTTAATACTCGGAGAGTTGAATTACATTTTTTAATTTCTGAAGCCAGAGCATCTTTATTATTTTCGATATTAGCATTGAAGAGCGAAGATTTAATTTGTTGAACGGATTGCATCTTAACTCAACGATGAACACTGATTGCATGATTCCAATATACATATACTCCGCTATATATACTCATTTAACGGGATAATAATGATCACGTGATAGCTTTACTATTTTATATACGCAAGCGCCCTAAAGCCACTCTATACATTTAAAGTAGAAATATTATTTATATATCTTTGTCCCTTCCATACAGATCTCCTGCCTACAAAACTACGAGTCTATATCTGTTAAGACATGTATAGACCTGTTTTGATCTATGTACTTGCATTGTAACCCTTAGATGCTCTGTATATTACTGTATATTATACTAAAAAATAGATGCTGCCTAAATAAAATTTTATCCTATGTGAAATTATGTTTTATTTTTAACTAGCATTATTACTCACAAAATTATGGTCGTCAAATATATCGAGTATTAAACGGAGTAATTAATACTAATTATATGTAAATTAAACGTAAATTTATCGATTATTAAGACCCGATCGATATATCTACCTATAATAGTAATTCTAATTTAACTTGGAAAAATAATATATAATAATTTGGGATAAGTCAGACAATATAGGTAAGTTATAAAAAATTAAATTCTGGAGGGCCGTATGGTCTAGCGCCTAAGAAGCCGACTTATGTGAAGCATGGCCCACGTTCGATTCCCGACACTCCGACATTAAAAATATAAAAATTTTAAATATGTTGAACTACAACCGATATCCTGCACACAAAACTATGGTTGTCAAATATATTGAGTATTATATGCAATTATATGCAAATTAAACGTAAATTTAACGATTATTAAGACTCGATCGATATATCTACCTATGATAGTAATTCTAATTTAACTTGGAAAAATAATTTATAGTAATAGGTTAGATAATATATATAACTAATAAAATATCCTATTCATATTACCCAGCGTGGTCTCGTGATAGAATCCCGGCGTCTCACTCTAAAGAATCCGAGTTCGATTCCCCGACGTCCCGACATTAAAAATATAAATGTGATATTTTTAAAAATAGAAAAAATCGAGTAATTACAATCAATTCATCATCGCCTCTCTTAAAATGAGGGAAGATACTATCTTTCATGAAAAGCAGTTTATCGAACAATCCACATATCTACTCAATGACCTGTGTCGATATATTTACCTCTAATTCTAATATTACACACAAAATTACGGTTGATATCTGCTGAAAAATGTAAAATATATCGAGTATTAAACGGGGATAATTAATACTAATTATATGTAAATTAAACGCGAATTTAATGAATAATATCTCTAAGTTATTTAAAGTTGAGTTTCCACATTTTGTAATAGACTACTTATGCGTTTTACAATATCCAATTTACATCTCGGGTGTGACCGAACGGTTAAGGTGTCTGTCTTACACCTAGAAGGACCCGAGTTCGATTCCTGGACGTCCCGACATTAAAAATATAAAAAAATTTTAAATGTGATATTTTTAAAAATAAAAAAAATCAAATAATTCTAAATATGTGACGTCATCTCTCTTCTAAATATCTCTGAACTAATAATGATTAAGTCTGAATAGATATGAAACAGGAATGAACAAGTCCGAAGAAAAGGAGCAAACGAACTAATAAAGATGAAATCACCTCTGAAATCATACGCGCTAGCGCCGATAACCGCCTTGCAAGCTTCTCACCGCTATGTAAAACTCACCCCCGCATAATTATAATAATAACCGCCTTGCAAGCTTCTCACCCCTATGTAAAACTCACCCCCCCGCGAACATTCAGTGGGACACCCTCTATATACATTCGTAGATCTGTAAACAGATCTATGAGTGTATATAGAGGTGTCCCGGATTAATATGTCCAAATTGAAAAAGTGCAAAATGAACCTCCATAAGAAAATACATGGGATTTTGGGCCAGAACCCCCATACTATATCTACTATTACATTACAAAGATTGAATATTTGTACACCACTTGAATAATCTATTACCTATTTTCCAAGCTCCTAATGCTATTTCTAAGCCTGGAAACTTATACCCAATAAGAGTACTTATCCAAAAGCTGAAAAAGGTCTCACGATTCCTGTTCCATATTATTTCCGAGCCTATTATAAACTAGTACTACCCCTGGGACTTGCTGCATACTTTCCTATTCAGTGAACCAGCCCAATGCCAAGTAAAGAACTCCTAAAGCATAATTTAAGAGTTGAGGAAGACCAGTGTATTTTATGGCGCCACAACGTCGCAGCTGTGTGTACGTTTAATTACCTCAGTAGTACCATTATAAATAGTAAATACCAGTGTGCTGCTAACATTAAGATTCTTCGTGAGACCACGAGCAAATTTCAAATAGGTAAGAGTTAGTGGGGATAGCAATAAAATTAAACAAATAAGCAAACGAATTTATTAGCTAAAATTAGCATCTTTATCATAGTATTATAAGTATATGTGTTTGTAGTAAACCAAATAAATAACTGTGTATTATATATGTTTTGTACATCACGACACTACATTACACTAATTATTTAAAAAATATACATATCACAGAATGCCTATCACAAGACGATCACAAGTAGCTGGAGAAGAAGGAGAAAATAGGGGTACAGAAGAAATAATAAGTCTGTTGGGAGATCAAGAAAGTGTGGGGACGATGCAAATACCAAGGCAAGAAGTCACTGAAGATACACCAGGAGTAGAAGAAATAGCTGGCACATCGCAAGGCAGTAGCAAACCTGTTAGTACTGAGAAACCAGATGGGCAAAGTGATATCCTTAAAATGCTGTATGAAATGATCAGAAGTAATCACGAACAAATAAATCAAAAGTTCGAAAAACAAGAACAGGCCCAGCAAGAATTGCGCGTCAAGTTCGAAACTACGAGTAAGGTCATGGAAGAGCGTCTAGAGAAGAAGTTGGACATACATTTCCAACAAATTAACGATATGGTGAATAACAAAAATATTAACCTACGTGAAGAGTTGTTACAAGCTCACGACAACTTACGAGTTGACACACAACACATTGTCGACAAAGTTCACACCGACTTGCAAAGAAGATCGTTAGTTGTGAAAACAAAACTAAAGCCCTTGAAGAAAGGGTCCAATTAGAAGTAACAACCATTGCTGAAAAACATCTTGACCGTGAGGAAATACAACAGAGCATGATCACCTTGTTATCCGAAAACGTACTTCAGACACAGAAAGAGTTCGAGAATATTAGACAAACTCATGATAACATACATCAAGCTATGAGAGACGAGATTGAGCGATTAAAACAAAATGCTAACAATCCAACATTTAACATACCCAACTTCAACTTGATTAACAGCGGCATTAAAGTTGAAAACTTAATGCAATTTAGTGGAGACAGGTCAGCCATTCATCCTAACACTACTTAAATAACATCCTTAGATACATCGACGATTTGCCAGATTATAAGATAAAAATGAATGTCATCAGAGCAACACTAAAACAAGCCGCAGCTGAATGGTCTCAGAGAGCCGAAGATGACTGGAGGAAGAGGAAAAAGAAATAAAGATGTGAGAAACAGATAGAGCAATAATTCACAACCAAATATATTCCACCAATGACAATGATTAAAATAATTTAAGCAGTTACGATAAAAATTCAAGACAATATACAATTCTACAGAGTTGATGCAAGTTTAACATATATTGACTTAAAATTTCAAAAGCTTTCAAAACATAATTAAATGTAGAAGTCAGTTCAGTATTGTTATATGAAGAAAAAGCAAATATTCTATATAAATAAAGAACAAAGATGTCGTTAGAGCAAATAAGAAGAAAATAGATTATATAAATAAAAGATTAAATTTGGAAGAAGGTATTATTTTTCGTTGTTGACAGTTGATCTTTTTTGTGAAAAGAAAAGGTCGCGCTCAGCAAATTTCAAAGCGTTTTTACTTTTTGTGCATATTTAATGCGAGTAGAAACCTGAAATTTATTACATTACAAAGATTGAATATTTGTACACCACTTGAATAATCTATTACCTATTTTCCAAGCTCCTAATGCTATTTTTAAGCCTGGAAACTTATACCCAATAAGAGTACTTCTCCAAAAGCTGAAAAAGGTCTCACGATTCCTGTTCCATATTATTTCCGAGCCTATTATAAACTAGTACTACCCCTGGGACTTGCTGCATACTTTCCTATTCAGTGAACCAGCCCAATACAACAAATACTAAAGAACTCCTAAAGCATAATTTAAGAGTGGAAGAAGACCAGTGTAATATATATATATGTATATATATATATATATATATATATATATATATATATATATATATATATATAAGTATTTAGATAATTTCTTAGCCGTTTAATAAATATAACAATTGATAAATTATTGGAGTTTTTCGGCTTTTATATGAAATATTTACATATATCAAATTAGAATGTATGTAATTGCAGGGTAAGTGGGGATGTAAACATTGCTGTCTACAAATTACAAAGCAAATCATACGAAATGAGCTTTCAAAACTGACTTCTGCTTTCAACTTGACATCTACATTCAATAACTGACATCTGATTCACTAACACTGTTACTTTCTTACTCTGCAATTATATTTGTAAATATTTCATATAAAAGCCGAAAAACTCCAATAATAAATAGCTTGAACCTGGGTCTATTGTGGCTTAGTGGTAAAAGCGACAGCCCGGCAAACTGTAGACTTGGGTTCGAGTCCCAACGCAGACCATATTTTTCAAATAAAAAAATTTCGTTTGATTTGCTTTGTAATTTGAAGACAGCAATGTTTACATCCCCACTTACTCTGCAATTACATACATTCTAATTTAATATTTGTAAATATTTCATATAAAAGCCGAAAAACTCCAATAATTTATCAATTGTTTTATATATATATATATATAGTAAACCTAATCAGTAGGCGATTAAAGGTCTGTATATTACTTCAAAATATATGTATTTAAAAAACTCTACATGTTTCGGCTGTACCAAGAGAAGAGAAGCCTTTATCAAGAGAATACAAAATATAAATGACAGGATATAAATGTCAAGTAATTAAGTTGCTATGGTTTAAATTATTCAAAGATACATTCTAGTAATAATAATAAATCATGCCTTAGTATTCCAAAAAATAGATAGCAAGGTGTGAACATATGTGTTGTTCGCTGCTAGCAATTTGTGTCTCTTTCTGGGTATGAACTTGTGTGTTGGTTGCTACTGGCAGCTTGCGTCTCTCTATGGGTGTGTGGTTTTGTGTGAGAGCGTAAGTGTAGGGTTTTGTATGTCGGTGCGTTCGAGCGTGTGTTTAGTGACCGGTCGCGTGAATTTAGAGAGGTCGGATAACCAGCCGTTGCGTAGGGCCGCCAAACCTTTCCCGGCAACTTCTTTACAATTCCGTGCAGTACTTCGACGCCCTGACCCCCGCCCCAACGAGGCAAGGCGCAGACCAGCGAAGCGCACCCTGTACGGGGTTGCTCATCGCTAACCAAGGGAACACTCTTAGTGGCTACCTCGGTCGACGATGGTCACACTTGTGCCATCTTAACGTTTTCGGCCGAAGCGGGGGCATAGCACACACGTCGAACGTGTGTGTGCTGTTAACGGCAGCCTAGCCAGGTTGCCGCCCAGGTCCTAGTGGTGTGTGCAGTGCGCGGCGCCGAGTTAGCGCCGCGTAGCATGGTTCCTCACTCTTGTTGGAAAGGCGGAATGGCACCTGACTGCCCAACGGGCAGACCCCCCTAGAGTTTTGTAGCGCATATGCAAGGCTACAACCCCAGTAGAGGACCACATCAGCAAAAAACAGAAAGGCAGGGAAAAGCAAGACATGAGTTATTATTACGTATGCGCCCGTGGAGCGACTTAAGATGCAAAGTTGTCGGCATTCGCTCAAAACGAGAAAGAAAACCACGAAAACCTGCTCGGACAACTAGACAGGAATCAAAACACGGAACAGTCAGCATGATAAGCAAAAGTATATGATATTTAAATGATATTTAAATAACATAAGGATATAACAAAAAAAAATATAATATGATGGTAAATTGTAGATCGTTACAAAATTAAGTTATAGTATATACTGCTTAAATTTTTTATATCATTTCTGTTGTTAATTGAATTTTTTTCCTGTTTAATACTGATCATTTCTTTAATTTGTCTTTTCACTGTGTGTTGTTCTTTATCAATTATCTGTGGGTTTTCAAAATCGAAATGGTGATCGCGTTGTAGTTTGTGTGTAGACAATGCAGTTTTGTCTGTTCTAGAGTATTTGTGGGCTTGTATTCTTTTGTATAAATAAATTCTTTTGTATTTTATATACGACATGTGTTTCTCGATTTTTTTCTATTTTAGGTTTAAGTTTTGAAAATAAATGTTTATTAGTATTACTAAGTTTATATGTTGTAGCTATATCATATTTTTTTAAAGTGTATTTAATTTTTTCCGATAGTTGTGGAACATATGGAATTGTGATATATGTTGTGTCATTGTTCAAATTTTTATTGGTGTCTGCAGTGTTGTATATTTGGTGTACTCTTTTTTTAATAGTTTGATCTATAAGTTGTGGTGGATAATTATTATCAGTTAAGATTGTTTTAATTTTTTTGATGTTATCTTTTCTGTATTGAGTATGTGATAGTTTTACTGCCCCATCAGTCAGATTATTTATAATCATTTTATTGAATACTGTAGGAGCATTTGAGTGGTAATTCATATATCGAAAAGAAGCTGTGGGTTTATTATACCAATTTGTATAAATAGTACCCTGTCTATCATAGTTCAAAGAAGTATCAAGAAAATTAATACTGTTATTAAATTCTTCTTCAATAGTGAATTTTAATTTGTTGTGAAAATTGTTGAATTTATTTAAGAGATAGTTTATTTTGTTGGTCGGAATACATGTTATGATATCATCAACATATTGTGATGACTCATCCTACGACTAATAGGCGCGTCATACTTGTCTGGTGTTCTCTTCAGCCTTCTACATCATTCGAGAATATATGAACGAGATATATAAGCCGCGTCGAAGAAGGGATAGGGGACATTCAATACCCAAGTCTCGCGAAGTATACATAAATATAGTTACATAAATATAAAATACATAAATGTACTTATTGTTGGAACCAAAGGCTGATGATGACGAGGTGGGCCGAGGAATAGTAGTTGCCAAAATGCTGGTTAAGACTCAGAAGACTGTGCCGATAAGGGTAATGAATGTGAACCATTACCCTGTTTCATTGAAGAAGGGTACTATTCTGGGGTGGTGTTCGCCAGTGTCGGCCGTCGTTCATCGCATAGAGGCGAAGAAGAATGGATTCGTGCAGGTTCCTGAGAAATTGTCCAAGATAATCGACTCCGCCTGTCAAGGATTGAGCAAGAAGGAACAAAGTCAAGTTAAGGATTTAATCAAACATTATGAAGACGTCTTTGAAACTGAAACTGGTACGAAAGGAAGAACCAATATTGTAATGCACAAAATAAATACCAGCGATGCAAGTCCAATTCGACAAGGACCAAGAAGGTTACCTCTGGCAAAACGTGAGGAAGCCAAGCAAATTATACAAGATATGGAAGGCCAAGGAGTAATTGAACCATCGAATAGTCCATGGGCTTCACCAGTGGTCCTTGTCAGGAAGAAGGATGGATCTACCAGATTCTGTGTGGACTATCGTCGTTTGAATAGTGTGACCAAAAAGGACAGCTATCCTCTCCCAAGAATAGACGATACGCTAGACACCTTGGCAGGAGCAAAATGGTTCTCCACTCTCGACTTGAAGAGCGGTTATTGGCAAGTGGGAATGGATCCCAATGACAAAGAGAAGACTGCCTTCAGTTTAGGTACAGGACTCTGGCAATTTACAGTCATGCCATTTGGACTGTGTAACGCCCCAGCTACCTTTGAGCGACTCATGGACACTGTACTGAGGGGATTGTCTTGGGATACCTGCCTGGTATATCTCGATGATGTGATTGTGGTAGGGAAGACCTTTGAAGATCACATGAAAAATTTGGAAGTAGTATTCCAGAGGTTGCGAGATGCCAACCTGAGATTAAGTCCAAAGAAGTGTCACCTTTTCCGCAAGGAGGTAAATTACCTTGGACATGTGGTTTCCGGAAAAGGAATTGCTGTGGATCCAGAAAAAGTAAAAGCTGTGGAAAACTGGCCGGTACCCAAAGACAAACATCAGCTAAGAAGCTTTTTGGGATTATGCACATATTATCGACGCTACGTTTCTGGATTCTCCAACATTGCAAAACCACTTACTCGCCTAACAGAAAATCGAGCATTCATTTGGAACAACGAATGCCAAGCGGCCTTTGAGTTGTTAAAAGGTACGTTGATCAGTGCACCCGTTCTGAACTATCCGCTGCCATCTGGGAGGTTTGTTTTGGATACGGATGCCAGTAACGTCGGGATTGGTGGCGTGCTCTCTCAAATCCAAGATGGACAAGAAAAGGTCATTGGATACTTTAGCAAGACCCTGTCCAAACCGGAGAGGAACTACTGCGTAACCAGGAGAGAACTATTGGCAGTAGTTAAGACCATTGAGCACTTTTACAAGTACCTGTATGGGCAGAAGTTCCTGATCCGCACTGATCATGCCGCCTTAAAGTGGCTCTTGCAATTTAAGAATCCAGAGGGTCAAGTAGCTAGATGGATTGAGAGGCTACAGGAGTATGACTTTGTCATTGAACACAGAGCAGGCCTCAAACATCAAAATGCAGATGCCCTTTCCAGAAGGCCCTGTCCAGAAGACTGTCGATATTGCAACAGAATCGAAGACAAATCGGCCAACGCTCTTCGAACCACCGTTGTTGATGACCAATGGCAACCTGACAATTTGCGCGCAGATCAAGAAGCTGATCCGGATCTTGCAGTCCTCAGGGCTTGGAAAAGAAATGGGCAAAGACCGACCTGGCAAGAAATTGCTCCCCATTCACGAGAATTGAAGTCATACTGGGCACAATGGGATTCCTTAACCATAGAAGACGATCTCCTGAGACGTGAGGTCGAAAATCACGATGGAAGCGAGCGGAAGATGCAAATGGTGGTTCCCAAGAACAGAATACCAGAGGTATTGCGAGAACTCCATAATGGTGCTTCTGGGGGACATTTTGGAGTCCATAAAACACTGGAGAAGGTGCGCCAGAGATTTTACTGGGTGAATTGTTCACGAGATGTGAAGGAATGGTGCCGAAAGTGTGCTAATTGCGCCGGAAGCAATGGTCCCCAGAGGCGTCGACGTGCACCCATGCGCCAATACAATGTAGGAAGCCCATTTGAAAGGATCGCCATAGATGCCGCCGGCCCTTTTCCAGAAAGCGACAAAGGAAATAAATACATAATAGTGGTCATGGATTACTTTACCAAATGGGTTGAAGCATATGCTCTACCAAATCAGGAAGCTGGAACTGTAGCAGACGTGATTGTGAAGGAGTTCGTCAGCCGTTTTGGTGTACCCTTGGAACTTCATTCCGATCAAGGACGAAATTTTGAGTCCAATCTATTCGAAAAGATGTGTGGACTTTTGGGCATACGGAAGACGAGAACAACTCCCTTGCATCCACAATCAGATGGGATGGTAGAGCGAATGAACAAGACCATGATCAGACACTTATCCAAAGTGGTCTCCGAACACCAGAGAGATTGGGACGAACATTTACCATTATTTCTAATGGCGTATCGGGCCTCCGTTCAAGAGACAACAGGCCAATCACCAGCAAACGTGCTATTCGGGAGGGAACTCCGATTGCCCTGTGATTTAAAGTTTGGGAGCAAGCCTGGTGAAGATCTTGCCGGAGAAGATTATGTCAACACGCTCAGACGACGACTAGATAATATCCATGAACAAGTCAGACATAATATCCAAGATGCTAGTGACAGAATGAAAGAGAGCTATGACATCAACGCCGAGAAGAGTGGTTACCATGAAGGCGATCGGGTTTGGTTGTATAATCCACAACGCCGACGGGGCCTATCTCCAAAACTTCAAAAGAATTGGGAGGGGCCATACGAGGTGTTGAAGCGGATCAACGATGTAATATACCGCATCAGGCGAACACCTCACACTAAGCCAAGAGTCGTACATTTTAATCGATTAGCCCCATACTCTGGAGACAATAATGACGAAACCGCTGACTTGCGCCGATTGGATAGCCAATACCATGAACTAACCTTCGAAGACTTTATGCAAGAATATTCTGGTTCGAGAAAAGCTCGATTTGGAGTAACCATCGAGAAACAGCAAGATTTGTTTACAGTGCCGCCAGACTACGCGCTTGCTCATTGCGTAGCCCGAGATCTGCGAATGGCCAAAGGGATTGCCAGGGAATTTAAAGAGAGATTTGGCAGAATCGAAAAACTAAGGCAGCAGGGACCAGCAATTGGGAAGAGTCTCCAAATAATAAATGAAGGACAGCCCATATTTTATTTGGTCACGAAAGAACTGTCGAGTCTAAAGCCAACCTATCGTGCCTTATGGGAGGCCCTGACCCACTTACGCGAACAAATGTTACAGCAAGACATTCTGAAATTAGCAGTTCCAAAATTGGGTTGTGGATTGGACCGCCTGGACTGGAGAATTGTAAGGAGCATGTTGGAAGTAATCTTCCGACATACTGGTATGGAAATTCTGGTATGCAGTTACCGCCTTGAATATTCCTGTCCATCCAGGCAAGATAAAACCGTGGACTGTTATTTCGATATGACGTCACAATGTAACAAAGGCCCTACCTGTCGATTCCGCCATCGGTTGAGGGAATCAAAACTTGACATGTTTCGGGACGAAACTTCATTCTTAAGAAGGGGGCAATGTGATGACTCATCCTACGACTAATAGGCGCGTCATACTTGTCTGGTGTTCTCTTCAGCCTTCTACATCATTCGAGAATATATGAACGAGATATATAAGCCGCGTCGAAGAAGGGATAGGGGACATTCAATACCCAAGTCTCGCGAAGTATACATAAATATAGTTACATAAATATAAAATACATAAATGTACTTATTGTTGTTAATAGTTAGTTTTATATTGTTATACGTTTTAATATTAATATAGTGTGTGTGTCTAAAGTTATTGTTAGTTTTATTTAAGAACCCGAAAAGACAAATGTTACAATATCTTTTGGAAAAAATGGGGTGGAAGTCTAATGAATTGATAACGTTTTGTTCTAAATGTTCCATTACTAGATTTGCAATAGGAGCAGCTAAAGGAGAGCCCATGGCAATACCAAATGTTTGACTATAAAAAGAATTTTTGTATTGAAAATATGTGTTATCGAGACAGAAGTGTATACCTCTAATAAACTCGTTTTTATTTAGTGATGTGTGTGGACTAATTTCATCCCATTTGGATTCTATTATGTTATAGCTAGATCTGTAGGAATGTTAGTATATAAAGATTCTACATCAAGTGATATAATTTTGTGATTAGTTGGGACTTTTTGTTCCTTGATGAAATTTTGAAATTGCCATGAGTCTTTAGTATGATATTCAGTTTTTCCTAACATCTTAGATATGCTATCACCTAGGAATTTTGCTATATTATAAGTAGGGGCTTGTATGTTAGATACTATTGGTCTTAAAGGGATATTATTTTTGTGGATTTTAGGTAGACCATAGTTATTATTTTCTTTTTGAGTTTTTTCTGTTGGATTATTTCATTCTTTTTCATAGGTGAATTTATTTATTTACTTAGCACAAGGCGTGTAGTGCTAACCAAATGGAACAATTACATCATGAAATTTACAATCATATAAACGATGAAAACCAGAAAATCCTCAAGGAATATATGAAAATTAGGAAAAACTGGCAAACCAGATCAATAGAAGAAACTTTTTGGGAAGATGCAGATCGTTACAAATAACACTTACATTTATAAAAATGAAAAAACTTGACAGATTTCATTTCACTATTTCAAAATTGAAAACTAAATTTCAAAAAATTATGAATTCCTGTTATTTACAAATTTTAAACATTACAATATCTCAAACCATTTGTAACATAAATACATTCAATCAAATTATTTCAAACTTGAAAAATATTATCATACAGAAACAACACTTAGAGATAAATTACAAAATTAACAATAACTGGATTATCAATTTAACCAATATAAATATTCCCGATAATGTTAAATACATACTTAGCCTAGGACCCAAATTTAATATGCCACCTAATAAAATACCCATTAATGACTATATAGCTAACATTGAAACAGGAATACAAAATTTACCACAAGACAAACAGAATGAAATACGTAACAAAATTTGTAATATAATCACTAACCATAAACATAAGAAAGTAAATAATAAAAAACATATATCAAATCTATATATGCATAAATTCATTAAAGAAACAAAAAGATTTATCCAGGACAACCCTCATATTATAATAGCAACAGCAGATAAATCAAATAAAACAGTGATCATTCTTAAAGAGGAATATGAACAAAAAATAGAAAAACTATTAGACGATAAATTCACCTATAAAAAAGAAAGAAATAATCCAACAGAAAAAACTCAAAAAGAAAATAATAACTATGGTCTACCTAAAATCCACAAAAATAATATCCCTTTAAGACCAATAGTATCTAACATACAAGCCCCTACTTATAATATAGCAAAATTCCTTGGTGATAGCATATCTAAGATGTTAGGAAAAACTGAATATCATACTAAAGACTCATGGCAATTTCAAAATTTCATCAAGGAACAAAAAGTCCCAACTAATCACAAAATTATATCACTTGATGTAGAATCTTTATATACTAACATTCCTACAGATCTAGCTATAAACATAATAGAATCTAAATGGGATGAAATTAGTCCACACACATCACTAAATAAAAACGAGTTTATTAGAGGTATACATTTCTGTCTCGATAACACATATTTTCAATACAAAAATTCTTTTTATAGTCAAACATTTGGTATTGCCATGGGCTCTCCTTTAGCTGCTCCTATTGCAAATCTAGTAATGGAACATTTAGAACAAAACGTTATCAATTCATTAGACTTCCACCCCATTTTTTTCTAAAGATATGTTGATGATATCATAACATGTATTCCGACCAACAAAATAAACTATCTCTTAAATAAATTCAACAATTTTCACAAATTAAAATTCACTATTGAAGAAGAATTTAATAACAATATTAATTTTCTTGATATTTCTTTGAGCTATGATAGACAGGGTACTATTTATACAAATTGGTATAATAAACCCACAGCTTCTTTTCGATATATGAATTACCACTCAAATGCTCCTACAGTATTCAATAAAATGATTATAAATAATCTGACTGATAGGGCAGTAAAACTATCACATACTCAATACAGAAAAGATAACATCAAAAAAATTAAAACAATCTTAACTGATAATAATTATCCACCACAACTTATAGACCAAACTATTAAAAATAGAGTACACCAAATATACAACACTGCAGACACCAATAAAAAATTGAACAATGACACAACATATATCACAATTCCATATGTTCCACAACTATCGGAAAAAATTAAATACACTTTAAAAAAATATGATATAGCTACAAAATATAAACTTAGTAATACTAATAAACATTTATTTTCAAAACTTAAACCTAAAATAGAAAAAAATCGAGAAAAACATGTCGTATATAAAATACCATATCGCGATTGCGATAGTTACTACATAGGCCAAACGAAACAATATTTATACAAAAGAATACAAGCCCACAAATACTCTAGAACAGACAAAACTGCATTGTCTACACACGAACTACAACGCGATCACCATTTCGATTTTGAAAACACACAGATAATTGATAAAGAACAACACACAGTGAAAAGACAAATTAAAGAAATGATCAGTATTAAACAGGAAAAAAATTCAATTAACAACCGAAATACTATAACTTAATTTTGTAACGATCTACAATTTACCATCATATTATATATTTTTTTTGTTATATACCTTGTTATTTAAATATCATTTAAATATCATATACTTTTGCTTATCATGTTGACTGTTCCGTGTTTTGATTCCTGTCTAGTTGTCCGAGCAGGTTTTCGTGGTTTTCCTTCTCGTTTTGAGCGAATGCCGACAACTTTGCATCTTAAGTCGCTCCACGGGCGCATACGTAATAATAACTCATGTCTTGCTTTTCCCTGCCTTTCCCTGTTTTCTGTTTTTTGCTGATGTGGTCCTCTACTGGGTTGTAGCCTAGCATATGCGCTACAAAACTCTAGGGGGGTCTGCCCGTTGGGCAGTCAGGTGCCATTCCGCCTTTCCAGCAAGAGTGAGGAACCATGCTACGCGGCGCTAACTCGGCGCCGCGCAATGCACACACCACTAGGACCGGTGCTGGGCGGCAACCTGGCTAGGCTGCCGTTAACAGCACACACACGTTCGACGTGTGTGCTATGCCCCCGCTTCGGCGGAAAACGTTAAGATGGCACAAGTGTGACCATCGTCGACCGAGGTAGCCACTAAGAGTGTTCCCTTGGTTAGCGATGAGCAACCCCGTACAGGGTGCGCTTCGCTGGTCTGCGCCTTGCCTCGTTGGGGCGGGGGTCAGGCCGTCGAAGTACTGCACGGAATTGTAAAGAAGTTGTCGGGAAAGGGTTGGCGGCCCTACGCAACGGCTGGTTATCCGACCTCTCTAAATTCACGCGACCGGTCACTAAACACACGCTCGAACGCACCGACATACAAAACCCTACACTTACGCTCTCACACAAAACCACACACCCATAGAGAGACGCAAGCTGCCAGTAGCAACCAACACACAAGTTCATACCCAGAAAGAGACACAAATTGCTAGCAGCGAACAACACATATGTTCACACCTTGCTATCTATTTTTTGGAATACTAAGGCATGATTTATTATTATTACTAGAATGTATCTTTGAATAATTTAAACCATAGCAACTTAATTACTTGACATTTATATCCTGTCATTTATATTTTGTATTCTCTTGATAAAGGCGAACTGCCGAAACATGTAGTTTTTTAAATACATATATTTTGAAGTAATATACAGACCTTTAATCGCCTACTGATTAGGTTTACCATATCATACCAAGGTCACGAAGTTATTATATATATATATATATTATAATGGTATTATTACCATTACTTGAATTTAAATGTATTATCTATTTTAAAATTTTAAAAAAAGTTATTTTATTGGTTATTGTCAAGTATATTCATAGATAGATATGACATATTTAGAGTATTCATATTTTTTGTATATGTCTGTAAAAACTGACCAGACACACAAAATTGTTTTATACATTAATAATAAAATATCTTATGTTATCTCTGTAAAAGAGATTATGCCCAGTAACAATTAAGACATTAGACATTTATTTTTAAATTATATATATATTGCGTTAGGATTAAACTAAAAAGTTAAATTATCTATGAAAATTCTGTATATTGAAAGGCATACTGATATTTTTTAATGTAGAAATTTATACTAGTATCGCTATGGTTTTTTGGTTGTTGATTTTTGAAAAAATGAGATTGATTTGAAGTTTTTCGAAGAGAAACCGGTTAATATTGGTAATAGATGTGTTAATTTAAAGATATACAATTTAATTACTTAAAAAATCTACTTACTTGTTCCCAGAAACTTGTACATATAAAACCATGTTAATATTGTAATCTAGTAATAATGTTGACGTTAGAGCTTATATCTGAGATTACATGGAAGGACCCATAATGGTTATCTACTAAAAGCCGTTCCTAATTTGTGAAAAGAACATTAGGCATAATCAAGAACAATAAATGTTAAAGGAGATTATTTACCCAGAATATCCAGAGGGACTGTATATAAAGGAAGTTCGAGACTATCAATAGCTATTTCGTCCATCTACGAAGGGATTTTTCCTGTCTACTTTTCAAGCGGTTAACTGAATACATCTGGCAAGAACTTTGAATATATTTAAGGAGACATAGTGGACTAAATCTTGGTATTTCTTTTATTAGCTTAGTAGGTTCGATTACCCAACATGGGGACCGCCACCGCCACCGCTAATGAGCTCGTTAGCGGATTTAATTAACTAAAGGTTTAAATCCGCTGGATTCGCGGTTTTATTCGCGGATTTCGAGGGTTTTTCGCGGTATTCACGGGTTTATTCGCGGATTTCGCGGTTCAAGTCGCGATATTCGCGGTTTTATTCGCGGATTTCGCGGTTTAAGTCGCGGAATGAGTGCAATTAAATGCAAAGTCGCGGTTTCATTAGCGGTATTCGCGGTTTTATTGGCAGATTTCGCGGGGTAAGTCGCGGAATTAGTGTAATTAAATGCAAATTCGCGGTTTGATTCGCGGAAGTCGCGGCTCAATTCGATGAATCCGAGGACAACCCGCGACATAAACGAGTAATTCGCGGGGTTCTCGGTTTAATTAGCGGGTAATCCGCGTATAAATCACTAAATTCGCGACCAATAAATTAAATCCACGTAATCCGTGGGATAATTCGCGATATAATTCGCGGAATGCGCGGGGCAATTCGCGGAAAATTAACATAATTCGCGGTATTCGCGGGGTAGTTCGCGATAATATTCGCGAAATTTACGAGTAATTAACTAACTTCGCGGGGTAAATCGCGGTATTATTCGTTAAATTCGAGGTTAATTCACTAATTTCGCGGTATTATTCGTTAAATTCGCGGTTAATTTACATATAATTACTATGAATTACCCCGTTTAATACGAAATATTTTCGAACGATAAAATGACATGCGGCTTCGAAAGCGATCGAGCGAACACTGAAGTTATATTAGAATAGCGGGGGTAAATATATCGAAACAGGTCTGTACATGTCTCAACAGATATCGACCGTAGTTTTGTGTGTGTAACACGACCTACTTTAAAATAAAATATCATTCCACATAGAAATAGAATTTTATTTATACAACATATATTTTTTACATACATAGATATTTCTATTAATCTCTCAATTTCATTACTTATAAATGAACATGTAAAGTACTATAATGTCAATACAATATTTGTAACATATACAGAGCATTTAAGGATTACGGTGCAGGTAAATATATCAAAACAGGTCTATACATGTCTCAACAGATATCGACCCGTAGTTTTGTGTGTAACAGATCATGTTACACACAAAACTACACATTATTCCACATATAAATATTATTTTAAAAGTTCTGCGCATTACAGGAAATCAATAGGGAAGGGATGAAATTTTTTATTTTACATAGATATTCTTATTAATCTTTCAATTTCATAACTTCGAAATCGAAATGTAGAGTATTATAATGCAAATACAATATTTATAACATATACATAGCATTTAAGGATGTGTCATGATAAGACAATAACGCTCTAATCTTAGGTCGTAAGTCACCTTCCATCTGAGAGCATGCCTGAAGTGTTGTGTTATAGAAGCGCACAAAGTCGGTACTCTTGAACACGGACAGCTTTTGGTTAATTAGCTGCATCAGATGAAACATATTGTTGTAGGTGTTTTAAGAGAAAACGATTGTCCGATTTCGGCTTTTAAGTCGTACAATTTATATATATTTATACGCACTAGCTTTAGTAGGATGTTCAGGACTGCAGCCTTCGGTTTTATAAAATTCTTCCTACTCATCTACAGTAAAGAAGATGAGTGTATTAGATGAGCGAATGAGGGGTACTAAGCCTGCTGCCGGACTTAGACCTATCGTAATGCATTTAGTGCCTGCCTTATTGAGTAGATATGTCGATTATCCAATAAGCTGCTTTTCACGAAAGATCGCATCTTCCTTCATTTTAAGAGAGGCGGTGATAAATTGATTGTAATTATTCGTATTGTCAACTGAAACAGAACAAAAAAAATATTAAAAATGGACTAGTAAATATAAAATGTAAGTACCATATTCCATTGCGATAACGCAGCTTAACAGCACTAATAAAAACTTAAAACTGCATCGTTCTGCGGTATATGCTTACCTGATAGCTTCGACCTAGTTAGGTGGGGGGGCGGAAAGGCATTCTCAGCGCAGATCCATAGATGTGAGGTAGGGGTGTTCTCCGACAAACATCACAAGTATGAACGCGGTCATTAACACAGGGATGTCTTTTGAGAAGATCTGAGCATCTGAATATCTTTCCACATTTCTCACAATTCATTATTAAAACTAAAAGTAAAAAAAAATAATTAATATGTGGTAAAAAATATATTAATTTTATAATAATATTAGCAATATGTAAGATACTGAAAAACTTAATTTCAAAAATCACGTAAAGCACCTTTTGGAAAAGGGTGTACATTCAAGTATGATTAAAAATAATATGAGATCAGTTTCCAAAAATAGATAAAAATAATGATATATAAGAAAAACGCAACAGATATATTCAAAGTAGATTTTAGAATTAAAAGCGAGCCACAAACAATATATGGAAAATGTTAATGAAATTTAAGTGAATATTGAAAAATAATTTTTTTATAAATAAAAGTAAGACCCGTTTAACAGATAAAAAAATGACAACATAATTTTAAAATAATATGAAATGTATATGTACTCACGTTTAGAATAACAACACAGGTGGCACTGCACATATAAAACTTGTAATTAGCTGTTCACCGCTAACGTTACGTGTAAACTGAAGTCAGACAATTAAAGATAATAGATTATATATCAGAAAGAGAATACAAAAATAGGAAAAAAAGAGATACCTGCATCTATGAATATCAGATTTATAAATTCAGACTTTTTGCGTGTTTCCACCTGTTTAAGAATTCACACGGCTATTGACTATTATTTAAACAGAAAGGCCCCCTTACAATCGAAGATACATGAAGGTCTTCTGAACAGGTACCAAGTCTGAGAGAATATATTTCCCATTGTTATCGGCATCGTATCCAGAAATAGATATAAATGCGTCAATTGTAGTATTTACAATATGACAGGGAAAAAATTCTTTCACACACACACATAAATAAAAACAGAACAATTGTCGTATAATAGATTTTATTTGCTTAAGTTCCTACATATGTATGTACATCTCTTGCAAGTATTTTAACATTGTTTGGCGAGCATGCTGAATCAGAATTACTATGTTAAAAAAAGGCATTAGATTGTATTTAAAATAGGTACATTTTTAGTATATTCTAAATTTATAATTTCTATATCAATATATTTCTTTAGGAAATCAGCTTTCTGATACCCTTTAACATATATCCGGCTGTAAGTCCTACATACATTATTTAAAATCGAGGGTACATATTTTAAATCTATAAACCCCGAATCATAGGGAATATGAAAAAAATTATGTGTTAGCCAACGCGCTTCGTTTTGACTTTTTACTGGTAATTTACGAAATGGTATCATAGATTTAAATAGCAGATGTATTGAACGATCTGCATCGGTAATCGACATCTCCTTGGGGGTGAAGTTGGGCGTATTAAACCCCTGGATATCAATAATTAGAGCTGGGATAAAACGCTGTCTATATATTCGATCTCTATGAACGCGTGATAAAACATATCTGATGATATTGATATTGATTGATATTGTCCACTTTCCTAATTATATTTTCAAAACGGCATCTGTTGGCAGCTACAGACATCCAGTCGGATTTTCTGTCTTCACTGTCAAGCCATAAATATTGTATCGGAAGACTATCGAAGGTAACTTTCATGCTATCGTTTTAAATACACGATTTATAAGTAATAATTATACTATTTTTTTCACTATTCCAGTAAGCGGAGCGTATTCTACGACGCTATCGTGAATGATTAAACAGATAGCGGTAGTATTGTTAGGGACAGGATTGTCAGATTCAAACTCAAGTTTTATGTCTACGGTACCAGCTTTTATGCTCTCCGCTTGTTTAGAAACGTCTAAGACTAGGAAGGGGTAATCAATGAAAGCGTTATAATCTATTAGAGGTTGAGCGACCGTTCTCCCATAATATGAACACTGAAACGATGCATACATCCTATATGCTAAAGCGTATCGCTTAATATCCATTTGTAAATTCAAATTATTGTAGGGATAGGTCTCGGAGTTTAAGTATAATTTTATATTACTGATTGACACGTGATCAAATCGACCAGCGTCAGCAGTTCAGTTATCCTTCCTATTTGTTTGGAAGGCTATTATTACGAAGCGGGGTTTCTCTAAATTTGTGCTAGTTTTAACGCTCCACACATCTTTTTTATTGTTTCGTAAAGATGGTTGTTCATGCAAATCCCATTTTCTAAATGGTATGTAGATAGGTTTATTAGCGTTTAAAGTTTTTAATAAATTTAAACGAATTGAGTCGTTCATAACAATATGTGGAACATTCCATTCAACTTTACTGATATCTATTTTAGCTTTTTTCGTGCCACCTGCTTCAATATTTTTATAGC
Source organism: Melolontha melolontha (assembly GCA_935421215.2). Lineage (NCBI taxonomy): Eukaryota > Metazoa > Arthropoda > Insecta > Coleoptera > Scarabaeidae > Melolontha > Melolontha melolontha. The sequence continues at coordinate 76,135,416 of OW285238.1, forward strand.
AATTAACATCTAATCGGCTTCGTAACAGTATCAGCTCTTGGGAGGTATAGGCGACCACTTTCCTATAGTCTTCGAAGCATCCGACTATAAACCTTAAGGGAATGCATGCGCTAAATTTATCACCTGATAGTGTCGGCTGGCTTGTATTTTCGAAAGGATACCAAACCGCCATTTGTAGAGGCTTACTCTCATTATCACTTAAAGACAAGAAACCTTTGATGGTAGAAGTTATTCCAGGCTTATTACAACGATCAATTTCGACACAATTCATCTCATATCGCAGTTGATCGAACAGAAACGCTATGCATTGTTTATGCGCTCACAAGAGCCAGTCCCATCTATGTTCGGTTTAAATGTACCTTCGATATATATGTACCTGTCTCCTGGAATTGTGTACACATCTTGATTATTTATTGGTAATCGTTAGTAATCGTTTCGTCGAAGTTTAACTTTGCGTAAATGTCTAAGGAATGCTTGATTTAGAGGTGTTAGCACGTTAGTCGTCGGAGACTGAATGACCATCGCCTGCTGATAAGGGGGTTCTTTATATGTTCTGTTAAACTCCAAACCCATTATAATCGCTTTAATTCTAAACGCACAACGATCTGCTCGCCTCGAAAATTTACAGGATCTCCTTCTTGATCTAGCAACGTTAACGTAATATTGCTAATGGTTTTTGTTGCTGTTGGTAGATAGACTATATTCTTCGGCTCTATATTGATGCTGTAACCAGGTTGTACCGCAGGCGAAAATTCGAAGAGTGTGTGTGAAGGACGTGTGTCATAATACGCAGAAGATTCTAATTGTAACAACCTTTATAATCTGTACTGGAAGGTCAGATTCGTAGATCCTTTTAGCGCGCAATTTGCTTTTGCTGAATCCTAACATGCGACCGATTGAATCTTCCTTCGTAAAATCTATAGAAAAAATACTACATATCTCACATCGTAACGTGTTGTTGTTAGGCTTTATAGATAGTAAACCGCTTTTATATATGTTTTTGTTTGTAGACGGCAATCAGTTTTGTATATAAGCCCCTAAATCACCTATTTCATATGAGCCAGTGGGTATTTCTAGCACCTCGTTATCATAATAGAATTTGTTATGTCCCTCGTAGACATTTGGTATAGTATTGTAAGTGTGTAGGCCTATAAGACCTAATACATATTCATATCGATCATCTAATTCTATTGGAGGATAGTAATCTGCAGTAAGCACATGGTTAGTGCTTTTGAGTGTGAACGTGTTCGACATGATACTGAACTCACTATGCACTCTATACGTGACTATATAGAAATTCTAAACATAAATGACCACAATTCTTTTCGTTAAACTTCTGATATCGGGGATGATTGTATTCGATTTCACAATTTTTTAAGTATCGAACGAGTTCAAGCGGAGGTGACAAATTTCCATACGAGTCGAAATATTGAACTTTCAGCTTTCTCTTGGAATATGCAACCTAATACGTACCTGGCCCTTCTTTCGAATCAAGATTAACGACTGCACACTCATTGCTTTCTGGTGTATTCGGCAAGCTATTTCTCATAAAGACGCCTCGGAAGTAGGGTAAATAATCTCCATACTTTAAAATGTCTACGTCTGTGAGAGCTCTTCGTGGCAGTCGATTTAGCAGTTTTTTTGTTTTCTTATTTGATTTAAGATATAGCCCCATTCCTCTTTTATATGGCTTCAAAAACATCCCCTCACCTTTTTTCCCCATAGCAACTTCTTCCATAACCTTATTATGACGTTGCGTCTCTTCTAACACTTTTTGAGATGTCTTAGCTTTATTTACCGCTCTTACAATTCCGGTTACGCCCCTGGTAAGACCACCTAAAGCACTTAAGCCTGCAAATAGAGGTATGACAGGAATGATACCCCTGATTTCGGTAGAGGTATAACTCTAGGTGTATTGATATTTGTTTTACCCCTATTCTTCTTTATCGCGATTTTAGCAGAAGCGAGCGCTATTTTAGCTCCTTCAACAATATCCTTAAGTTTAGACTTTTTAAGGCTCCCTTAGCATGATCGACAACTCCCTTTCTAAACGGGATTTTTCGTACGAAGCCTCCTTCCTGTTTTGTTTTTTCATTATAGATGTTCTACGTTTCGTCTTAATTAGATTTAACCACATACCTAATTTTCTTTTAACTTTCATACTGTTAGTGACCAGCTAAGCTGCTGCTTTTTCACCAAAACTTGCGTCCTTAGATTTGACTCGAGTCCAAGCTCTTTCTTGCAGTATGTGATCGGCTTGATGAAGTTTTACAGTATTACTATCCTTCGAATAGGCGATATCGTGTTCTTTACATGCAGCGTCAAGCGGATTAATTCCTTGGTCGCCACGTGCTACACGTTGTTTCAGTTTCGTACCAGGACCGCAGTATTGGTAGCCGGGCAGATGTAATTCACCCGGTAACTTATTAATGAGTGAATTTAATACACCTCTACCTTCTTTGAATGTAGACATTTGAATGAAAGATATATTAGTATATATGTTGAGCACTTGTGAAATTATTACACTATTAAACTTAAATAAAACACCTTATATTTCACAAACAATAGTATATTAACTATATGTACATTTCATGTGCCCTGCACACATCATCAGTAGTAACTAAATTTAAAAGTATTATTTTTTAAATACATGTATAGTAAAAATATCTATCTATTTTTTTGGTTAGGGGTGTAAAAATTACAATTATAAATGGTCAGCAAATGGTCTAAAAACATGCATATAAAAATATAAAACTAAAAATAAAAATAAAAAATTTTGGTCGTATATTGTAATAGTGCCTGTTAAAATCTATTGAAATTCCGAGAAAGGACAAATTATGGGAAAGACCGTTACCTATGAAAAACAAGACAATGACTGTGTTTGGCATGTCGGGTTCTATTAAATAACAATATAGTAACGTGAAAAAGAAAAATTAGTTATTAGATACTGTAGGTATACAATTTAAAAGTTTATTATTAATAGGTGAAATGTCATTGTTTAAGAGGTAATTCTTGTATTTTTTCATATGTATGGCTTCCCACATGTCTAAATTTTTGCTATTACATTTTTTAATTAATTTTACATTATCTAAGCTGAAATTATGTCCGGTATCTAAATGATGTAGAGCTAATGCTGATTTATCTACATTGTGAAGTTTTACATGAGCTAAATGTTCTTTGAAACGGGTTTGAATATTTCTTCTTGTTTGTCCGATATATAATTTTGGGCAGGAATTACAGTTAATTCTGTAAATACCTGATTCTTTCAGTGGGTCTGTGTTAACTAACTTTAAGTTAGTTAACACAGACCCACTGAAAGAATCAGGTGTTAACTAACTTTAAGTTAGTTAACACAGACCCACTGAAAGAATCAGGTATTTACAGAATTAACTGTAATTCCTGCCCAAAATTATATATCGGCCAAACAAGAAGAAATATTCAAACCCGTTTCAAAGAACATTTAGCTCATGTAAAACTTCACAATGTAGATAAATCAGCATTAGCTCTACATCATTTAGATACCGGACATAATTTCAGCTTAGATAATGAAAAATTAATTAAAAAATGTAATAGCAAAAATTTAGACATGTGGGAAGCCATACATATGAAAAAATACAAGAATTACCTCTTAAACAATGACATTTCACCTATTAATAATAAACTTTTAAATTGTATACCTACAGTATCTAATAACTAATTTTTCTTTTTCACGTTACTATATTGTTATTTAATAGAACCCGACATGCCAAACACAGTCATTGTCTTGTTTTTCATAGGTAGCGGTCTTTCCCATAATTTGTCCTTTCTCGGAATTTCAATAGATTTTAACAGGCACTATTACAATATACGACCAAAATGTTTTTTTTTATTTTTAGTTTTATATTTTTATATGCATGTTTTTTGACCATTTGTTGACCATTTATAATTGTAATTTTTACACCCCTAACCAAAAAAATAGATAGATATTTTTACTATACATGTATTTAAAAAATAATACTTTTAAATTTAGTTACTACTGATGATGTGTGCAGGGCACATGAAATGTACATATAGTTAATATACTATTGTTTGTGAAATATAAGGTGTTTTATTTAAGTTTAATAGTGAAAGATATATTAATAGATGATCGTATTATATAGCTTCATTATCGAGAAATGCGTATCGTTAAGCAGAAGGTAACCTTAAAGGTTCAAAATTTGGATGACGGTTTGGTAGACAATAATTCTAAACGAAGACATGGGGAAATATTGCCTAATACTATCAGAGGTATAATATGTGGGCCATCTAACTGTGGAAAAACCAATACTCTTATGAGTTTGATTACCGAAGAGAATGGTCTAAAATTTAACAATATCTATGTTTATTCCAAGTCACTTTACCAGCCTAAATATCAATTTCTAGAGGCAGTGATGAATAACGTGAAGGACGTTAAATATTTTAAGTATTCAGAAAACGATAACATCATAGATCCCTGCAAACCTTTAGAAAACTCTGTTTTTATTTTCGATGATGTTGCTTGCGAGACACAAGATAAAATTAGAGCATATTTTAGCATGGGTCGACATAAGTCGGTTGATTGTTTCTACTTATGTCAGACGTATACTCGAATACCAAAACATTTAATACGAGACAATGCTAATTTTATTATTTTATTTAAACAAGATGATTTAAATCTTCGACATATATATGCCGATCACGTCAACACTGATATGACTTTCGATGAGTTTAAAGAAGTTTGTGCCGAGTGTTGGAAAAATAAATATGGTTTTCTAACGATAGATAAAGATAGTAATATCGATGAGGGTCGCTATAGAAAAATGTTCGATTGTTATATATATTTGTGAACACAAGCATGTTAGTCACTCGGTTAACTATACGCCTATGGTTAAGAAGTATAACAATGGAGGAAGAGCAATCGTCAACCGATATCAAAGATATATGTTGTGATATATATTGAACACTGTGAATGTATTTCTTCACTTTTCATAAAACTTTTCCGCTAGTTATGATCACACTTAATAGTATTAAAGTATGAAAACAGCTTATCTGTTTCAATAGCTGTTTGATATCCGTTCAGACCCGTTCATTCCTATTCCAGAGCTGTCTATTATCTGTTTTATAACTACTCAGACTTGATAATTATCCGTTCAGACCTGTTTCATATCTGTTTCGAAGCCGTTTATTCTCTGTTCAGACTTGTTCACTATCTGTTTCGGAGCTGCTCGTTATCTGTTTGCGAGACGGTCCTGATGATGGCGCCGAAGAAAACGAGTAAACGAAATGATGAAGATGAAATCACATCTGAAATCATACGCGCTAGCGCTTCAATTAGAAAAAAACATTTGGCATTGAAATTGGGTCGTTCCGAATTTGACGCATTACTAACACAACATTTCAAACCAGTCACCGAACCCCTAAAAAAATTTTTAGAAAAAACATCAGCACAGACTGAAATAGATCTGAAGAGTAAGATGAAGTCAGAGGATGAAGAGTCTAAAGAAAATGTAAGAATTCCGAAGATACCATCAAACACACAGCCACATGGTCTATCTATGGAGAGTTCCGAGAACCAAGATGAGGGACTTAATGTAACTAATCGTAACCTTGAAAATTCCGATATATATTATTTTCCCAGAATCTACTTGGAAGGATTATTATCCGATGTCAGCAGAGAATATGATTTAACGTTTGGTGTTCACGTTGATCCTGTGTCAGATAACTTTAAAATGGGTAAATCGAGTTTTACTTCTGATGGTCGTGATATTTTAATCGACAACGTGCGATATAGGGGAACGCGAGGACTATGCGAGTTAATATTTAAGGCACATCCAAGCGAGTTTATGCAAGAGGATAAAGAACAGTACAGAAAAATCTTAAAACAGACTAGTGTATATCATCGTGACTTCGATGCCGAAAAGCAAGTAAAAGGGAGCAGAAGCTATAAATATTCATACATCACTAAACCTTTGCTGAATCTAAACACTTCATCAATGAATCTGAGCACATCGTCTACAAGTGGATATATACAGGGGAGTGGCCATGTGGGCGAAGAATTAATAGTGAGAAATGCACCTTATCAGTATGTGTACTGGAATGATATAAACGAGCTAGTTGATCGGCTACGTTTACTCATAGCATCAAAAACGGCCGAGCACTCTGGACATGTAAATGAAATTGCCTCCATTGTTGAAGAGCTCAGAGAATCCGGCGTAATTGTATAATTAATCGAAGCTGTGTATTAATATGTTAGTATACTATTACTGCTCGTAAAAGTCAGACATGAATAGTATTGATAAATTCGGACGGCATTTAAGCAAAAGTGAAATAAAAAAAACAATCGCACCGTATAACCTTCAGTCTATTTTACCTAGAGATATCGAAAGACATTATGATTTAAAAAATAAACGGATACGTAATATTCTATCGCCCGTAGAAGCTAATGATTCTGTGAATATGGCTTATGTAGATAAATGATGATCTTATTAAAAAGACTGCATCCTCATGTGCGAACAAAACCTATGTAGATACACAGATCGCTGCGGTTGATGAGATTATTAGAAAGAGTGTGCGGACAAAACTCATGTAGATAAAAAGTTTACAGCGGTTGAAGATAATATTAGAAAGAGTATATCTGTATGTGCGAACAAAACTAATGTAGATAAAAAGTTTACACTGGTTGATGAGCTTATTAGAAAGATTATATCCTCATGCGTAAATAAAAGCTATGTGGATAGTAAGTTTACAGAACTTTTGGAAATTTTAAAATAGAAAACATTAACACTAGGTCGCTCTGTAGATCTCTAAAAAAATTCGGACCTACGTTGACATATTAAAACATTTAAACGTTAGTAATTCTGTACGAGCTGTCGAGCTGAGACTTCATTTACGAAGATAAAGTTCAGTTGGAAACATCTAAACTATATCGGTATTAAATATTCGAATAGAGAAATGAGTGAAATTAAACGTGACGTTGTGAACGAACTACATAAACCTGCTCGTAGATTGTTTAACAGACGACATGTTATTATTAAGTGGTTCGACGACTTGTGGCACGCGGATCTAATGGAATTTCTCCCATACGCTAGAGAGAATAACGGCTATAAATATATACTTACAGTTATAGACTGCTTCTCGAAATATCTTTGGACGCAGACCGTTAAAACTAAGACTGGTCAAGATGTGAGAAACGAAATGGAAATAATCCTTAAAGGGTCACGACAACCTAAAAATTTACGGACCGATGCTGGAAAAGAGTTTTATAACAATAATTCCAGAATCTATTAAAAAAATATTCTATAAATCATTATTCCACATATAGTACAATGAAAGCATCTATTGCCGAACGTGTAATTCGAACGATCAAGGAAAATTCGTATAGAGAATTCAGTATGCGAGGTAAATACAAATTGTTAGATATATTACAGACAGTTACTGACAAGTATAACCATACTAAACATAGAAAGATTAAAATGCGACCGTGTGAAACATCACACGGTCGCATTTTAATCTTTCCACTAATTTTTATATTATTTTAAACACTTTTTAGCAGGCGTTTTTCAATCTTCTTGGTAACAACCAAGAAGATTGAAAAACGCCTGCTAAAAAGTGTTTAAAATAATATAAAAATTAGTGGACTTCGGAAATTTCATGTAGGTGATGTTGTTCGTGTAAGTAAATATAAACGTGCTTTTTCTAAAGGATTCACGCCTAATTGGTCTACAGAATTATTTACAATAGTTAAAGCGAATATTACAAATCCTTCAACATATTGCAGTGGATTGTGCTTTTGAATTGTTATCTTAATTTTTCTTAATGACTTATCTTCACAATGCACAGCAATATCCCCGAACTTCACTCAGTCAGGTGGGCACCTTCCTTGAACTCCTTCCTCGTCAGGGTTTTTTCTTTCGAAAGTCGTGTTTTAAACGAAGAAATAATACAAATTAAACTCAAGAAATAAAACTACCATTAACAACACAAACATATAATTTTCTTAAAAAAAAAACAAAAAAAAAATCTACTTTATCAAATATAAAGCAGAATTCGTGACTAAATAGCGTCTTAATGAACGACAAAAAAACTCTTATAAATAATGACTCGAATAAGAGTAAAAAAAAAACTCAAGGTGAAACCCGAACAATAATTCAAAACACAATGTAAACAAACTTTATTAGCTGTCATATACTACTTTATTCCCACTAAATATCAAACGTCAAAATAGAACTTTCTATTTTTCGCACGCAACTCAAATTACCCAAGCACAAATATCAGCTTGTCACAAAATAATTTTCCCGCCAATCTAATATACTAATATCAATTAAATGAACATAAAAAACTAACTTCAAAAACAGACTAATACGTTTCGTAAATATTTCTAATGATTACAATACAATTACAAATTAAATTTATCAATTTAAGAAGCTTCAAATATCAATCGAATAATTATTATAACTATATCTATCAATATATCAGATTAGAATACATACATTTTTAGTTTTTTTCACGTACGTTGCAAAAACTATTTCACGAGAGATTCTGATAGACAAAATATCAAATTTAACACATCAAAATATACGTAATGAACTTAAAGAACAACAACTCAATCAAAACACACCGTAGCTATCAAAAGAATTAAATAAAATTAAGTTTTATTTAATTTATCAAAAAACACAACCAAACTTGAACACCTCTATCGAATCTCTCCAGATGAATTTCCTAGAAACAGTCAGCTTCTCCCACCTAATAAAATATAAATCAAACCGGCGACCTAAGAATAAAATATATAACTATATACATTTGATCATATCTTCGATTTGGCGCGTACAACAAACATCAATCCACACTCGTTCAACCTACAAACGTGTACAAAAATTATACATTACAATAAAATTATAATTAAATTTAAATTTATCGTTCTCCGTCTGAAATACAATATAAACACCAAAATAAAGTATATATATTTATAAATGTTCTACAAATAAAGTTCAAAATAATTCTATTATTTTTCTTTCTTGTCCATGGAAAAATCCATGACACAAATCCCCGAATTTATCCGAGAACAAAGTCAGAACATTCCTGAGCTTTTTTCAAGGATAAATTTCAGCACTACCACTTGAGACAGTGTCGCACCCTGTCTTTGTTCCCCGCACTAACTTGTTGCATTATTGTTGAACAGGATCATCCGCGTTCTGATGTTGTAGTGTGACAAACGGATGCAATGCACTGATATGATAGCGTCCTTTTTTCTTACGTCCATCCATAGAGTACAGCTCATACGTCACATTATTAAAACGTCTCGTAATACGATACGGTCCTGTATACGGCAGATCAAGCTTCTGACATTTGCCTTGATCTCTTCTGCCTAAACGGTAGCTCTTTACTATAACCACATCTCCAACCTCAAATCTTGTTCTCGTGGTAATCTGTTTATTTTGTTTATTTATGTATTTCTGTGCATTTATAGTTATTCTTTGAGCAACTTGGTTTTTTAATTGTACCAGGTTATCAACCCCTTCAGTTTGTGTATTCCAGGGTCTAGCAGGTTTCATCCCATACATCACAGTCGCAGGACATTCCAGTGTCACAGTATTGGGTGTGTTGTTGATGTTGTCTTCAACATCCTGGACATGAGCAACCCATCCTGCATGGTTTTCGTAGGTTTTGATCCTTAGAAACTTTATTATTTCCTGGATATATCTCTCACATGGATTCCCGCATGGATGACGTATGGAAGAGAAAGAAATTTCAACATTACGATCATTTAAAGCAGTCTTAAATCTATCATTATTAAAATACGAAGCATTATCAGCTAATATTCTACGCATTTTCCCTTGATGCATAATCCATAAATCAACACACTGTATAGAGGTATCTGTGTTATATTGCGAAGTGGGAAATAATTTAACGAATTTAGAAAACACGTCTACCATTACTAAAATATTTTTATACTCTAATTCTCCTGGAATAAGATTCCCTAAATAATCTATAGCTACCAATTCTAATTTTTCATGAGTAGTAATACTCTTTACCTTATACTGGCAAGTTCGATTCTTATGTTTACCCAAACGGCAAGTAGTGCAATTTCTGACTACCTCTTTAGCGATTATCCTATCTTTCTTGGCATAAAAAGCCTCCCTAAATACCAGCCATACTTTATATCCCCCAATATGTCCCAAACTTTCATGAATTTGCAACATCGTTTGCCTTGCATACACATCATTTACAGCAATATAACTCATTTCCCTAATCACTTTCATAATCAACCCCTCTTTCATAATAAAATTTTTATAATTATCTTTAGTACTTAATTGTTCCCTTATTACATCAAATCTTTCATCTCGCTGGACCTGAAGGATCATCTAAAATTCATACTTCCCCGTAGCATAGTGTCTATTATATTCATTCAACTCTACGTAATGAAATTTACTTTTACTGTTGTACATTCGTGACAACGCATCGGCAGAAACATTTAGAACGCCTTTAATATGCTTTATTTCAAAAGTATACTCTGACAACAATAGTGACCATCGATACACTCTATTATTTTTAAAACGTGTATTCAAAAGTGATGTCAAGGCAGCATGATCTGTCTCTACAACAAAGCTTTTACCCAATAAATAATATCTGAGCTTTTGAATCGCGTGTACCACAGCCAACATTTCTTTTTCACTAATGGTATATTTAACCTCATAGCTTTTCAAAATACGAGAGATAAAACATATCGGTTGTTCCATCCCTTCGTCATTTATTTGAATTAAAACTCCGCTTATAGCGACATCACTAGCATCCACTCTTAAAATAAACTGTTTATTAAAATCTGGTAATATTAATATTAATTGATTATAAAGCTCTTTCTTTAACTCCTCAAATGCATTCATTCTTAATTCTGTCCATTTAAACTTTTCATTCTTTTTAAGCATTTCATACAGAGGAACACTAATACGTGCCAGGTATGGTACAAAACGTTTATAATAGTTAACCATGCCTAAAAATCCTCTAAGCATTCTTATATTCTTAGGTAGAGGATACTTCTTTATGAGTTCCAATCTACTCTCATCTATACTTATAAATTTAGTACTAATATTGTATCCCAAAAATTTAATTTCTTTCTTATAAAATTCACATTTACTCAAATTTACCTTTAACCCTTCTCTTGCTAACACCTCCATGATTTTCTTCAAATGTTGTGAGTGTTTCTGCTCATCCCTACTGTATATTAAAATATCATCCACATAATGAACAACAAACTCTTCATATGGTTCAAGAATTTGTTGCATCGCTCTTATTAGAGCCGCAGCCGAACTGCTCAACCCATATGGTACAGTTCTGAATTGATATACTCGTCCATCTACCATAAATCCACAATATTTTCTGGACTCTTTTTCTAACGGAACCAACCAAAAAGCACTTTTTAAGTCCAATTTACTATATATTCGTGCATTGTAACATTTCGCCAATAATGGTTCTATCGTAATAGGCGTCTCGAACTGAGGCTTTGTTCTATCGTTCAGTCGACGTGCATCTAGACATAATCGAATGTCTCCTGTTTTCTTTTTAACAACTACTAATGGATTAACATAACGCGTTTTACCTCTTTCAATTACACCATCTCTCAGCATCCTTTTTATTTCTTCATTTACTTGTGATTGAATATTTTTAGGAATGGGATAATTTTTCACCTTAAATGGTCTCGTCTCATCTACCTCTAAAGAATGTTGGTAATTTCTGGCAATACTAGGAAATTTATTAACTAAATCTATATTCTTTTTGATTAAACTTTTTACTTCTTCTTCCTTATCCTCTTTGCAATCCAATTTCATCAAATCGATATCTTCAGGGAACTCCACTTCTCCATTTTCTTCCTTACCCATATCTTCCATCATCATTACTTCCTTTTCTTTTAAATCCTCTTCTTCTATATTATTAATAATCTTTTCACCATCCTCTTCACACTCCTTAATCCATTCGACTTTCGTATTATTAATTACTATATCCCTTTTTTGTATATCTATTATTGCATTAATTTTATCTAATAAATCTACTCCCAGTATTCCATCCCTTCCTAATCCTTTTAATACTATAAATTCTCCCATGAACTTATTATCATCTATCATAAATTCAACAATAAAAACTTTATTCACTACTGTTAAAATTTTCTTTGTAGCAGTCACTATTGTAATTTTACTCGTGGGCATATATTTCCCCACATTATTTTTAATCAAACATTCAATCACATTCTCATCTAAAAATGACGTTTCACTTCCTGAATCAATTAAACAACTTAATTCTCTATCATTTATTTTAATTTTTATATGAGGTAAAACCGTGTTTATTGCGTATTTCGACTGTTCATACAATGCATTACATTCATTCCTTTTGGTTGGTCTTTCTAAAAATCGTTACTACATGCTAATTCTAATTTACCCTGTTTATCTTGTGTTTCTAAATTAAAATTACACCTAGTATCTTTAGGACGTGTCCCTGTATAATTTTTAACTTCTGATGAATTTTCCCTTCTTATATCTTTATTATTATTATCGTCTATCCTACCTGGTGAAGCCATTCTATTATTTCTATTGCCATAATTATTTACTCGTTGAGGACTTGAATATTTATTATTATTGCTATTTTCTATTCTAGAATATGGAGTTCTATTAACATTTCTATCCATATAATTACTCTGATATCTTTTGCCATATTCCATATCATCTAATCTTTTCAATAATTCAATAAACTGTTGCATGTCACTTATATTTTTAATGGCTACTGCCTGACTAATTTGTGCCTCAAAATGTGTACTTAATTGACATATTAGATCTCTATCATTAATTTTAGGTTGCAGATATTTTAAAATTGAGTGTCTCCTCATAACGTACGACGCTCGTGACTCCTTACTATTATTATTATATCTACCAACTAATAAAGCATTTCTTACCCTCGTTTGTCTTGTTGTTCCCCAGAATTGACTGGTAAATCTGACCTCGAACTCCTCCATCGTCTTCACCTCATCCGAGATCATGTCCCACCAGGTCATCGCATCGTCCTTGAGACAGTTCCCTATCTTTTGGAGCTTCTTTTGGTCCCCCGGCACATCTTCTAGACTTTCCTTTAATTTTTTCAGAAAACCCATGGGAGTTGTATTTGCCATACCATAAAATTTCGGCATTGGTTCATTTTGTACTGGTACAGGGACGAACACAGGCACACTCGCTTCACTCTTCTCTTTTCTCACTTGTTCAATTTGTTTCTGCATATACGTCATTTTCTGTTCCTGCCATTCTCTTTTCTTCTTTTCTTCTAAGAATTGATCTACGCTAACAGTGTTTTGTGGTTTGTTTCGTTCGTTTATTAACGGAAATAAATCATCTGTTATAATTTCTTTATCTGTTTGTTTACTGCTATTTATTGGTATTATTCGATCTACTATCTCTTCCACTTTTCTCTCTATATCCTTTTGTTGTTGTTTTATTTCCATTTGTTGTTGTTTTATTTCCATTTGTTGTTGTTTTATTTCATTGTGATTTTGTTGCATCATTTCCATTTGTTGTTGTTTTATTTCCAATATCGTTTGCATCATAGCATGCATCATATTCATTATCCCTCTACTGTTACCACCTTCCTGCCCTGCTTCATGTATGGGATTTAAATTAAGGTTACTTATACCTGCACTCGCACCTTCTAACGACTCTTGACTGCCAATTAGTGGTGGCTGTCTCCATTCATTTACATTCGAAATACCATCCATTTTGCTTGTTATTGTTTTCTATTTCTTCAATATAACTCTTTTAACTTAGTTATATTCACGTCACACTTTATACTCTCCAAATTTATAAATTAGCGTGTATTTCCAAATTATTTGCTTATACTTTCATTAATAATTCCTTTTCTCATTCGCCGACACGTTGGGCTGCCAAAATTATGCAGTGGATTGTGCTTTTGAATTGTTATCTTAATTTTTCTTAATGACTTATCTTCACAATGCACAGCAATATCCCCGAACTTCACTCAGTCAGGTGGGCACCTTCCTTGAACTCCTTCCTCGTCAGGGTTTTTTCTTTCGAAAGTCGTGTTTTAAACGAAGAAATAATACAAATTAAACTCAAGAAATAAAACTACCATTAACAACACAAACATATAATTTTCTTAAAAAAAAACAACAAAAAAAATCTACTTTATCAAATATAAAGCAGAATTCGTGACTAAATAGCGTCTTAATGAACGAGAAAAAAACTCTTATAAATAATGACTCGAATAAGAGTAAAAAAAAAACTCAAGGTGAAACCCGAACAATAATTCAAAACACAATGTAAACAAACTTTATTAGCTGTCATATACTACTTTATTCCCACTAAATATCAAACGTCAAAATAGAACTTTCTATTTTTCGCACGCAACTCAAATTACCCAAGCACAAATATCAGCTTGTCACAAAATAATTTTCCCGCCAATCTAATATACTAATATCAATTAAATGAACATAAAAAACTAACTTCAAAAACAGACTAATACGTTTCGTAAATATTTCTAATGATTACAATACAATTACAAATTAAATTTATCAATTTAAGAAGCTTCAAATATCAATCGAATAATTATTATAACTATATCTATCAATATATCAGACTAGAATACATACATTTTTAGTTTTTTTCACGTACGTTGCAAAAACTATTTCACGAGAGATTCTGATAGACAAAATATCAAATTTAACACATCAAAATATACGTAATGAACTTAAAGAACAACAACTCAATCAAAACACACCGTAGCTATCAAAAGAATTAAATAAAATTAAGTTTTATTTAATTTATCAAAAAACACAACCAAACTTGAACACCTCTATCGAATCTCTCCAGATGAATTTCCTAGAAACAGCCAGCTTCTCCCACCTAATAAAATATAAATCAAACCGGCGACCTAAGAATAAAATATATAACTATATACATTTGATCATATCTTCGATTTGGCGCGTACAACAAACATCAATCCACACTCGTTCAACCTACAAACGTGTACAAAAATTATACATTACAATAAAATTATAATTAAATTTAAATTTATCGTTCTCCGTCTGAAATACAATATAAACACCAAAATAAAGTATATATATTTATAAATGTTCTACAAATAAAGTTCAAAATAATTCTATTATTTTTCTTTCTTGTCCATGACACAAAGTACTTGAAGATATGTCCGGTCGACCTATACTAGGCAGCTTCTACGAGCTAGAATTACAGAAGACTAAACATAGGGACGTTTACCTTGTCGAAAGGATATTGCGGCGGAAGCGTAATAAAGTATACGTGAAGTGGTTGGGGTTGAACAACTCACACAATTCATGGATAGACAATAAAAATGTATTATGATCTTATTAACAATATTTTTATATTATACCTTATAAATAAAACATAAATGATTTGATATCTTTTTTTATTTCTAATTTACATAGTTATACAGGGTGTTACAAAAATGTAGGGCTGGCTATACATAGACGGTTTCTACAACTAAAAATAAGCAAAAAAGTTTAAATAAATTTATGTCCTAAAATGGTTCGTTACTGAGTTACGGCCACTTGAGGTTTTTTTCTTTTTATTTTAGAAAAGGTTACAGAAAACGGGAGTTTCTTATGTTTCTTATAGTAAATGTTCAAAATGACCTCCACGGGAAGCAACACAAGCTTCAGCTCGTCGTATCATGGACTGCCTCACGCGCTGAAAAATTCCTGGTGTATTTCGAATTTGGTGGCATCCATCTTCCACTCTACGTTGAAGATCTTCAATATTTTGAATTGGAGTAGAATATACCATAGACTTTAAATGTCCCCATACGTAAAAATCTATTGGATTTAAATCTGGAGACCGTGCAGGCCATGCTACAGGTCCACCGCGACCAATCCATCTTCCAGGATATACGGCATTTAAAAATTCGCGTGCTGTGTGACTGAAGTGAGCCGGTGCACCGTCGTGCATGAACCACATGCGTCCTCTAACATTTAGTGGAACATCGTCCAGCAAACCTGGTAAGTCGTTTTCAAAAAATAACGATAATTCTGCCCAGTAAGTCGTGGTGGAAGTACAAAAGGACCAATCACAAATTCGTTAATAATTCCGGCCCACACACTAAATGAAAACTGCGCTTGATGTCTGGACTGAATAATAGCATGAGGGTTTTCTTGTTGCCACTGGTGTAAATTATGAAAATTGACGATACCATCTCTTGTAAAGCCAGCTTCATCACTAAAGAGCACACACGACAGAAAGAGATGATCGGCGGCGCATGTCCGTAACAACCATACACAGTAAGCTTCTCGTGATGGGAAATCATTCTCACTAAGTCCCTGTACTCTTTGCAGGTGGTAAGGGAAAAGCTGATTACTTCTTAAAATACGCCATACACTCACATGATCGACATCTTCCGCCAATGCCATTCTTCGAGTACTAGCACCTGCATTTTCTTCAACACGATCCAACAAACGTTCTTCCAAATCCAAATTTCTTGTGGTTCGTGGTCTGCCGCGATCTCGGACTACTGGTTTGAATGATCCTGTTTCTCTTAATCTAATATGAAGCCTTTCGAAAGTTTTTTTCATTTGGTAAACGTCGGTTTGGGAAATATTCTGCGTAAAGTCTTCTTGCTTCTGCTCTGTTGCAATGTGCCAAACCATACATTAAATGCATGTCGGACATCCCTTCGAAAGAATAATCTGACATTTTATACTATTAATTAGAAAACAGTACTAATCACAAATGACTTAATCACCTTTCACGACTGACAGCAAAAACACGGACTGCCTACTGAATATGATTAACATAAGTTACTCACTTGTCGGCGACTTGTTCAAACATGCAATACGAACGCTTCGCGTCTGCGCGATAATTTGTGACGAGATACACACGTGTCGGACATGCAATACGAAAAACTTCAAGTGGCCGTAACTCAGTAACGAAACATTATAGGACACAAATTTATTTAAACTTTTTTGCTTATTTTTAGTTGTAGAAACCGTCTATGTATAGCCAGCCAGTTAAATTTTTTTAACATCTGAACGACTTTTTTTTTAATTCCAAATCCCTTTTGGAACAAGACAAATTCTAGTAATTGGTATAAAAATGTTCCAATAGGAACAAATATGATATCTAAAAAACTTGTCATTTACGCGAATCCAATAAAATAAGACAAAACAATTATTCAGCATGTGTAGAAAGCAACAAAGAAAATAATATTAAAATTAGTACACCAAACCAAACAATTTATAATAATTGTACATTTAATAACTGTTCTCCTGCTTTCAAATAAAAATAATTATTTATTATTTATTTAAATCGTTAATTTATCTTGCCAAAAAACACTCGAGCTTTTCTTTCACCGATTAATTTTCTTTTTAACTCAAAATTTTTCCTATAAGTAATTTTTCTCAAAAAACTTGTGTTGCTTCCCGTGGAGGTCATTTTGAACATTTACTATAAGAAACATAAGAAACTCCCGTTTTCTGTAAACATTTCTAAAATAAAAATAAAAAAGCTTCAATTGGCCGTAACTCAGTAACGAACCATTTTAGGACATAAATTTATATAAACTTTTTTGCTTATTTTTAGTTGTAGAAACCGTCTATGTATAACCAGCCCTAAATTTTTGTAACACCCTGTATATACATTTATTATTTTAATATACAAAACCAACACTTTATTTTTGCCGGCGAAAATCCATCTATATGATCGCCCTGGTCCGGTTGATTGTAATGCTTATCACATGGTAAATAATCCTCTAGAACAGCTCTTTTCTCTTTAGGAATCTTATGCCAGTTTCGTCTTAGGGATTCTGGCTTCACCTTTGTTTGAAGAATATGAAGCGGTATGTGTTAAATTGCCGTTTTAGATATTTCATCTAACATACCAAAATTGTCTTCTAATTGTTGTATAACTTGATACACTTTATCTTCTTGATTTGCCATTTTATAATTTATCTGCATAGATGTACACTATTTATTATCATACATTCAAGACGAATGCGAAAATAAGACTGAGGTGGGAAATTATTTTTCATAACCGTACACAACATAGCCCCCTCCATCACGTATAATGGCTTTATTATAATCGAATTCGGGGTACCTGTGTATATACAATTCTGGGAAATGGTTAGATTAACGGAAATGCATAAAATAACAGTGATACAAATTATTGGTTACGGAGATAGAACCCGAACACAACAAGAAGTAACCCGCCTATTTCATGAGAAATTTCCTGATTTACTGCCTATAGCTCAAGGAACAATAAGTAAGATAGAGAAGCAGTTTCGAGAGTTTGGTCATGTAAGGCAGATAAAAAAACCAGCTGCCAATGCACTGAGTGATGAAATCAAAGTAGATGTGATGCTTGAGTTTATGGAAAACCCACATACATCGAGTAGACATGCATCCACTACATTAAATGTTAGCCATACATCGATAGTAAACATATTAAAAGAAAATAAAATGCATCCATATAAAATGATATCTACTCAGGAGCTTATGGAAGACGATTTTGATAGAAGAACTTATTTTTGTGAGCGAATGATGGACATGCTGGATAACAATATTATCAATTTAGAAGACGTTATGTTTTCTGATGAGTGCACTTTTTCCCTTAGCGGTCATGCTAATCGGCAAAATTGCCGCTACTGGTCTACGGAAAATCCTCACTGGATGAGGGAAGAACACACACAATACCCAGTAAAAGTTAATGTTTGGGCAGGTATTGTTGGAAACCATATCATTGGTCCCTTTTTCATTGAGGGCAATTTGAATGGCGATCGTTATTTGGCACTACTTCAAAATGATGTCATTCCAACTTCGGCAAATTTATATCCTGATCCAGGAAACCCTCAAGTTCCAATGAATACGATATGGTTTCAGCAGGATGGAGCGCCACCACATTACCAACGCAATGTCCGGCAGTACCTTGATGCAATATTTCCCAATCGGTGGATAGGAAGGCGGGGATCGATAGAATGGCCAGCGCGATCACCTGATCTGACCTTACTTGATTTTTTTATGGGGATATTTGAAGAGCATTGTGTACAAAACTAAACCTTTGGATTTAAATGACTTAAGAGAACGAATAACGCTTGCGATTAGGTCGATCACGCCTGATATGTTAAATAATGTTAGAAGACAGTTTTATTTAAGATTAGGATGTTGCCAAGACGTTCATGGTGAACATTTTGAACATCTACTTCATTGACATTCATATTTTTTTTTGGCGTTTTAAATTTTTCTTTACATTTTGCATTAAATTTAATTTTTTGAGTATATTGTAGCGAATTTCGATAACAACATGATTTTATTTTATTCTATCTTAATTGTTGCAGCAAACATGAAAATTATAACATTTTTGAATAGAGAATAAAGAGACCTTTACAACGATATATCACAAGCCTATAATTCTCATTTAAAAAAATGGGGGTTGTACCTGTCATTCGAAGAGGGTTGAAGGTAGGGATCGCATTTTCACGTTGAAGAATGTTACTTTATAAATTAAATATGACATGTTTCGGGATTTTTTGTAAATATGTACAGTAACCGAAATAATAAATTTATTCCATTTGGCTTATACACACTGTATAATAGATATGCACTGGAAGAGGTACGGAACACTGAAACCCTTGGCAAGTACTGATGCGGAACACACTTTGCGAAACACTGATCTAGTTTATTGTTTTGATTAACTTTTTAATTTGATTTCTATTTAAATCAACTAATAGTGATTTATTTATTTATTTTGATAGTTATAGCATGTTTGGCCTTTAAGTTTCTGAAAGTCATACGAATTATAGTTCTTAACTTGAAAAAATCTTTCAGTACAGGATATAAACTTTTATAATTTTTTCTTTTAAAGATTTTGTTAGACAAACTTTTTACAACTCCAGGATTTTTGCGAAAGGACTCTCCATGATGAATTTCAAAATATTTATTCCACTTCTTAATATGCCTTTGCCATTGCTCAGTCGGTTTTATAAGTCCTCCATATGACAATTGTTGAACCCAAGATGGAATGCTATAGCTGTAATTATAGTGATTATACAGGTATGTAATTTAACTGAGAATTTGTTTATTTTACCTTCTACAATGCACACAGTTAGTTTTTATATCCTAAAATAAGGACGTAGATATAATAATGTTCTAGATATCGAACAGGTATCATAAATACATATTAACACCATAAAAAAGTAAAGGTGTCTTGCCGCCAAATAAATTGGGGGGAATAATGTAAACATACCTAAAAACGAATAAATTTTGTTAATCAATATTTTACGATTCAGTGGAATTAAATATAATAACAGCATTAGTAGACTCAAAACTGGTATCCACTAGCACCTAAATATATGTATAAATTTGTAATAAGAATAAATACCGAAATAATAAAAAAAATGTTCTTTCATGGAAGCCACACATTTGGACGAATTTTTTACTACATTTTCTTTATAAATTTATACACAGGTACTAGTTTTGAGTCTACTAATTCTGTTATTATATTCAGTTTTACTGAATTTATTGCAAATTTTAAAATATAGAGGAAATCATTTCACCTATTATATATTATGGACATATATTCCCGCCAATTTAGTCTCGCCGTGACGTCACAATGCTAGTGACAATTGGCGAACATTGCAACATAGGGATCTGGTCATCCTCTCTAGTTTATCATCCTTGTCCTTCACCCAGATACCACAACGTCATTAATACACTTTTAGGCAGAACAACTTTTTCTCTACCATCATGCTGTTTGGCAATCTCAATGAACTTCGATATTTTGTTTGTTAGTATATCACATGTGGGACATGTCTTACGAAATAATTTCTAAAAGTCCGTTTCGATATTCTGTCCAATCCATGATTCGTGGTAGAGAGGTATACGGGTATGGCCCTGTCTAATCACATGAGGCAACTAATGAAACAAATATAAATTGTCGAAAGTTCGCCAACTACAACGGCAGATAATGCGGTTTTCACTTTTTTTTGGATGACATTTTCAAATAACCGCAAATTTTGATAAATTAATTATTTAAATAATCACAAATACCAAACACAAAAAAATAGAGTCAGTATATTTTAATTTTATTCAATAAAGTAAAAAATTGTTGTATTATTGTAACATTCTTGTCGATCCATGCGTGAAACAAACAAGTAGGTTATGGTGTTTGACGCGTTAAAAATTAAAATTGATGACGTCATGTGTAACACATCCTAACCGATTCTTGCCAAGATCACCACTAACCACATCTAACCACATCTCAATCAAATTCGGCTTTTTCTACCAATAAATTGTTAACGCATGCGCGTATAGTCAACTAATGTCGTAGTAACAATATGTAAAAAATATATACACAAATTTAATAAAATTAATTACTTCCCGCTTAGCATTGTGTACACACGTAAAACTCTAACGTTCAATCTTTTGGAATTTTAGTCAACATATTCAAATGCATTTCTCCACAACGTCCTACCATCATTCTTTCGATATTTCTCCGGCCAATCCCACTATCTTCTGGTCCATTTTACAATTTTGGAATTCAAGAAGATGTATCGTGTTATCTTTTCGATCATCTGTGTTAGCGCTTTTCTCATGGTTCAGTTCAGCACGAGTGTCGTACTTTTTTTTATCTTACTTTGTTCTCTTATGCAGGTCTCTATTTAAATTTCTATTTTCTCCTGGCTTTCTCTCTCTTTCCGTCGTGATATCTGATCCTCTTGTAATTATAAGTCGTTTGTAAAATTTGGTAAAATTCCATAATTTGTTACAATGTTGTTCTTATTTTTGCCTAATAATGGGTCGTCACATTTTAGTTATCTCAGATATGTTCATTATAATTTTTTTCATTATTTCCTGAAATTGTAGGGGAGAGGTGCCATGAATGGGACAGTTTTTTTCTATTGCTCGTAAAGTGTTTGTTTCTAAGAATTTGCTAACTGTGTAAAAACTCTATATTTATTAGAGATATATAAACGTATTTCTCAACAAAAAAAAAAATGTGTAGAATGTAGAACGTTGATTGAATTGGACAGTTACAAAATCAAAGCAATAAGACACAAAATGTAAAGATTTTATGGAGTAATATAATATGTATAATTACAAAATTCTACCAAATATGGTTTCGTAAGTTGAAAAGTCAATATCAAATCTCATAGTTGCTTATGTTCGTGGTGTTTCAGGATTCGTATATGGTCGACTTAGTTTTCTAACTATAGATACTCTCTCAACATCTGAAATGTCATCTTCAATTGGATAAATAAATTTATTGGAATTTCCAAATCGTCTTAAAAATTTTACTTGATACTCACAATCACCTAAAATCTTTGAATGCATCCTATATAAGAGAGCTTGTTCTTTTTTGTCGAAAAGTCTACTAAGACAACATCGTTTTCCTTTAAAGTTAAAGCTTCATAATTATCATCAACATCGCTTCCATTATCACAATCCATGGCACTTTGATCTGATTCTTGAAGTTCAAAGTTTTCAACGTCTGAGTCGCTGCTTTCTTCAAAAATTTTCCGTTTGCTTCCCTTTCCAAGTTTTTTAAATTATTTTTTCTGATAATTAAAAATTGCTGAAAAGCCACGTCCATAAACGGAACGTACAGACGCGTTTCGCTCTTATTGGAGCTTATCAATGTACGGTATCTCGAAGACGGACATGGCTTTTCACTTCTATACTTTGTGTATATATAGTCAACATTCTGAGCTTACTGCAAATGGGAATTAATGAATATTAAATCTCATTTTTACATGCAAATGTCGCCTTATGTGATGCGTTAATAACTACAATCCGACAAATTAAGTTTGTACCAGTATGTAAAGTAGAACACACCTCGTCGCGACTCCGACCTTCCTGGTAATTAGGATAATTAAAAATTGCTGAAAAGCCACGTCCATCAACGGAACGTACAGACGCGTTTCGCTCTTATTGGAGCTTATCAATGTACGATATCTCGAAGGCGGACATGGCTTTTCACTTCTATACTTTGTGTATGTATAGTCAACATTCTGAACTTACTGCAAATGAGAATTAATGAATATTAAATCTCATTTTTACATGTAAATGTCGCCTTATGTGATGCGTTAATAACTACAATCCGACAAACTAAGTTTGTACCAGTATGTAGAACACACCTCGTCGCGACTCCGACCTTCCTGGTAATTAGGATAATTAAAAGTTGCTGAATGTAAAAATGAGATTTAATATTCATTAATTCTCATTTGCAGTAAGTTCAGAATGTTGGCTATATATACACAAAGTATAGAAGTGAAAAGCCATGTCCGTCTTAGAGATACCGTACATTGATAAGCTCCAATAAGAGCGAAACGCGTCTGTACGTTCCGTTGATGGACGTGGCTTTTCAGCAATTTTTAATTATCCTAATTACCAGGAAGGTCGGAGTCGCGACGAGGTGTGTTCTACATACTGGTACAAACTTAGTTTGTCAGATTGTACTTATTAACGCATCACATAAGGCGACATTTACATGTAAAAATGAAATTTAATATTCATTAATTCTCATTTGCAGTAAGTTCACTATATATACACAAAGTATAGAAGTGAAAAGCCATGTCCGTCTTCGAGATACCGTACATTGATAAGCTCCAATAAGAGCGAAACGCGTCTGTACGTTCCGTTGATGGACGTGGCTTTTCAGCAATTTTTAATTATCCTAATTACCAGAAAGGTCGGAGTCGCGACGAGGTGTGTTCTACATACTGGTACAAACTTAGTTTGTCGGATTGTAGTTATTAACGCATCACATAAGGCGACATTTACATGTAAAAATGAGATTTAATATTCATTAATTCTCATTTGCAGTAAGTTCAGAATGTTGACTATATATACACAAAGTATAGAAGTGAAAAGCCATGTCCGCCTTAGAGATACCGTACATTGATAAGCTCCAATAAGAGCGAAACGCGTCTGTACGTTCCGTTGATGGACGTGGCTTTTCAGCAATTTTTAATTATCCTAATTACCAGGAAGGTCGGAGTCGCGACGAGGTGTGTTCTACATACTGGTACAAACTTAGTTTGTCGGATTGTACTTATTAACGCATCACATAAGGCGACATTTACATGTAAAAATGAAATTTAATATTCATTAATTCTCATTTGCAGTAAGTTCAGAATGTTGACTATATATACACAAAGTATAGAAGTGAAAAGCCATGTCCGCCTTAGAGATACCGTACATTGATAAGCTCCAATAAGAGCGAAACGCGTCTGTACGTTCCGTTGATGGACGTGGATTTTCAGCAATTTTTAATTATCCTAATTACCAGGAAGGTCGGAGTCGCGACGAGGTGTGTTCTACATACTGGTACAAACTTAGTTTGTCGGATTGTAGTTATTAACGCATCACATAAGGCGACATTTACATGTAAAAATGAGATTTAATATTCATTAATTCTCATTTGCATTAAGTTCAGAATATTTTTTCTGAGTTTTGCATTGTGCTGTTCCTCAATTCTATTCACTTCTGGGGTATCAGTTAAAATCTTAGTGGTTCCTCTTTTCCTACCTTGCTGAACTTTTCTTTCTGGGGCTTTTGGGTACGGTCTCACTGATTCGGGTGTCCCAAATATCGAATTTTTATCGGATTTCGAATGCGATGGTGTGAAAAGTCCTGGAATAGCTGCTGAGGGTGCCTCACGATCTGTCACGAATGAAGATAAGAAATCAGATTCTTGGAATACATGGCGATTAAGTGGATGTATCCCTGTCGATGTAAAACCAGACATAATATTTTTTGGGGTAAATGCATTTATAAATGCTTTGTTTGCAGTTGCTGCAATTTGATAAATATCGAATGTCTTTCCTGGGTTTGATTGCATTCATTCATTTTGGGCGCTTTTGAAATAAGTTTCAAAAGGCCCATAGACGGAGACATCGAGTGGTTGCAGCTTGTGGCTGCAATGTGGTGGGAACGTTAATAAAACCACGTGGTGACTCTTAGCATAATTTATCTCTTCCAAACTAATGAGATTCGTGATTATCAAATGTAGCAACATCGGTTCTTCCTTAGTTGGCTTTGTATATTTTACAAAATGCTGAAAAGCTAAGAAAAAGTTGTTCTCCGTCATC
Organism: Melolontha melolontha; assembly: GCA_935421215.2. NCBI lineage: Eukaryota > Metazoa > Arthropoda > Insecta > Coleoptera > Scarabaeidae > Melolontha > Melolontha melolontha. The sequence continues at coordinate 76,160,514 of OW285238.1, forward strand.
CATCCAGTTTTATTGGCGAGTCCAAGACTCCCTGGTGGAGCACCATGCAACATGAAATCTTTAAAATATACCCTCGGAAAGACAACGGCTGGTGGAATAGTATTCCCATTAGCACATACGAAATTCAGCATTGTTACCAAAGTTCCCCTCTCTGCCGATGTAGCATGGCCGACTTGTTTTAAACCTCTTTGACAAAGAACTTTCGGCGGATCTGTGACCGTAAGTAGTCCAGTTTCATCACAATTGAATATTGAACTTGTAGAAAATTTATGTTTTTCCATAACTCGCTCCAAGTTACTAAAAAAATTATGAATATTCGTTGGATTAAGGGCAGTCGCTCGGCTTAAACTCGTTTTCTCTGACTTTCTTAAAGACAACAATGATTTATGTCTGACTTTGAAATGTGTTAGCCAGTCCAGTCCTGCTTTAGATTCAGTATCCCATTTCACTGGATAGAAAATTTGCAGTTTTTGAGCATATTGATATGCAAGTTGCCGAAGTCCTGTGTGTCCAATTCCATAGCACATTTTGGATGCTGTAATTAAATATTCTACCAACGCACTTTCTTGCTCTGACGTGAAAATACGCCTATTACCAATATTGGGTTCATGTTTGAAATCTTCTACATCAGAAAGTCTTTTAGCACATTTTACTGCTCGATGCAGTGCTGATTTTGATATATTATATTTTTCACTTGCACAACGAATAGATAGTTTATTGTTACACACATCTTTTACAGTTTCTGCCATGAAGCCAGGAGATACTCTAACAATTTTCTTGCCCTTGCCGACCATCGTAAATCTAAAAGTAATAAATAGGTATAAAAAGATTTTTGTAATTATTTTCTTTCGAAATGTTGCTTCAAGAATATTTAATTTAATATTAGGATGCCATACTATTTTTCTCGAGTAACTTTAACAATTTGATCGCTGTACAGCATCTTGAATGGCGTCCCATTCAAAGCACTAAATTTTGTCCCATTCATGACTCTCATAACATTGTATGGAAATAAATCGATTACAGTTACTTACCTTGAAGATGCAGCTTCAACAATTAGACAAATAATTTAAGGAAACTCAAAGCTTAAATTGGCCAAAACTTCAAACAGATTTATCTGAAACTTTTTAGTTAAACAGACTTGTGATTAGTTTCCTAACAGGTTACATTCCGCGTTCTAAAACTTGTCTGACTTATACTGTGAAAACTAAACTGGTGAAGAACATAAGAATACTTATTAAAGTTGTAAATACTTGTATTACCATCTATAAGCATAGCAACGAAGTAGTATTTACTACCAGACAGCAGAAAACTGTATTGTCCCATTCTTGACACCTTTCCCCTACTCCTTAACTGGTATATTTAGTATTATTTTTAGCTATTTTCTCTATTTTGTCCGTCAGATGGCAAGAGGTTATCTGTTGTCTTCGGATAGGACAAAACTTACTACATGACCGCAAGTGTACTACAGTCTTTTGCTTCGTAAATCTATCATTGACAAAGTGGTTACACAGAAACGCATGCGTCTGGTAGTTGAAGCAAAAGCTGGTAAATACGTACTGTGTGTCCATGCATATACAGATACAAATTTGTTTTATACAGATTTGTATTATTTTGTATTTTCTCACTGTTTAAACTATTTTTAGTAATATTAATGCATTTCTCACTTGACCAAAAGCCCTTCAGGAGTCTTAGATTAGACGCTTGCCTTTGTTGTTTACTTTACATGGCATAATTGCACCAGCAATTGATGTACAATTAAGCTAAAGTAGATCTGGTGCCATTTTGGTGTGACTTATTATGTTATAATTGTATAGTTGACGTTTAGTAACGATTCTTCAATTTTCGTAATCGATTTTGTATATAGGTATAATAACTTAGTACTTGATGCTTGTGGAATTTAGTTTTGTGTATGTTCGTTTCACTAGTAAATATCAGGTGCCCTAATTAAATTCTTATTTGGGGTGACCTCTGATTTTAATGTAAAATTGGTGACGGTGAAAAATATTAACAGCTTTCAGTAATTTTGGGACTTGTCATACTACAATTTGCAAATATACATTTTCAAGTATAATATTTATTATCATCTTAGAATTGCAAATTTTTATTGCTGTAAGTCATTTTCGAACTACAAGATTAGAAAATGGACATTTTACACCAAATACGGTAACGCAACAGGTGAACTGTACGATATTTTTTCGAGCAGTTCACCTTATCAATTTGTTTACAGTTTTATTTCCATTTCTTTTCCTTTAGTTCCCTCGAGGTTATTCCATACTCTTCGAGATCTCTGCTTAATTTTTTTGCCTTTTCTTATACAGTAAGCGGATCCTTAGATGAGAACATAGGAATCGTACGATTAAACACAATTCAACATAGTGGTGGGGACATGCAGCAAACAAATTATTTCGCATTTGATTCCCAATTAAACTGCAGTTATGTATGGGGATTGCTTGTACCATTATATAATAATGGCAACGCCTATGCTTGAGAAAGAAAAAACAAAATCAGGGACGTTCTCTGAATACTTTGTTCGAAAATAATTTGTAAACCTTTTCTCTGCACTTCAGCTTGTAGAAATTTTGCGTTTGCCTCATTAGCATAAAAAGCCCAAAGATAATAATAATAAAAGGTTTAAAGATAAGAATGGAAATGAACAACATACCATTTGTACTCATTTGTACTTATGTAGAAGAAAATCCAAACTAAACTTGCAAACAAACTGCACATCAATTTGATATTTCTAACAGAAGTGTACATAAGGTTTCGAAAAGAAACAAGTACCTAGCGTTCACAGAAATTTTTAAAAAAACACAGAAAATATTTCCGGAAGACCATGGAATTTTATAGATAATGAGAGCGATCGAAATGAAAATCTTTTTCAAAATATACTATTTACTGATGAATCTACATTTTTTTTTGCACTAATATCATACGGATATTAATTGATACTCATGCAAATCAAACTACATTCGCTACTTACAGCGTATCGAAAGACCCGTGTTCGTCCAACTTTGTATCAATTAATAACTAATCTGTTTTACTTTATACATATTTAGTCTCTTTTAATTGCATCTTTCTTCATGTTTTTCAGTTGCCCTAATGATTGTTCTATCACTTTATTTCAGTTATGTTAATTCCTTTTCTTTTATTTTGCTTCTCTATATAATTATTACATTAACTTGTAAGGGTCATTTCATTATCTAATTTTAGAGTCTTTCTTCAACAGTCTTAGGCTGTAATAACATAAAATGAGATTGAGATTATGAGTTAATTATTGACAGTTGTGTATAAACAACTCCGAAATTGTTGATATTTCCTCTTGTACCTAAAATGAGGATCCCAATGGTCATTACTACCTTCATCAAAACCAGGTGTAACCTTTAAAGATTTTATGCAATATAATGAAAATGCTGTTGGATGTCTATTTTCTCCAATTATTAATTATTGTATATTAGTGCTTCGTGCAAATTATTTTCCCTTTTTCTAGTTTTCTTTTTCTTCTTTGTATGCAAGATTAGTTTGTTTGTTTTAATTATACATATTATTCTCAAGATGGCGAAGAATCTCGCGTCTAGTTTCAATCATATATTTCTCCAGACTTCTTCTGTATCAAATCAGTTATATAAATTTATTGATCACATACCAAATAATACTTCATAATTTTATTTCTTTCTAAAACGCGAAAGTGTATTTCTTTCATTAATTCACCGAGTAATTCCACATCTTTGGCAGAGACGAAATTCTGTTAGTTTTTTTTTAATCTTGGTCGGACAACTATATAAAATCACTTTCGCATGTAATTAATTATTTCCCTCTACAGGCACTTTTCCTGACTACCTTAAACATGCTTTGGTTGTTCTGTTATTCAAGAAAGGTGACCCTAATGATTTGAGTAACTACAGACCTGCTACTCTTTTGGGTGGTTTCTCAAAATTAATGGAGAAGGCATACTCCACACTAAACTTTGATTATAAAAAAAGTTTAGATATAATAAAACACAGTTGTATAGTTTCAAAATAATATATATGCACTACATATGTTTCACCACACTGTGGCTTCATCAGGTGGATGAATATACTAATTCAAAATATTAATTAGATCTTATATATATCAATACAAAGTACAGAACTAATCTTATTCTAATTAATTAAATTAACAAATATAATAAATTAGGTATAATTTTAAATGACCAACTAGACATAAATAACTCCCCCCTACTAAACTTAAAACTCATACATGTCCACCCCCTCTTAGAATAAGATTAGTTCTGTACTTTGTATTGATATATATAAGATCTAATTAATATTTTGAATTAGTATATTCATCCACCTGATGAAGCCACAGTGTGGTGAAACATATGTAGTGCATATATATTATTTTGAAACTATACAACTGTGTTTTATTATATCTATATAATGAAGTTTCAACAAGTATCTCCTTCGTCGATTATTAATAAAAAAAGTTTAGTAAACCCACATGGCTTCATTAAGGGCAAGAATATAAAAACTGCTTTATATAATCTTATCGAAGATTAATATTTACTCGGATAAAATAATTATATCTAAGTGGTGTTTTGCGATGCAGTATCCTCGGTATCTTATTTCCCTTGTTTTACCTTGATCACAGACTTAAGGAAAAGCAATGCCTCACAATTAACTATGTTGACGAAATATTCAAAATATTAATTTTATGGTGGGAACAGTTAAAGACTGACTATTAAGGAATAACCTTAACATATAATAACCTATTATAATTGTGTTTAGATGTAACATTTCTGGTGAAGTTCCTAACAAAATAGAATTTGACGATTTCGTGTATTCTCTACAAAGTAATGTTTGTTCTTTGGGGATTTCAGTCGATGAGTTTCTAAAATGGAAAGTCCAAATCCAGGTTTTGTCAGGTATATGCAGTGCGTGTTTCAGTCACTTGAAGAAGTTGGTAGGTGAGCAGACATTGCGCATCGATTACTTCGGATGCTGTTGTTCCCGGATCAGATATGGGGTATTGCAGTCTAGGGTAGCAGTACTGATTTAGATAGAATATTCATTATACAGAAGAGAATAATCAAAACAATATATAATTTGAAATTTGACCAAGCATGCAGAGGTATTTTCAACTCATTGAAACATTTTTTTGTTAACCTATGTTCTTAGTTTTACTTTTTGCCTACAAACACGATCATTTATTTGAAGAAAATATTGCAATTCATAACTACTCCAGGGACAAAACCGATTACTGCTATCCTAGATGTCGCCTATCTTGACAGAGACTTAACATTAATATAAAGTTATTATTAATTAATTAAGTAATTAATTAAGATCGTAACCGAAACTATACATTAGCTTCTTCCACCTTGCACTTTAACTTAATATGTATATCTTCAGTTTCTACAAGGCGTATAGCCTTAGAAGTAAATTTTGCTTCGATGGAGATTTGTACCTTGTTTGAACACTTGGGTCTTGTTGTAATAGTGGCACAAGTTTCAAACTTCACTCCGCGAATTTTTTTTTCTATATTCTAATAATAGTAATCATAATAGTTTTTATTATCCAACAGATATATAAATCTACTGAACGGATAATATACCTAATAATACAAGTACAGAAACAAATCAATCGATTACCTTTATACACTCGCAGATACCGAAGTAAATATCTATTAGTAGAAAAATGTATTTTTTTATTTATTTTTTAATAAGACATGAAACATTATCTACAAAGTAAAAATGAGAAATAAAAAAGGTACTTAACATTTCATTCAATAAGAAAAACTCACCAAACAGTAAATGGTCCAAAATTAACAAATTCATTGGTTTTATCGCCTATGTTTTACACATACGTTTTCACAAAATTTAAGCGATTAATAGTGACTTTTGCAATACGGCGTGGTAACTTTGAATGCAATTGGCGACCTCTTCTTGTGAAATGTTTTCAAGAGCTATTCGAAGATACCTAATAGTTACCGGTATGGGTTGTCGGTGCCGAACACGTAGCCCTCTGAATCCCAGAGAATTTCGATAGGATTCACTTCCTGGCTTCGAGCTGGTAATTGCAAACAACGAAAGATAACCGCATCCAAATATTTCTCAACTACTGGCGCGGTGTTCTCGCCTACGAATGGAGTAAATGGTACGACGTGATCAGCTAAACACTCGTTAATGTACCTAACAGCCGTTATGGTACCATTTTAAATGAGAACAAGTTTAGTTTTCGCGTACAGTGAAATGTCAGCCCAAACTATTATACCGCCTCCCCCACAATACCATACATGAAGATATACGACACGCTGAAAATTGTTCAACAGGCCTTCAAACATACACGTTCTTGTCTATCTGGTGAACGCAGACAAAAACGAGACTCATTCGTGAAGAATACGGAGCTGCATTGCTCCATATGTTCATGGGCAAATCGTAGTCGCTGAACACGATGAGCTGGGAGAAAAAGTGGACAAGCTGTAGGTTTCCTTGACATAAATCCGTATTCCTTCAATCTTAGGCGAATGATTTGTGCAGAAACTGCAGTAGCGTAAACGTCTTCGTCTTGGCGAAACATAATTATTGATGGTAAACCACGATTGCGAAGTGTAAATAACACCATAAAATGGTCATCTCGCCGGTTTGTGGTGCGTGCTCTGCTTGATCCTGGCCTTCTTGTGTATTCCCCAGTTTGACGATGTCGCTGTATTGCGTATTGAACGGTACTCAAGACAGCAACGATGTATCGAATACTGCGACCATCTTCGTCCAAAGCTACTGCTCGAACTACATTTTCTACTTGCACTTTATCAGCCAATAAGTGTCAGTACTAACAGTTCAAATGACTTTTCAACACAACGGATAAAAGCTGAATAAAGAGCGCACCAAGATTTTTTGGGTAGGCTTGGATTTGTTAGATTCAGTATTTTTGTTTTTCTATTGGCTGTTTTGATAAATTTAATGTTTTGTGTATCTTCTTTAATTTCCAATTCTTATTTCATAGATAATATTCCATGTCTTGTGAAAAAAAAAAACTGAAAAAGGAATTTCAATTATAACAGACATTTACTTGTTTCCAGAATTTTTTGTCTACGAGTGTATATAAAAAAATAAAAACTACTTATTCATTTATGAAAAGGAACCATATAATACTTATTAGCGTTATTAGCTATATGGACCATTGGAGGTTTAGGTAAAATATTAGTTTTGTAAAATGAAGCCGATGAAGGTACTGTACCGTAATTTGGTACAAAAAATTGTATTTCGTTAAATCACGATGGAGAATTAATCTCGTTTGTAACAATTTTTACTAAAAAGTTGGCATTAGATACATCCCTCCGTTCCGAAAACGACTCCATGCCATACTCGCTCAAAAGACTATTGTAGTTTACACAACGCGCTGAATATATTCAATTAGTTCTGAAAGAGATATGTGTCAAGAATATATATATCTTTGAATTTTCTCGAAACCAAGCTGCTGGTAAGTAAATATGAAATACTATACGATAGAGACATATTCAAGCTTAGAACGAACCAAACTAACATATAACGCTTTTAGTGTAAACATCTTGGAGAAGCCTCTGCACGTCCTTATAAGGAAACCTAACGATGGAGAAGCAGAGTTGTAGATTGCTTCTCTGTGCCCAATACATTTTAGCGGTGCCGCAAATAAAACACCTAGGTAATAATAATATAATAATAATTTATTTTGCCCAACAGACTAATCCAAATAGGACAACAAAACTTTGACTATGTGACAATACATAAATAAATTAATTATAAAAACATCGTGACAAAACATTTTGCATTTCTTGACTAATGGAGCCTTGAACAACATATGCGTAGTACCAGTAAATTTATTCGAGCTAACAGCGATGCTGAGTCGATCTTATTATTCAGGAGATTGGCCACCAGTAATGCGGTCTTCCTTTGTCTTCGCATCGTTAGCAATTGCAATCTATGCCTAATAATCAAATCACCGTAATCTACATTTCGTTCTGGATAGACCCCGTCCAGCCTGTAACTCCAGTACTTTAAAAATGTTTAACTACTAGCTTCCTTGAAATAGCAGCGTAATTGTAAGATATAAGTTGCTTGCTCCTGGAATAACTGACAATAACACACTTAATTTAAATTTAAAATTTTGGATTTCACAAATTCTTAGTTGCTAAGGGCAAACAATTTACTATTTAGAATATCACAAATTGAGAAAATAGGCTGGTATTAACTTGATATGATCAAAAAAAATATATTAATATCGTTTCCAGCTAAACCGGAAGTCTGATTCGAATCTAAATATACTCATCGAACGCCCGATTCGAATTTAATTAATTGTGGAAAGCCTTATTCAAATCTAAGTAGCCATATCAAAGATATTCGAATGGATGTATACATTTGCCTAAACCTGTACACGGTTTTGTTAAATATATTTTCTGTGTGACCGTTTTATTAAAATGTATAAATGTATATATATATTTTTTTATGTTAATAAATACCTTGTAAAATAACATGTCTTTCTTAGAAAACTTGGATCACGATAAACACTGTTGATTAACTAGCACTTTCACAGTTTAAAAAAACTAGCTCAAAGAATGTACTCAGGTATTTTAAATTTGCCGATGGTAAATGAAAGCAGAGACTCTTTCCCACCGATGAAAAATTGCCCGTACATAAGCCTAATTAATAACACAAATTAAACGTAGTTAATTTAAATTATTGACTCTTCTTTTTGCCAATCGTCAATCTTAGAATTTCGGACAAGCTAAGTCGCACACAACCTCAAATTCTGAAGCTTCAAGAAGGACGATAAAGGTGCATTCACAGCCGAAAATTAGGTCAACTTTGCTAAGTTTAGATAATAATTGAGAATTATTATTTTAGGGCAATTATTTATCTTGATTACCACCCATAGGCAGAAGCAGCATTACAATTTCCTTACAACAGTTATTTAGGAAACCCATAGTATTTATATAAACCGATCAACGCTCTATTTATGTCAAGGTGGACATAATTGAAAAAAGTTGGAACTGATTTTAGTGAAATTTTTAGAATTTGCAAATAAGTACTTATTACGTCAGCCAGCAAAGTCCACTCTTAATTTTACGTCAATAAATGAGCTTTATGTGCAGATTATGATGATGTTGTATACCTTTCTTGCTTAAAACGAACTTGTAACTTTACAATATCGCGTGGGGCTTGTGTTCGCCGTATGAAGTACCTGGTAAGCCTATACGAGGGGGTGGGGGCTTGGGTAAGTCCATACAAGTGCTATCCTAATTTTGTCAATTTTTCTATAACGTTGAAGTGGCGCGTTATCTTGGTGAAAAAGAGTGTATTTTTGTTATTTTTTAATTTCAATGATCCAACAAGGGTTCAAAACATTGCAGTTATAAATAAGGATGTTCCCCACAATCTCGATATAGACTATATCGTGAGCATCCCAGAAAATAGTGGTCATCATCCCTCCAGCTGATAGAACGATTTTCGCCGTCATTGTAGCAGAAAATTCACAAAAATTCATTGTTTCGACTGTTGTTCTTTAGATTCAGGTTGGTTATACTGAATTTAAGTTCAATAATTTCCCATATGTAAATATTCGTGTAAAATATTATGAACCTAGACATTTGAGGACATCACTGCCTCAACAATGTCAACGTATTTTCGGTCTATCCTTCATTACTATATTCTGGATTTTCTAATATTCTCTGTTGTTGTGACTTTAACAGGCCGCCCATAATGCTCAGTGACGTTTGTGTTCATATGACCACATCAGAAATTATTAAACCACTGGTAAATAGTTCTAATTGCTGGAGCAGACTTGCTAATTCTTCAGCTAGAGCTGAAGTTTTAGTTTCCTGTACTACAAAATTCTCTTTCATCCATTTTTTTCAAATCAAAATTTTTGATTAGTATTGATTGGCTTAAGTAATTATCAGGAGTCGAACAATGAATGGATATAACTGAAAGTTTGTGTGCGTTCCTACGTGAAATGCTAGGAACAGAAAATAGTTTCGCCATTAGCGCCATATAGGTGCTCTCTTTCGTCTTTGCAGGGGCTTGCCGAATTCCCCCTCGTCTTCAAATAGTCTTTGACAAAGTAGACGAAAATATTAAAAAACTAGTTAAAATAAATATTAAAAAACACCTGCAATTTTCCTTTCCTTTTTGAAAATATTTAATACAAAAACAAACTGGTAACTATAACTAGTATAAAAAAACAATAAGAAATAAAGTTACTTGAAAATATTATTTAAAATTATGCAGATAAAATATAAAATTATGTACACGATAGGGGTATCATTTATATTATACATTTAAATATATCACAGGCATATATATGCACATATTTCAAGTACATATTTATTTTCTCTTCTACAGATCTATATAGTATTACAGGTTTTTTTGATTTTTGCATGTATGTATGTGCACGCTTATATAACAAAAATTGTGTGAAGTATACAATTTGATAGTAGGCAGTAAACAGACTTAGTGGCACATATGTTCAGGTACATTATCTAGTTATAGTCTCTACCGCCTTAATATTAAAAATATATACTTATACCAATTTTTATAAGAAAATATTGTTTATAAATTATCGCAAATTATAATATAATAAAGCTTTTACATAAGGACTGAATATCGAACGACTTAGTGCATCGGTCTTTTTCATTAGTGTGGACTACTAAGATAGAAGTAGTTTTTATGTATTGCTGTGAGCAACGACATCTAAATAGCTTTTCTTAATAAAATAGTCCGTGGTACAACTAAAACAAATATATTTTTTAAAGATCCTAAAATACCTTTTGCGCGCATTGACCATATTTTATCGTCATACCATATCAATACTCTACAAACGTAAACGAAAAAGAAACATGAAGCTGATTATTAGGTGTACAAACTCTTATAATTAATATTAATTGTATATACAAAAGCAATTCGTAAAGTAGTTTCTGCCTACTGAGCAGAGGAGTGGAGATATTGTCGCGATCGCAACGCTGTGGTGTAGTCTGGTTCAGTGTGAGTTTGGCAGTGCTAGTGAGAGAATCCTTCGGACATTCTTTCGTGCAATTTTGGTCGTTTAAAATGGCTGCTGAAATTGAAAATCCCACCGAGAGTGAATTGCGTGCTGTTATCCGATTTTTGTGTGCAAAGAATATGAAGACTGCTGAGATTCACCGCGAACTTTGTTATGTTTATGGTGAAAATGAAAAAAGATTGTGTCGTTTCTTTCGAGGAAGAGAAACTAATGTTCATGATAAAGAACCGAGTGCAAGACCAACTATTGTGACGAACAAACTTGTGAGTAATGTTGAAGAAAAAATTCATGAATGTCGGCGATTCACAATCACAAAACTGAGTGCCTATTCCTTCAAATTTTACGTAAAATTTTGTACGAGGTTGTTACTGATCATTTAGGCTACCACAAATTTTGTACCACGATGGATGCAAAAACTTACCGAAGACCACAAAACAAAGAGAATGGGAACGGCACTAACTTTTCTGACAAGTTACCATGTTGAAGGTAACGATTTCCCCAGTCATATTGTAACAGATGATGAGACTTGGATCGCCAATTTTGACGAAAAGACAGTCAATGCAGTGGGGTCACTCTAACTCGCCTACGAGGAAATCTAAAAATCTATTTGGCTCCTAATGACCCCTAACATGAAGAAATGGCTTGGAAGCCAAGGGTTTGAGAGCGATGAAGTGCCGCAGAATAGTCTTACAGCATGGCTTAATTCACAGGCGGTAAAGCTCTATGAAAGGTGTATTAAAAAGTTGGTTCATCGCTATGCAAATGTCTCAATCTTAATAGCAACTATGTAGAAAAATAGCCGAAAGTAGTAGCTTTAAGTTGTATATAATAAAAACCTCCTCATGTATTGATATTTTTTTTTTAATAACCAAACGAAACTTACTTTGCCAATCGCCTTCGTACATATATACATTTTCTATTTTTTAAATAACATTTTGGAACCGATTGGTACAATTTTTTACTTCTATTAGCATATTCTAAATGTAATTTTGCGCTTTTTTTTAAGAATTCATAGGGTGGATCGCCCAGAGAATGAACACCAACCAGTAAATGAACAACGGTATGATTTTTTGCTTAAAATAAGAATGCGATGACGTATACATCGTTTGCTTCTGTTTTAAATACATGCATCTGCGTATTATTTTGTTGCGCCATTGGCCGAATAACAAACGGATAATTATGGGAGATCGTCAAAAGATACTGTTCAGTGTCGAAAGATTAGAAGCCATTTTGGTTAAGGTAAGTCGCATGCATTCCTTTCCCCAAAGCTATACTTGGGGACGAAATCTGAAAAATATTAGAACTTTAAATAACCAGGGAAATACAAATTGAATAAAGAAACCATTTTTATAGTAATACTGGCACTGAAAAATTAATGGCACCCGGTGAATGAACAGGCGTTCATTTACTGGGTTATTTGAGAATAACGTCAAAGCAAGCCAAAGTCATCCATAAGCTATAGTACATATAGGACTATCATTAAATTATATTTTTTAAATATAAATGTACCAAACCAGTAAATGAACACCGTTCTTTTTTCCGTTTCCGCATAGTTTAATTACTAGACAGGTTGTGTTCATTCACTGAAAATTTATATTTTGATACCTTTTGGTGATTTAATAATTCATTGTTTTTAAAGATGTCTGAACGAAATATCGTCAAAAAATATTGTCAGTTTCGATACGAAAAAGAAACTCTGGCTAAAGCTCTTCAGGATATAAAAGATAGCATTGCAACTTTAAACGGGACTTCAAAAAAATATAATATTCCTAAATCGATCCTCCACAACAAACTTACTCAGAAGACGCCTAATATTAGGAAAATGGCTGGGGAGCCAGTTTTAAACGAATTGGAAGAATCGCATAGAAAAGTGGAAAACGGCTAAAGTAATGTTAAGATTTGCAATGCATCCATACGAAATTAAGAATGCTGTTCAAAAAAATTTAACAGAAACCAGTCGTCCAAATCCATTTAAGGAAAACAAAAAATTGCTCAAATTATTTTTACAAAGACATCCAGATGTTGGCAAGCGCAATACGAAAATTATTTCCAAATCACGTGCAACAGTAACCGAGAGTGCAATTAGAGGATGGCTTTCAGAAATGGAAACATATTTGATGGAAGACGATTTTTTTGATATGATGAAAATTCCTTCAGAATTTACAATGCCGACTAAACTGGAGTGAGAACGTGTGTGATATCATGGTTCGCGTTGGGGTCTTAAAAAATTTTTAAAATTTGTATGAAGTCTCATCTGGTAACCAGAAAGTATTAATTACTGTATTGTGCGCCTATGGCGCGTCAGGCGCTACAGCTCCTCCTATGGTGATTTTCCCTTATGAGCGAATTTCGAAGGTGCTAGCTCTATCAGTTCCAGGTAATTGGGCAACTGGACGCTTGGACTCTGGTTGATTAACCGGATTAACTTTTTTGAATATATTGCTAACGTATTTTACAATTGGCTTGTAGAAAAACAAATCACATTGCCGGTCATTTTATTCATTGATGGACACAAGAGTAAGGCAGCATTAAATTGTATGAGTTTTGTATAGATAAAACATTCATTGTCTTTATCCCAATTTGACTCATATTTTGCAGCCATACGATGTCATTATATTCAAACCAATAAAATCGGAGTGGAAGAAAGCTTGCCAAGCTCACAAACAAGGAACTACTGCATCTATAACGCGCTACAATTTTTGTCTTTTGTTTAAAGAAGCTTATAATATATCATCGCAGGCCCGTACCTTTACAAATGGCTTTGATGTCTGTGGACTCTATTCATTAAATCCAGACAATGTCGATTATGCAAAATGCATATTGTCCAGAAAGAAAGACCTTTTCCCAAAACCAGAAGTAGAAACTGATGGCTTAAATTTCCAGGACTACAAGCCCTGCTTAAAAGCAATAAATCACTTCTTGGGCGCAGCAAAAATTGCCGAATATGAGAATCTTGAAAACGAAGCTACAAGCGAAGATATTACTTATAAACTTTGAAAGTTTTGAGGAGATTCTACGATTGAAAACAAAATTATTACTTCCGCAAAAAACAAACCAGAATCTGATTTTGACAACGCATACCCAGAATTTAGTTTTGATTTCACAAAAACATTTTACAAAAATTTTTCACACAACTTTTATATTCGCCATCCGAAAACGACAAATCTCTTCAAATTGACGACAAGAGTATAAATGCACTAGATGCGAACCAAAGTATCTTTCCTCACTGTAAAATAAAAAATACTGATGATCTAAGCAAGCAAAAACCTACTGATATTATGATAATAAAATCAAACTAGTCAATTAATGCGTGATGTAGATTTATAAGAAAAGATACTTACGTGTCAAGTTATAATTGAAGCAATTCTGGACTGCTTCTTGTCTTTGAGGCTGCTGAAAGAAAGACCTTGGTAAACCCAAATGTGATTTATACCTCTGATACCAAATGGAATGTTATAAAAGATACAAATTCTTTCAGATATTACTATTAGAAAAAAAAAGCGAAACACAAACGATGAAGTTTGGGCAAAACATTTACATTGGCCACATCAAGGCGAAAAACTTCAGAAACGCAAGTTTTATAAACAAATGCCCTTCATGAGAGCGTGAAAAACGAAGAAACCCTCAGGGTCAGAAAACTTAAAAAAGTCGGTGAGTAACAGAATGCCAAATAGAAAAGAAGATGGCCATAAAACGATAAGGATCGATGACAACAATAATAGTTCCGAAGATAACCTAATGGAAATTAAAGAGAAACAGACCATAAGGACTAAGAATAAATCTGAAAATGAACCCTCGCTTAAGGAAGCAAGAGAAATTACACAAGATGTTCTGAAAGTGAAAGATCATGTAATAGTAGAATGTGACAGTAAGCACTATCCAGGAATAATAAAAACAATTTGAAAGCAATATGAAATAAGTACAATGGAGCAAACTTCCAATAAGAAATGGAAATGCCCAAAGTGTGCAGACCAAATTTGGTACAAAAAATACAAAATAGTGAGAAAAATTCCTGTACCTCAACCTTTAATTTCTCGACACATTTATGATATCCAAATTAGTCTTTTTGTTCGGAAAATAAGATTTCGTAAGAAATAAAATATTGTGCATTTACTCGTTGCTTTTTGTTCATTTATTAGATTTTACTGTTCATTCACTAGGTATTGCGAGTTTTTTCAATAAATAATTTTTACATAAGAGATAGAACAAAAAAATCACTTTTGGGGTGTGTTTAAGTTATTTGTAATAGAATTGAGAATATAACAATATTCGTTTTATTAC
Organism: Melolontha melolontha; assembly: GCA_935421215.2. Lineage (NCBI taxonomy): Eukaryota > Metazoa > Arthropoda > Insecta > Coleoptera > Scarabaeidae > Melolontha > Melolontha melolontha. The sequence goes on from OW285238.1 coordinate 76,175,804, forward strand.
AATCGATGTTAAAGTCGTGGTAAAATTCCCCATTTCAGGTGTAAGTAGTCCTTAATAGTTCATTCACTGAGCGATCTACCCTATTACACATGGTGTTTTAGATCTTTAAAGTGATCATATACTTATTGCTTGAGGAAAATGTCAAATTGTAACACAAGAATTCCGTTAACAAAAAAAATCCTAATTTTTGAGAGATGCATGGATACACCCAATAAAGATTATATCAGTATATAATGATAATATGGGCATATAATAATTTTAAATATACATATAGGAAAATATTAATTCTATATTAATACACACTTACCACACTACAACACTATTGCAGTGGAAGCACCATACATTCCTTGAAGTTTGCTTTTAGATATTATTTAATTATTGAACTTTGTTATTTTATATGTTTTAGTGTTTAGGCTTCATAGACTTCAAATAAAATTAGAAAATGCACTGTAGCATACTACATGTGTACGTAAAATTTCATTGTTACAACTTTATTAGTTTTTATGCTAAGCTCCGCCGACACACTATTGCCGCACCCGGTATATATATGAGGAAAATCTTGTATGAAGAGCAGTAAGTTTTTTCTTTATTGGACAAGCGATTTATTTGAATTGTCTTAAACTGGGTTTGTCTGTTTATACCGGGAGTTAAATAACACTTTACACTTGTTTAAAAAAAAAACGATCTTTATTTTAAATCAGATGTACAATGTTACAACGTTTGAATTCTTATTAATTTGCTAAGTACTTATGACCACGACAAACAAACTTGAATTGACATTACATGCATCTTAAACCTATAAAGAAATCTCGGTGACGCTGCTGACTAAGCTTTACAAAAGGAAGCAGCGTAATACCTTATCTTATATTCTAAGAATTGTTATTCAGTGGAAAACTACTGCATATACAGGCAGTTTATTTATGATGTATTTATAGATATTTATAATATATTTTAATTATATAACTCCTCCCTCCTTAAGTTCGAAAAATTGAGGTTGAGTGAACTTCATATTTTGAGAGGTTTCGCCTTGTAAAGGGGTAGTTAATTTTGTTTCTGTGTTTTTATTTTCAACTTTTCAAAGTATTTTTTATAAACATAATACATTAAAGTACATGTAATTATTACAATAACAATTATAATTGATATAGTATGAAAATTATTAAAAGTGGATATATTTTCTAAGTTTAATGGTTTTATTGATTCAGACAGTTTTTATATTTTTAAGTTCGTTAAAATCTAATGTCTTTAATTTTACAAAATTATGTCGTTCTAGAGTATTACTTATGTTTTCAAATTCCAATAGTGGAAGTTCGAAGACAAGTTCTTCATGCGCACTTTCTTCTCGCTGGAAGTATTGATTGTTTATCCTTATTGGAAATTGGTCCATGGAGATGACTGTTGGGTGATGTATCTTGTGTAGACCGTTGTTGTCGCCTTGTGATTGAACAGTGACGGGTTCGACAGGAACTATCAGTATTTGATGTCCATTGATTTGTTGTATGCTTGTATTGTTCAGCTCGACTTTCATCGTCGGACAGGTATTGGAACCATTACGAAGGATATCCATTAAACATTTTTGATTTTGCTGGACCATCTTGCTTTTGCAGTAGTAGTAATTTTCTATCTCAGGGCAGATTTCATTCGAAGTCCAATAATTATAAGTGTTGAACATTAGGTAAGGGTGTTCAGGTATGACAATTTGATTTTTTACAGGTATAGGGTATAATTGGAAATAATCATATGGATCAGATACAATAGGGACATGAATTTTAAATAATATGATGTCATCGTGTAAGACTACTTGAGTCGCAAATAGATTATAATAATATATAAAATTACTTAATTTTGGAATCTGATTCGGGTTATACATTTTATGTAGTTTATTTAACATTTGTTCAAGTTCCTCTGGTTTTAAAATTGATATATGTAATGTATTTAATTTAGCGAATGAAATAGAGATTCTTATTTCCTCAGTAAGTGTTTTAATAAAATTTAATTGGATTATTAAGCCATCTACAATTGTTATGAGAGATAGTATTTGTTCGAATGTATTAGTTGATTGTAGGTATTCTTTTTGAATTTGATTTAATTGATTAGCAAGAGTGTCTTGATTTTCTTTTAAGATTTTGAAAGCGTCGTTATATTTTAGAGTAATTTCTCTTAGAACATTTGTTTGTTCATTTACTTTATTTTGTATTAATTTTTCTGTTTTTAAAATATTTTGAATGTAGTGATCGATTTCGTTTTTATCATCTTCATCTGAAGTTCAGAAAAACCATTTACTTACTTTTCCTACAGCATTTATTAAGGCTCGTTTAGTTCTTTTGCTTGCATACGTCAATACTTTTAATTTATTTTCAATATCTTTACTTAACTGTCTAGCGTATCTGATTTTATTTATGACAAAAACATGGAAGTGATTTAGCTTACTGTTTAAATTGTTTTCTAGAGAATTTAATTCTTTATTTATTCCATTTAATATTTCTGTAGGGTGAGTTATATTTACATGATATTTAAAGGTGTGTCTAGAGGTGATTAGTTTTACTTTACCTATTTGTACAGGCAATATAGGGTTGCGTATTTCTTTAATTTGGAGAGTATCAGTTCCATTATACAGAAGGCTCATCGTTAAAATTATTTGAACGATTATCTTCATTTTGTTCATCTTGTTTTTCTTTATCTGAAACAAGATGTTGCGGTTTTAGTGTTTTAATGTGATATTGTTTACTTCCTACCTTTACTTTTTGTTGTTCAGGTAATATCTCGCATTTGTCTAATTTTTTATATAATAATGACGATTTATTAAGTTTTTTGTTCGCGTCGAGTTGTGTTTTTTGATATATCGGTTTGTTTTCATTGAATGCGGGTATTGTTTTATCTTTGTTTCGTTTTTCTAATGTTTTAGATTGTTTTTCCAATATCTTGCTGTGAATTTCCGCAGAGAAAATTTTTAAAGTTTCTGCATGATCATTTATATAATGGGTTATGCGTTCATTTTCGTTCATTTCAAATGGGTTTTTTAAATTAAAGTCGATTTTTAATATTTGGAAGGGTGTATAATTCGTAGTTGAATGAATACTATTGTTATAAAGTAGTAATGCGTAGTTTATTAGATTAGAAATTGGTATTTTTGGTTTTTGGTTTTTTAATATGCGTAAACTTTCGTTTAAGGTGGAATGAAACCTTTCAACAGGACTTTTGCTGTTGGGATTAAATGGGGTAGTATAGTGTATTTCGATTCGGTGTAAAGAACAAAGGTCTTGTAACACTTTATTTTTAAATTCAGTTCCATTATCGCATGTTATTTTGTGGGGAAGACCGTAATGGCTGAGGAACACAATTAATTTATCGGCAATCTCGGTTGCACATAGTGAATTTAGGTAATATGCTTGTCCAAATTTAGAAAAACTATCTATAATGGTTAAAAATGATTGAGAGTCAAACTTATAAGTATCGATGTATAGGTGTTCGAGAGGTCTAGAACCTATCTCTGTTGGTTTAAAAATGATTGAGTGAGGATGTCTTTCGTATTTTGCCTTTTGGCAAATTTTACATGAGTTAATATAATTTATCACGTCTTGGTCGATATTAGGCCAATACAGGTGTTTTTTAATAGCGAGAAGGTTTTCATTTATGCCTCTGTGATTCGTTTTCGTTTCGTGATAGTATTTTAATTTAAGTTGTCTTTCTTCTTCTTCTGTTACATCGGTTAATATTTTGTTTGAGATAATTAATTTAAAAGCGTTACTATGAAATAGTTCTGACATTATGTTAGAAAATTCAGTTTTTAGTTGTTCATTTTTAAAGTATAAACAATAGGTTGTTTTGGGTTTCAAATATTCTTTTACTAATTGTATAATTGAATTTTGAATATCTTCTTCAGATAATTGCCATAAAAGTCGATTTTTGTCGATTATTATTTCTCGGATGCAACGGTGTTGTGGATATTTAGTGGTTGACAAAATGATTTGATTTTTGTACGTATTTAACGCTTTTTCTGTAAATGAAATAGTTAATATGGGATTTTCTATGCTAGTATGTGCTGTTTGTGAGTCTGTAACGTTTTGTTCGTTGTTTGAACAAGGGGGATTAAGTTTGATATTCTGTAAGATTCTTATTTTTGGTTTGTTAGATATATTTTCGGGATTTTCGTCGTGTACAGATGGTGAATCTATTTCAATATCGTCCGGGATCGGGTCTTTCGGGTCAATATTATTTATGAATATGAATGAGAGATATCGTATCGTGATTTTCTTCTATTGGATTGATTTCTACTCGGGATAATGCGTCGGCGTTAGTATTATATTTACCTTTTTTATATATAATCTTGTAGTCGTATTCTTCTAGTTTTAATCGCCAGCGTACAAGTTTCGAATTTGGTTCTTTAAGTGAGAATAACCATTGAAGTGGTTTGTGGTCACTAATGATGTTAAATTTAGTTCCAAATAAATAGGGTCGAAATGTTTTTACTGCCCATACTACGGCTAATAATTCTTTTTCTATGGTGCTGTAGTGAATTTCGGCGGGATTTAGGGTGCGTGATGCGTATGCGACTGGTAAATCCTGACCAATTGAACCTTGTGACAGAATTGCGCCAATTGCAAAGTTAGAGGCATCAGTTGTTACGTTGAACGGTTTATTAAAATCGGGATACTGTAATATTGGGTCGTTCATTAAAATATTCCTACACGTTTCAAAGCTTTTAACAAATTCCGGGGTGTGTTTAATTTGGACTCCTTTTTTTAAACAATTTGGTAATGGTTTAGTTATTTTCGCAAAATTTTTTATAAACTTTCGGTAGTATCCTACCAATCCTAAAAATGATTTAATTTCTTTGGCTGTGTTAGCTGTGTGTTTGGCTATGAAAATTTTTTATTGCTTGTATTTTTTTCCGATTCGGTTTTATTCCGTTGGGCGTTATAATATGTCCTAAAACAGTTTTACACAGAAATTCTGATTTATCAATTTGAATTTTTAAATCGGCTTCTTTGAGTTTTTTAAATACTTGCTTTAAATCATTCATGTGTTCTTGTAAAGATGTGGAAAATATAATAATATCGTCCATATAAACAAGACAATTTTTATTTAATAATTCTTTAAAATGTTATCCATTACTCTTTGAAATGTCGCGGGGGCATTTTTTAATCCGAAAGGCATTCGTGTGTATTGATAATGACCGTTTTCGACAGTGAAAGCTGTTTTTTCGATTGAATTTGGGTGCATCTCTATCTGATGGAAACCTGAAGCTAAATCTATCGTCGTAAAATAATTACAGCGACCTAATTTGTCTAAAATATCCGTTATGTTCGGTAAAGGGTAGCGATCATCTATTGTTTTTTCATTTATCTTTCTATAGTCGATTACCATTCTCCATTTTTTTTGATTGCTTGCGTCGTTTTTTTGGGACAATCCATGCAGGGCTGGACCAAGGGGAATATGAATGTTTTATTATTCCGTCTTCTAATAGCTTGTTAATCTGTTTATTTATTTCGTTTTTGTGAATATAGGGGTATCGATATGATTTGGTGTGAACTGGGATCTCGTCGGTCGTTTTTACTTCGTGTTTTACTTTGTTCGTGAATGTTAATTTATTTTTGTCATTGTGAAATAATTCTGAAAATCCGGAAACTATTTTCGCTAACTGGGTTTTTTCTTCAATATTTAAATGATCTGTTCTTAAATTATTAAGAGAAATATTTGAGGGTTCTGAATAATGATTATAATTTATTTCTGTTTGAAATTGTTCTATATTATAACATTCGAATTCGTTTTCTACAAATTTAGTAGCGTATGGCGTTAACATATCTTTTCCGATACAAACTGTTTGTGATATTGATAATTTATTAGTTAATTCAATTATTGTCTGGTTATCTCTTATTCTTAAAATTCCGGGCGAAATAATAGTGGTGCCATTATGTGTTGTTAATTCGGGAATTATAATTACGCAATTTGGTAAATCTGTATTTATTTGCTTTAGTATTGAGCTTTCGGGTGGTATTTCTAATACTTGCGAATCAAATTCGTTTCGATAATATATAGGTATTTTTAATTTATCGTTATATAAATTTCTATTTTCTAGATCTAAATTTAATTTTAACTTCCTTAAATCGCGTATGCCGATAATACCATCGAAGTATTCATGAAAGGGAAAGAGAACAAATTCTATATTTCCTTTTAGAGGGAAAAACTCATTGAAATAGGGTATTTTTGCTTTGGCATCTGCTCGTCGGGATCCTGCACAAGTTTGTATAGGTGTAATGGTTTTGAATATTGTTTTAGGGTAATATTTTTCTGCTATCGAGGGTCTTAGTATCGAAGGGTATCCGGTATCGATTAGTAACTTAATAGGTGGATTTTGGATTTGTATATACGGTAACGAATTTGGGATTATATTATTTAAATCTATTCCTTTCTTTTTACTGAGGCTGATACTCGAAAATTTACGTTATCCTCTTCTGGTGTTTCCATTTGGTCGTTATGTTCATAATATTCTTGATAGTTAGGGTGATCAGTATAGGGCTGGTATTCGTCATCATTAAAGTTTTGGGGTTCATCGATTTCGTCGTGATCATAATTTTCGGTGTCGTTGTCGATTTCGTAGCTTGAATCGTATTCGAAATAGGGGTTTGTTTCCTGGTTAAATAATTCTTCCACACTCATTGGATGTTGAGGGGCGGTATTTTGAGTAGATCTGTATTGTTGGGGAAAATTCCTTATTTGTTTACTAGGGAGACTACTTGCTACTGACATAGGCTCTGGTTTATGAGAAGGGATTTTACCTAGTGGTTTAAATACATTTTGTGGTTTTCCAAATACTTGTTGATTTGTCGGGAAGGTTTGTTTTATTGGTCTAGTTTGTATATTAACGGGACCTGTTGGAAATCTGGGTACATTAATATGTGTTTGCGGTAATTGTTGCGATGCAAAGTTTGGTCTATGATTGAAAGGGTTTGGCTGAAATGAATTTGATCTTGAAAAGTTTGGTTGAATATACCTATTTGGAGTATACTGAGTGTACGATATTGATGGCATTTGTTTTACAAATTGTGGTCTCGAGTTATTAACAATTGTTTTATTAATTTGAGGTTTTTGTAATTGAATAGCTTGACTTTGTAAATTATTAAGTCTTTGTGTAGAGTAATATTGTTTGTGGACAATTTGGCATGCTGCGGTAAAATGTTCGGGTTGTTTTAGTTGTAAAAGATATCGGTAAATTCCGTCTGTATTAATCATTAACAAATCTATTGCGTCATTTTCCAATTGTTCTATTAAATAATCTTTTCTGCATTTATCTAAAGTATCGTCAGAGAAAATCTTTGTCGCTAATCGCGTTTTCAAACATTTAACTCTATCAATGAAGTCTAACAAATTTTCATTTTTATTTTTAATAGTATGTTTAAATTCTTGCGCTAAGGTGCGTCTATCCAATCTATCTCCAAAATGTTCGCGTAATGCTGTTTTAATATCAGGCCACTCTTGTATATTTCTTTGTAAAATAAAATCTAACACCTGATCTTTAAGTTTGAAAATTAATACATTTGACACAAATTGTTTTAAACTATCGTCTTCATTTTTACCATATTGATTGTAAAATTTGTCACAAATTGAAATAAAACTTTCTAAATGTAATGAATTACCGTTAAAACTCGGAATTAAATCAGCGTTTGCCTTAGCTGCTGTGATTGTGGGTTTTTTTTTGTGTTTGTGGTTGTTGTTGAAGTAAAGCAGGTGTTGGTGCATTTAAGTTAATTGGTACATAAGGTACATTAATATTTGGTTCTGTCATTTTTCTATTACTTAGTGATGATTCTGTCTTTGGCATTTAATAACTAATTCTATTATAAATCTAAACTAACACTAAATTGTTTCTGATTGATTCTGTTTCGATTGATTTGTATGACTTATATAAGGCTTGAACAAATATATTTCCTACACGCGATTGTTAAAAGAAATTATTTGCGTCTTACGAAGTCTGTTTTGTTTGCGAGACGGTCAAAAGGAATCGTTCAACACTTACCTTATTTGTGGTGAAGATGCTGCTTTCCGTAGGACCTCGGGTTCGGATACTGGATTGAGTGATTGAAATCAGCGGCAACTTTTGGGGATCTTCTCCTTGGGCTACCTTTCCGGTATCCTACTGACTGCGCCATTTAAATAACACTTTACACTTGTTTAAAAAAAAAACAATCTTTATTTTAAATCAGATGTACAATGTTACAACGTTTGAATTCATATTAATTTGCTAAGTACTTATGACTACGACAAACAAACTTGAATTGACATTACATGCATCTTAAACCTATAAAGAAATCTCGGTGACGCTGCTGACTAAGCTTTACAAAAGGAAGCAGCGTAATACCTTATCTTATATTCTAAGAATTGTTATGCAGTGGAAAACTACTGCATATACAGGCAGTTTATTTATGATGTATTTATAGATATTTATAATATATTTTAATTATATAACTCCGGGTGTATTATGAAAAACCTTTGGGGCTAATGAATGATATGTCAAATTAAATCGTTTTTAAAGCACTGTAACCTGTTTTTTTTTTTTTTTAATTTTGACATTTCGTTTTTGACAGACAGTAGTAAATTTTTTTTTGAAATTGTACTACATATTTTTTTTTACTTATTCTAATAAACATTTATTTCCTGAAGACACCTCCATTAAATTGAGTGACAAATTTATTATTATTAAAAAAAAATACGAAATTTACAGAAATCAAGCTATCATATATTTTAATGAATCAAATGTTCGAAATTGGCCCCATTTTGTTTCAGACACATTTGACACCTTCTTTTAACTCCAACTCCTGCGTTTAATATAAGATTTGGTGGTATTTCATGACATACTTGTACTATCCTTCTTACAAAATCATCTCTGGTATCAGGTGGAGTCAAATAGACATGATCTTGAATGTAAGACCACAGAAAGAAATCCAGTGGATTCAGATCTGGCGATCTAGCAGGCCATCGAATAGGTCCGTAGGTGCCCATCTATCTGACGCCAAAATAATTATTTAGAAAATCAGTATTCATTCGTGCATTATGGGGTGTGGCACCGTCCTGTAGGAACACCACCCTGTTTAACTCAGCAAGTGGCAACTCATCTAAATAATCGCCTAATTCATTGCGTAACAAATTATTATACTTTTCTTTGTTTAGATTACCCTCCACAAAAAAAGGCCCTACTACTCTATCGCCTAAAATGCCACACCATACATTTACACTGAACCGATTTTGAAAATTGTGTTGCATCACAACATGGTTATTTACAGTGCTCCAATGGCGATGATTATTTCTGTTGAATACACCATTTTTCCCAAAAGTGCATTCATCTGACCACAACACACGACGATAAAAAATTGGATCTTCCCTTAGTTTATTCATGAAACCCGTGCAGAATTGAACCCTTCGTTGAGGGTCGTTTTCACCGAGAGCATGCACCTTCCGTGGTTTATAAGGGAAGAACTTGTGCTTCTTCAGAATGTACAGAACTGTAGAATGTGATACCTGCATGTAGTGAGCAATTTCTCGCGTAGACGTATTAGGGTTTTCTTCCACATAGAGCAAGACACTTAATTCTAAATTTTGATCTTGAATTACACGTGCGTTTATTTTCGGTATTTTTAATGATCCAAAATTTCGTAAATTTCGCACTAGCCTTCCAAACTTATCGGCACTTGGACGCAGTCTGTCAGGAAAACGATTTCCATAAAGTCGCAAAGCAGCTGCAGAATTTGTTCCGCATTCAAAATATGCTTGAATCGCATCCACACATTCGCCATTATCCATTTCAATAACAAAATTTAGAAATAAATCGCTGAAAATGTTGTAATGAATGTGTGACTGACAGATGTCACAGCTCTCTTCGAAAATTTGGAATGCACTTTTATCGTTCAATATGACTGCTTGATTTCTAAATTTTTAAAATAAACACTGTAAATGTTGTTGTTGACCCACCGCTCACTGATAACATTGGTTTGTAATCCTTTATGGGCTATATAGTATTGAATGTAAGTGATTTTAAAAGGTACACACATTTGCTGGTAATTAAATGAAATAGAGTATTTAAAATGCATTTAAGAAATCTCTGTGTTCGGAAAAACCAGAATAAATCGAACTAAAAGAAAAACCTACAATTTCTCGTTTTTTTTTCATACAAGGATATCGTTGTTTACAGTTTCATATTCAGAAAAAGTAATATATTTGAATAAGGAAAAAAAAAATATAGTGCAATTTAAAAAAACACAGTTTGTAACTGTCTGTCAAAAACAAAGTGTAAAAAAAAATTCAAAGCGGATCACGTTACAGTGTTTTTAAAACGATTTAGTTCGACGTATAATTTATTACATTCGGATAAAAAATAAAAAGTTACAGCATGAAAGGTTTTTCATAATACACCCGGTATATACCTACAGACAAACCCAGTTTAAGACAATTCAAATAAATAGCTTGTCCATTAAAGAAAAAACTCACCCCTCTTCATACAAGATTTTTCTCATGTTTCTGGATGAAGTGAAATCTCTACAACCACATTCTACTATATATTGACGTAATTTGGCCTCAATATTTTTCATCAGAATGTCTTATGAAGGATAGAAAGCAAGGCAACCATTTCTTTTATTACAACACCACAAATATGATAAGCATACAAGACTGATTAAAATATTTTTAAAAACAGGTATGGTATAACTAAACATGGTATGTTCCTTTGAAGGCGAAGCGTCTATTTCGAACTCGCATTATGGCGTATTAAGCCTAATAAACAAATGCAGGCATATATATAATATCATTTTGTAAAAGCATTAATAAACGTTTTTAATATTTTTATAGCATGCTCTTGCGCTTTATTTTTATTACATATAATTCATATAACTAAATATTTAGTCGTTTATTTTGAAATATATATGATGACTAAAAATTCGGATTTCGAGCAACATTATCATTTTTTAGTGGTTATAATAAAGGCATATTTCAAACTATTTTGGATGAGTTCCTATATTGAAGAATTTGCCCCCAAAACACTACCAATAATATAGTAATATGTATCATCTATATTGCTTTTCTAACTTGTGTTTTTATTTTAAGTTACAAAGATGATTGTGCTAAAACACTGCCTTGCTAAACACGGTAAAACACTAGATTAATAATTACTGTTTATAAACGTATAGATAATTTATTTTGCTTTTTGAAATCGTATTTCCTAATCTGAAGCAATATCTAATAGTAAATATATTTCACTACAGTTTTCCGAAAACAAATCTGTTTGTTATGCACCATAAACAGTATAATTATATTTTAATGAAGTCTAAACACTAAAACATATAAAATAACAAAGTTCAATAATTAAATAATATCTAAAAGCAAACTTCAAGAAATGCTTCCACTGCAATAGTGTAGTAGTGTGGTAAGTGTGTATTAATATAGAATTAATATTTTCCTATATATTTAAAATTATTATATGCACATATTATCATTATATACTGATATAATCTTCATTGGGTGTATCCATGCATCTCTTAAAAATTAGGATTTTTTTTGTTAACGGAATTCTTAGTGTTACAATTTGACATTTTCCTCAAGCAATAAGTATATGATCACTTTAAAGATCTAAAAACACCATGTGTAATAGGGTAGATCGCTCAGTGAATGAACTATTAAGGACTACTTACACCTGAAATGGGGAATTTTACCACGACTTTAACATCGATTGTAATAAAACGAATATTGTTATATTCTCAATTCTATTACAAATAACTTAAACACACCCCAAAAGTGATTTTTTTGTTCTATCTCTTATGTAAAAATTATTTATTGAAAAAACTCGCAAAACCTAGTGAATGAACAGTAAAATCTAATAAATGATCAAAAGGCAACGAGAAAATGAACAATATTTTATTTCTTACGAAATCTTATTTTACGAACAAAAAGACTAATTTGGATATCATAAATGCGTCGAGAAATTAAAGGTTGAGGTACAGGAATTTTTCTCACTATTTGGTATCTTTTGTACCAAATTTGGTCTGCACACTTTGGGCATTTCCATTTCTTATTGGAAGTTTGCTCCATTGTGCTTATTTCTTCATATTGCTTTTAAATTGTTTTTATTATTCCTGGATAGTGCTTACTGTCACATTCTACTATTACATGATCTTTCACTTTCAGAACATGTTGTGTTGTTTCTCTTACTTCCTTAAGCGAAGGTTCATTTTCAGATTTATTCTTAGTCCTTATCGTCTGTTTCTCTTTCATTTCCATTAGGTTATTTTCGGAACTATTATTGTTATCGTCGATCTTTATCGTTTTATGGCCATCTTCTTTTCTATTTGGCTTTCATTTACTCACAGACTTTTTTAAGTTTTCTGACCCTCAGTGCTTCTTCGTTTTTCACGCTCTCATGAAGGGCATTTGTTTATAAGACTTGCGTTTCTGAAGTTTTTCGTCTTGATGTGGCCAATGTAAATGTTTTGCCCAAACTTCATCGTTTGTGTTTCGCTTTTTTTTTCTAATAGTAATATCTGAAAGAATTTGGATCTTTTATCACATTCCATTTGGTATCAGAGGTATAAATCACATTTGGGTTTACCAAGGTCTTTCTTTCAGCAGCTTCAAAGACATGAAGCAGTCTAGAATTGCTTCAATTATAACTTGACACGTAAGTATCTTTTCTTATAAATCTACATCACGCATTAATTGACTAGTTTGATTGTTTATCATAATATCAGTAGGTTTCTGCTTGCTTAGATCATCAGTATTTTTTATTTTACAGTGAGGAAAGATACTTTGGTTCGCATCTAGTGCATTTATACTCTTGTCGTCAATTTGAAGAGATTTGTCGTTTTTGGAGGGCGAATGTAAAACGTTGTGTGAGAATTTTTTGTAAAATGTTTTTGTGAAATCAAAACTAAATTCTGGGTATGCATTGTCAAAAGCAGATTCTGGTTTGTTTTTTGCGGAAGTAATAATTTTGTTTTCAATCGTAGAATCTCCTCAAAACTTTCAAAGTTTATATGTAATATCTTCCCTTGTACCTTCGTTTTCAAGATTCTCATATTCGGCAATTTTTGCTGCACCCAAGAAGTGATTTATTGCTTTTAAGCAGGACTTGTAGTCTTGGAAATTTAAGTCATCAGTTTCTACTTCTTGTTTTTGGAAAAGGCCTTTCTTTCTGGACGATATGTATTTAGAATAATCGACATTGTCTGGATTTAATGAATAGAGTCCACAGACATCAAAGCCATTTGTAAAGGTACCGGCCTGAGATGATTTATTATAAGCTTCTTTAAACAAAAGACAAAAATTGTAGCGCGTTATAGATGCACTAGTTCCTTGTTTGTGAGCTTGGCAAGCTTTCGTCCACTCCGATTTTATTGATTTGAATATAATAACATGGTATGGCTGCAAAATATGAGTCGAATTGGGATAAAGACAATGAATGTTTTACCTATACAAAACTCATACAATTTAATGCTGTAGTTACTCTTGTGTCCATCAAAATAAAATGACCGGCAATATGATTTGTTTTTCTACAAGCCAATTGTAAAATACGTTAGCAATATATTCAAAAAAGTTAATCAGGTTATCCAACCAGAGTCCGAGCGTCCAGTTGCCCAATCACCTGGAACTAATAGAGCTAGCACCTTCGGAATTCTCTCATAAGGGAAAATCACCACAGGAGGAGCTGTAGCGCCTGACGCGCCATAGGCGCACAATACAGTAATTAATACTTTCTGGTTACCAGATGAAACTTCATACAAATTTTAAAAAGACGGTACGCCCGTACGCGGCGTACCGACGATCCTGTAGAAAGGTGAAATACGTATCTGCGTCTCTGGAGAGGAGATACATTCACAAATATATAACTTGTATTGTGTTCTTCACACCCCATTTTTAATAATATTTTATAAATATTATTAAAAATACTTTTGTATTATACAAAATTGGTGTGGTTTTTACCCACTCATGTATGTTTCAAATTATTTTGTTATATATATATATATATATATATATATATATATATATATATATATATATATACATATATAAATATCGATTTAGAAAATATAGCATTTTACATAAACAGAAATAGGGCTCCGGTCTCATTAAACGTTAATAAGTTCGGATATACTTCACAATAAAAAATAAAACAAACAAAGTACAAAATAACATTACTTCTGTGGTGTACTTCGACATATTATACATATCTACGCTTATTTCTTAATAAACCAAAATTAATCTTTAAAATACTTTTAAATACTAATTAAGCAATTTTTAAGTAGAAGTTTGTAGTGTTACAAGTTGAAAATTGTAGCTTATTTATAATTTATACATTTCATTTTTGTTGGTTTTGCATAGACCGCTTAACATTGCAAGAGGAAGTAGAAATTGGGTATATAGTTGATATAGATGGAATTTATATCGAACTTTTGGATTGCAATGTTCAAACAGATAAAGATTCTGCCGAAAAGTAAAAAGGTACTGGATAATTTATCTGGTGCTCAACTAATATCCTCGATTAATCCAAAATTGAAAAAAATACAGTAATCGGTGGTCAAGAAAAAAAATGTAGAATGCAATGATAACGATCAAGAAACTGAAGGAACATATGTCGTTAATAGAATAAAAAACCTTTGATAAAAAACTTATAATACAATAAAAAAACCCTTTGTGAAAGATCTCGTAGAATCCCTCAAAAAAATATTTCCTTATACTGTGTATATTGCGGTCTTTCGAGCATAGAGAAATTCACGTTTTAGTAATCGAAACATCTAAGTATTCTTTTTTAAAAATTGCAGCAATTTAAAAATATGAAATACGATCATTTATCGGCATTACTATTTTATCGCGATACGCTAACAGACTTTGGTTGGAAGTGCGTTGAAATAATTTTATAGAGATTATCACATATTTGCATTGTGTGCATAACAATTAATTAACTAATGACGAGAGATCGTTGATAATGGATGATTAGTTGAGTAGTTGCTTGGACTATTTCTATCGTTTGTTGGATTTAGGTAAAGTGACGTTTCGCCAGTTAATTGTGTGCTATCCGATAGCTAAGAGGTTAGTGTGCTTGATTCAGAAAAGTTTGGAATTTTTAGGGCTACCTTGAAGACGGCTATAGCTTAACTCTCGAAACGTTGGATTACCTAACTCCAACAAACAATGGAAGCCGAAATAACAACTCAAACAGTTAATTAGCTAGCAAAGGTGTTCAACGTGTGGCCTTCAGCGGAAATCTCAAGAATAAACTTTCCTAAATTATGGTGAATCTATTATAAAATACTATTCTAAACATAGATGTAAACTGTTCATTAAAGCAAAACATATCAGGTTTTGTTTTAAAAACTGGTGTATCAATACTAGAGATGGGAATCAAGTGAATTTTAACATGTATCAAGAAAAATATTCTCATTCTAAAGAGATACGTGAAACTTTATTAGGAAAGTGTTCAGCACCATTTATATCTGTGATAAATAAGCTGCACGTTTAATTTTAATTTTAATAATTATTTAGGTACAAGTTTAACTTGGTTGGTCAAAACTACACGGTATCGAAAGAGATCCAATAACATTTAGGGAGAATCGACTGTCAATCGAGATCATTCACTAACAATAAAAAAAAAAATGATGAAAAATAGCATTCGTAGAAATTAAAATTCTGCTATTGACAAAGGTAATGGAATTGTGATTGTGGGGTGCACAGATAATAAATTGGTTACTGTAGCAACGACTTGCAAGGCTATTGAATTACGTCAAGTGATGCAGTAGACTAGAAAAGAAGCTCATAAATATAAGTCGGCTTTACGTAGTTGGGTCGAACAGACCTCAACGACGAAAATATATCCACTGACGATATAAATTCTCACTAAATTATGGTATAAAATACTATTCTAAACATAGATGTAAACGGTTCATTAAAGCAAAACATATCAGGCTTTGTTTTAAAAACTGGTGTATGAATACTAGAGATGGGAATCAAGTGAATTTTAACATGTATCAAGAAAAATATTCTCATGCTAAAGAGATACGTGAAACTTTATTAGGAAAGTGTTTAGCACCATTTATATCTATGATAAATAAGCTGCACTTTTTAATTTTTATTTTAATAATTATTTAGGTACAAGTTTAAATTTACTTGGTTGGTCGAAACTAAACGGTTTCGAAAGAGATGCAATAGCATTTAGGGAGAATCGACTGTCAATCGAGATCATTCACTAACAATGAAAAAAAAAACGATGAAAAATAGCATTCGTAGAAATTAAAATTCTGCTATTGATAAAGATAATGGAATTATGATTGTGGGGTGCACAGATAATAAATTTGTTACTGTAGCACCGACTTGCAAGGCTACTGAATTACGTCAAGTGAAGCAGTAGACTAGAAAAGAAGCTCATAAATACAAGTCGGCTTTACGTAGTTGGGTCGAACAGACCTCAAGGACGAAAATATATCCACTGACGATATAAATTCTCACTAATAAAAATTGTCGCTGTGCATGAAGAGATTGCTTTACAAGTGCTCGAACCATGTATAAGATTCAATGTCAGTTTATATATACAAAGTAATTTAATTTTTTATTCTAAAAGGTGTCCCAACAGGAACTTGGGGATTTAAATTTCACATTATTTTCAAATAAGGTAACTTAGCAACCTAATATTTAGTATATGTCATCTATAAACTTGTAAAAGTCATCATACTCATCATGCAACGTTTCACGACTGAAGAACGTATCCAAATTGTTCAAATTTATTATGAAAATGGTCGTTCCATTACGAACACAATTCGTCGACTACGCGTTGTTTTTCATCACAATCATATTCCCAGCAATACGGCAATTAGAAATTTAATGGCAAAATTTGAGCGAACTGGTTCTGTTCTCGATGTAAAGACACCACTACGTCGTCGTAACGTTCGGTCAGTTGAAAATATCGCTATGGTGAATGAAAGTGTTACCGAAAGTCCAAAAACTTCAATTCGTCATCGGTCACAGCAATTGGCCATCTCAAGATCATCTCTGCAACGAATTTTAACAAAAGACCTTCGGCAACACACATACAAAATCCAGTTAACACAAGAATTGAAGCCCAGGAACCATCACCACCGCCGTATCTTTGCCAATTGGATTTTGGAGCAAACTGATTTTGATGACGAATTCTGTAAGCGAATCATATTCAGTGACGAAGCCCATTTTCACATAGGGGGTTACGTAAATAAACAAAGCTGCCGCATTTGGGGGCGTGAAAATCCTCGAGAGATTATTGAAAAACCCATGCACCCGCTACGTGTCACTGTATGGTGCGGTTTCTCGGCCAATGGTGTTCTTGGACCTTACTTTTTTGAAAATGAGAATGGAGAAGCAGAAACTGTAAATGGGGAGCGGTATCGACAGATGTTGAATAACTTTCTATGGCCTCGTTTGGAAGATATGGACCTCAACAATCTTTACTTTCAACAAGATGGGGCCACTTGTCACACTGCCAGGGAAACTCTAAATTTACTGCAGGAGAATTGTGTGATTTCTCGTAATGGTGACGTGGATTGGCCTGCAAGATCCTGCGACATAACACCGCTGGACTTTTTCCTTTGGGGTTTCCTTAAGGATCAAGTCTACACAAATAATCCACAGACAATTGATGAATTAAAAAATAACATTCGTGCGGCTATTGGCGAGATTAACTTGCATATGTGTGATAAAGTCATTGATAATTTTAAAAAAAGAATCGCTGTGTGCAATAGAAGTCACGGTGGACATTTATCCGATATCTTGTTCCACATATAATTTTAGGGTTTCTATTTTATGTTTACGTTAATAAATCGTTGAATTTCTAAATACTACGCATGTTATTTGGAATTTAAATCGCCAAGTTCCTGTTGGGACACCTTATATATGTTGGAATTTGGAATGTGTTTATGTAATACCAAATTATATATACGTTACATATATGCAACACCTTTTGAGAAATCTATTTACTAAAATTTTCCTTATATATCTAAAACACACTTACATACAACATCAAATAAAAGCTAAAAAATACAAAAAAAAAACAATAGTTAATGAAATTCAACAATTTCGGTCACAAGGGGTTAAAGACGCTTTAAAAAAAAGCAAGACTATTATGAATTAGCCTTCATCTATATGGCCATAGTCAGCTTGAAGTTTCATGATTCATTTGATAACACTGAAGCTATAGTTTACGAAATACAGTACAATCCCGATTATCCGAATCGCGATTTTCCGAAATCCGGTTTAACCGAAACAAACTATTTAAAAACAAAAATCCCGATTAACCGAAAAAATTCGCATTATACGAAACGCGTCTGGGATTCACCTATACTGCTAGGTGGTCCCCTCGGGGTTTCACGGCAATACGACGGTCTAAAATGCGAATTGTTTTGGTTAGCCGACAGAGTGTTACAAGTACATATGTATTAACGTCTGTTATTATCGCAAAAAGAGTAGTTTTATTCTCAAATATTTTACAAAATGCAGTGTCAGAGCAATAAACGTAAACGCGTTGTTATCAGCTTGCAGGAAAAACTTAAAGCGGTTCGACGATTAGATAATGGTGAATTGCTTAAAAATATAGCAAAGGATTTAGGCGTAGGCGTAAGTACGGTTGCAGAATGGAGAAAAAATCGCGAAAAACTTGAAAAATGGTGTAGTGTTTTGTCATCGCCGACCCCGGCACGAAAAAGTATGAAAAGAGGTGGATACGAAAAAGTGGATGATTCTTTATTTTTATGGTTTTCACAGAATCGAGAACGTGGAATACCAATTTCGGGGACCATTTTAAAACAAAAAGCAGTGAGTTTAAGCGAAGAGTTGCCGGTCATTGAAGCGCCCAAAAGTTTTTCTGCAAGTGATGGATGGCTAGACCGATGAAAAAAAGACATGGTGTACCTCAACTGAAAGTTTGTGGGGAAAAGTTGTCTGGCGATGTATCTGCCGCGAAAAAATTTGCAGAGAATTTTATGGAGCTTATGAAAGAAAATTATTTACAACCAGACCAGATCTACAATTGTGACGAAACCGGCTTGAATTACAAAATGTTGCCCTCAAGTACCTTAGCTTCAAAAACGGAAGCTGGAGCACCTGGCACATGGTTATAAACGTAGCAAAGAACGTATCACTGTTCTTGCATGCGCTAATGCTTCTGCGAGACACAAACTTCCATTATTATGTATCGGCAAGTCAGCAAAACCACGAGCCTTCAAGAATATTCGTCCCAATGCTTTTCCTGTTTTCTATAAAAATAAAAAAAAAAGGCTGGATGAATGCAAATCTATTCAAAAATTGTTTTTTTTTGAAGATTTCGTAACAAAAGTAGAGTCTTTTTTAAAAGAGCACGGATACCCCAGAAAATGTGTTTTGTTACTAGACAATGCTCCCACTCACCCAAGTGCGGAGCAATTTGAAAGTGGGGAAATAAAAGCAATGTTTTTGTCTCCTGCTGTAACTTCTCTCATCCAGCCCATGGATCAGGGTGTGCTGGAAAATTTAAAACGTAATTACAGGCGTTTGCTATTGGAGCATATTTTGGAAGAAGTAGATGAGGGTGCCAATCTCACTGAATGTCTAAAGAAGTTAAACTTGAAAAATGTTGTATATTGGATAGCTTCAGCTTGGAATCAAGTAAAAGGTAGAACCCTGGAAAAATCTTGGTCAAAATTGATTCAACACGAGGAGGGACGTATCACAGAAGCAGAGTCCGACCATGAAGAAAGTTTACAGCAAATTTTCACGAAAATACCAGGATGTGAAAATGTTACGGAAACAGAAGTTAATGAATGGTTAAACAGTGATAATGTAGAAGATGAAATGACTGACCAAGAATTAATTGAAGTGTTTGCAAAAATGCTAATGAAATAAGCAGTGATGACGATGACGAAGTAGAATGCACGGACAATATTCCAGTAAAAATGTCACATTCAGAAGGGCTAGAAGCCTTGGAGAAAGCGTTAACTTATGTAGAACAACAATCAAATTCAACTGCCGCGGATGTTCTTTTTATAAAACGTTGGAGAGACATTGCGGCCAAAAACAGAAGTAGTGCTAAACGAGTGCAGTTAAACATTACCTCATTTTTAAACAGTAAAGTGTAGAATGGGATATATATCTTATATTTTACGTTGCATTTAACATGTCTTTTATGAATGTACATATGTATGTACATACATATTTAGGCATTTATGTACATACTATGTTAAAAAAAATTAAGTAATAAAAATTAAACAAATTATTTGTTGATGTTTATTTTTAAATTAATACATAAATTCAAGTAAAATATTTCATAAATGTTTTTAAGTCGATCTAATGATATACGCATCCTAAACTTCTATTTTCCAAAAAAAAATTCGGATTAACCGAAATTTTGATTATCCGATATCACTTTGGTCCACATTATTTCGGATAATCGAGACTGTACTGTATATACTTCATTGTTAGCAACAATTCAAAGAAAATATATTATTTGATTATTGAGGAAAATAAAATTATTATAAGAATGGCGTGGTTAGTAATTTTTTGTATGTGAACGACTTGAAAAATTACTAGGAGATGTACTTCACCAAATGTAGCTGTAAAAATTCGTTGGCTGATTTTAAACACGATCATATAAGTTTTTAAGATGAATACCGTCTTGGATTGACAGAAAAGTCACGCCTAAATACTCACAAAAATGTTTTGTAATTACCTATCCTAAATTGTTGGTTAAAGTATTTTATAATGTACCAATTTATTACCACTAATGAGATCTTGATTCACAATTACGTTTCAGAAACAAACCCTTAATTAAAGCAATGGACAGAATTTTATATTTCTCTAAAGAGGAATGAGATCCACTTTTTCAGATGTAAATAAGGATTATAATAAAAATATAACTCATGATTTTGCTAATATTTTAGATTAACTGCACGAAATTATTCTATAAAGAGGTCAAGTTTAACGTGTAAATAAATAATTAAAAATCACACTTTATTTACCCGATTTAGCTTTCTACTTCTAAAGTAAAAAGGTTCTTCGAGAGTTAAAGATTTTCATCAGATGAAGAAACAAGCTTTTTTTTTTAATTTACAAGGAATTATCTTTTGTAATGGTATTAAAGCCCTAAGATATTAGTGGATAAAATGTATTAATAGATAATACAGAAAACTAAAAATTATTTTACAAACGTAAGAGGTGTTTTTTATTATTCGTTTAATTAATTAACATGTCACCTTGATACTTAGCCAAAGAGAGCTTATTCGAACCGTAACATAAAACGAGGTTACTTTGTATGAGCATGTTCCAACATGTTAGAGATTCTATGAACGCATCGTACGCAAAGCGTATAGATGATTTAATAGTTGCCAGCTTAAAAGCTTCACTATACAGTTGCGTTATTTTAACGGGTTAACTGTTTGGGCTGATTTTGGTAATAGAAGAAAAGTGCAGTTTTAGCATTTAGTGGTCCTATTACCAGAAAGCTGAAAATGCTATGCAATCGGCCAGAAAAATATGTGGTGTTTACGACGTTGAGACGGCAACCGAATCGTAAATATATAGCTGATAATTTCTGCATTGAAAACTCTTAGCAGTCAAGAAGAATCATTGTTGATCAAGATCAAGTAAAGGCTTTCGTTAAAAACTACTACCACTACGTCAGATTATAACAGAAATATAATATTGATTATATAACTCATTTGAAATTTAGCCAATAGCAATTACAAATTTTACATAGTTACCATGTATTGATAAGTGAATATACTCTTGACGACGTGATATAACCGTTTTGGTGTTTCGCTTCCTCTAACAATATGAATTTTGTCATGGTAACAAGTGTTTTGAAGTTTGTTGATAAACGTCAAAAATATATTCAACACTTTTTAAAAGGTTTTTTAAATTTTTTCGACATGGAACGCTTTGATATAAGCTCGGGGACCGAAATAGATAAAGAAATTGAAGATTTGACACCGCAAAATACCGTTAAAACACATAAATATGTTTGGAAACAGTTCACCGAATTTTGTGAACAGCGAAATTATAAACTTTGTGCTCAAACTTCTGACGAACAATTAGCAAGTATTTTGAAAGATTGGGCATTCAACATGAAACGTGCAGACGGCACCGAATACAAAGAAGGTACGGTGAAAACAATTTGGAATATTTCCGCTAAACTTGTCCAGAAAAAGTTTTATGAAGAATTTAATCGAGAAACAAATCCATTCAGAGGCGTAATTTTTGAAGATGCAAGAACGACGCGGGCAGCTAAAAGGAAGAAGTTACAAGCAATTCCTGAAAAAGAAAAACAAGATCTGTCGCCCTTAAAGCGGAAGAAATTAGCAAAATTGTGTCATTTTTTGACGAAATTACGCCAGACGGTTTACACAAAAAAATTCTATCAAATTTGTTCTGTGGAACTGGCGTGGCATGGAAATGAAGCAGTCCTTTACTTAATTGACTATTTCAAAGCAGAATGCGACAATTATGGTCAACCCACAGGACGTATTGAGTACAATACCATATTTTCAAAGACAGCACAAGGTGGCGAAAAACATACAGCTGAATCTAAATGGTTGACACCGAATAAAAATTGTGAAGATCAGTGTCCAGTACGTCTGTGGAAGAAAATGTTAAGCAAAAGAACACCAAACATTAAAACCAATCGTCTATTTTTAACACCTAATCCTTATTGGCAGAAAACTAAAATATGGTATAAAAACTGCCCTGTAGGCCTTAATCAACTAAGCAAATGGACACGTTCAGCGGCAGAAAGTATAGGACTTGATACAAAGAAGCAAAAAAATCTAATCATTCCAATCGCTCTTCCGCTGTTAACATCTTGACACAATCTGGAGCAAACTTACAAGAAATTATTAAGATAACAGGCCACTCATCATCTGAATCTCTGAAGCCGTATCTAAAGCTTACTAATGAACACCATAGCAAGATACTTGAAAAAATGACAAATAAACAAGATTCTGCCAACTCTACCATCACCAGCACCTCAAATTCAACTTCTAAAGATAATACAACAAATATTTATTATAATAACTGTACTTTTATTTCAACCAAAAAAAAAAAAATTCAGTTAGTTAATTCTTTATATAATCGTAACGAATACCACTCGAGCAAACGAAAATAATCCATTATTTAACCTCTTCACTCGACGTATATCCTTAAAACACCACTCGAGTGGTGCTTCGCAGAATACGTCTCGTGACTCGGAAATATAATCGATTATTTTCTATGCTCTTATGATATTATAACTGAATATATCAAACTATATTTCATCATCAGCCGAAGTTTGAGTACGTCAACCGATGTTATATTTGGGTCTTTGCAAACACCATTACGATCCATTCTTAAATAATTACTGGAAGTGCAAATTGAGTCCTTCACATTGAACATTGAATGCAAAATAATTGAAAAAGAAACCATCCACCATTAACATCTCCGAAGGTTGATCTACACTACACTATGATCATGCGCTGGCTTTGATAGGATTGGAAAGAAATTGCGTGCTACGAGATTATTGGTTCTAAAGAAACCATTATTTCAGATAAATCCTATGAGAAAATGAATCCATTAAATGTGGGAATTGATGAAAAGCGGCCAGAAGATCCATAATGCCGAACTTGGTTGAGATGTTTTACTTCCTCCACCAAATTTATCAGGCATTGAGCCCTCTAACTATCATTTATTCCGCCCTTTACAAAAGTAACTTAATAGAAAACATTTTTAGAATTCAGAGACGTGTAAAATGTATTTGGTGGAATGTCTTTACTAAAAAAATAGTAAGCTTCGGGAGAGCGGAATTTTTAAACTTCCCTAAACATGATCGAAAATTATCAAAAATAGGGTTGTATAGTGTAGTATTGATTAATTGTGTTAATAAAAATTCTTCAATTTGTTTATGAAGATACCTTCGGTACCGACACCTACGGTATTTGTTTCTAAGAAAGAAATATTTTGTTGTGCAAGATATACTACTTGAATGAAATTATTTGATTTTGATTTTAGTTTTAATCGACTTAGTAACAAAAATATTAACTTCCATCAAATTAACATTATGTAGATATAAAAACGACCGAAGAAAAGAAATATTGCTTGTTTCTATAATTTTTTTACACTCCTCTAACATTAATGTCATCCATAATTTTGAGGGTTGTTCAAAGTGCTCCAGTTCTATTCTATGTTACTATAGAATAAAGGAAATCATTACTTACACGTAACTAACCAATAATAATCATTTGAAATAAATCTAAATAAAAACTGATTTTAACAAAATGCATTTCGTCAACTATACAAAATTTGTTCAGTAATTTCTTAATTCTAATTAATATAAACCTAATTGGATTAGGTAAGGTAAATTATTTTTAGCCGGTAAAGAGAAATCAGTGCAAATGGTTACCTCATATTCTATTAAAAATATATTATTTCAAGACTTTTTAGGTGGAAAATATGCAAACAAATATGTCGAATATATTTAATGCAAGAAACAATATGTACAAAAAAGTGAATTTTTGGTTTATATTTAACAGACCATTACTTTTCCCTTTTCAGATATTAACACACATAATAAATAGACTATTAGCGGAGTAATATTCTCTACAATAAGCTTCACATATTTAATCAAAAAAACCTGAACTTGAATGTGTGCAAAATTCGGGGTTATAAAACATAAATGAGATTTCATCTACGTATGGTACTCGTATATATGAGAAGAAATATTTTAAAACAAAATTAAATATTTTAGGTATAATAAAAAAGAAAAAGAGAAATGAAAATATATACTGATTTCATTCACAGTATTATATTAATTATTTTTATTGTTACTGTTTTTTTATACTTTTATTATGTCAGTTTTCGTTTCCTGGCTTAGATGTTACGGCCGGTAATTCTTCTTCCAGTGGAGCTTGTTCATCAACAAAATTAATGCTACCTGCTTTATACCATACGATAACATCAACAAAGAACGCACATAACAAAATTGCACCAGTTGTACCTAAAGAAAAAAAAATTAGTTGTGTTATTTGAAACGAATTAATTAAACAAATACCAAATAAGAAAATTCGAAATTTTGATATCAAATTACGAATATTTAATGCGAATATATAACATGGTATTTGTTATTTTTTATATACATATCTACAGCTAATAACAACAATGCGTAAAATTTTGAAAATATGTACGTTCTAATTTTAAGAAAAAATAAAATAAAAAAAAATATTTTTAATAACTAATTAATTTATTTTTACATTAGAAAATATTACTGGCTATAACCTTTTATTTTTATTTGAAGTTTTTTAGAGGTATATTTGGTAGATAGTGAAATCGATGTTTCCAAAATTCTAGGAATCGCAGTCCTGCTGAGCAATTACAGAGAGAAATTAATGTTGGAACTACAGAGAAATCCTGATAGATCCGACGACGATGTTGGTCGATATCAATCAGTATACCACAGATTCGAAATATGAAACTTCATTGGGCTATATCGGTAGACACCTTTAACTGAATAAGAGTGAAGGGAAGGAAACATAATAGTACTTTTCAATTTAGTGTATTGCATATCATGATACAACTTGATATTGGTAGTAACATTCATAGAAGTTATGAAGGATATTTACGCGTCTGTGAAATATGCATATGATTATATATATATATATATATATATATATATATATATATATATATATATATATATATATATATATATTATATTAATTGTTCTTTCCTATAATTATAAGTATATCGCTCAGAATGTTCCTTCTATAAGTACAGATAAATTATAAGATTTCATAAATATATCGTTAAATTTCTAAGGCAAAGAAAAGAAAAATTAACAAAATAAATTGTTAAAAAAGGTATATAACCCCTTACCACAATTATTGATCGTATCCTAAATACGTATTTCGACAAGTAAGTTGTCATAATCAGTAGGTAAAACCACTAATCAAGGTGTCGCACATGGGGCACAGTAAAGCTAGAACACCGCTTACGCAAAAACTACTTTACACGGCGTCCACGTATAGACTGTAGAGTCTATACGTGGACGCGGTGTTCTAGCTTTACTGTGCCCCATGTGCGACACCTTGATTAGTGGTTTTACCTACTGATGATGACAACTTAGTTGTCGAAATACGTATTTAGGATACGATTAATAATTGTGGTAAGGGGTTATATACCTTTTTTAAGTTTTTACTTAACCACAGTCTCCAAAGAAAGAATTTTCAAAATAAATTGTACTTATTTTCCATTATTTTAGAGAAATTCCTAAATTATTTCTCTTAGATTTCTTGCATATGATGCAAACTATTCAATGATGATAGAGTAAAATTTTATTGCATTAATTAAGAAAAAGAAATAGTAATCTTTATTTCTTATATATTCTTATTGGATAAAATTACTAAATTAGAAACGAAGGAAAATCGGAAAACCCTACTAGAAAAAAGAGGTAGAATATTTTATCTAATAGCTACATAAAAATTGCTACATGTAGTTTAGATATGATTTGAAATACATATATAAAGTAGTAGAAACCTTACCTTAATTTTACATGTTAAAAAGTATTTATAAAATAAAGTTGTTATATACTCAATAAAATATGATTTTATAAATGTTAAATATGTATTTGCAATTTCTATCTTCACAAATATGTGTACAACATATTTTAACCAATATTTAAAACAAGCATAATTTAAGTTCTTCGCTAAATTTAAAATTTGTTATACTTGTTGATATAAAAAATAAAATTGTGAAACAATATTTCTGTTTTAGTTTTGATAATTTATTTTTATTGAAAATTATCAACACTAAATATGAATAATGTGCAATTTGTAGAATCGCAAATAATAACCATACAAATTTGACATTATCATATAATAATAATATAGAATATATATTCGCGTTGCGCGCACAATGGTACATCGATGTCCTTTGAAGAATATTCGTTTTAGCTCCAGGAAATCTGAAGATGTTTACAGTTCTCCAAACAATACGTGGCGACAGGAATTAAATTTAGATGAAAAGTTTGGCGTATCTATGTTGTTTGCGACAAAACTGACAGAAAGCAAAGCGCTGCGTTTATGACACAGCTCAGCCAATTCTCTAAATTCAAGTCTTTCGATGCCTTTTCATTATCACAGGAATACTCAATGTTCCTCTCAGCATAGCTTTCATCTAGTTTCTGTTGAACTTGCTCAACTTGCCGTAGCTATTATAAACCGGATATCATATGAAAGAAAGTATATACGAACGATGTAAGCAAAAAATAACATAACAGCAGCCAAATTATGAAAGTCCTTACTTATTTTTATAATAAATCCCAACAGCGTTTAAAAGTTTAGTCATGTTGTTAAAGACAGAAAACACATAATTTGTTATCGAGTGGGAATTCTATATATATAGTTTTATAACT
Organism: Melolontha melolontha; assembly: GCA_935421215.2. Classification (NCBI taxonomy): domain Eukaryota; kingdom Metazoa; phylum Arthropoda; class Insecta; order Coleoptera; family Scarabaeidae; genus Melolontha; species Melolontha melolontha. The sequence goes on from OW285238.1 coordinate 76,203,210, forward strand.
GGTTATTAAGCTGAGAACAATCCAACAAAATGATGCCATTAATAAAGAGAACAAATAAGATTGGACTAAGGTTGGAGCCTTGAAGAACTCTAGAAGTGATATATACGTATAAGATTTATAACCGTTATAGTATACATAATTCTACCTGTTGTACAAATAACATTTCATGTGAACCAACGTATTACTGAAACCAAAAGAAGAGGGTTTATAAAGTAAAGTATTATAGTCTATGCTAACAAAGGCTCGACTAAAATCAGTATAGATGACATTCCGTTGACAACTTTTATCAAAAGTTTCTACAATTTCCTGAGTCATAATACACAAGTTCGTGACTATAAATCGCCTACGCAAAAATCCATGTTGAAAGTAGAAATAAAACCGTTATAGTATACATAATTCTACCTGTTGTACAAATAACATTTCATGCGACCCAACGCATTACTGAAACCAAAAGAAGAGGGTTTATAAAGTAAAGTATTATAGTCTATACTAACAAAGGCTCGACTAAAATCAGTATAGATGACATTCAGTTGACAACTCTTACCAAACGTTTCTACAATTTCCTGAGTCATAGAACACAAGTTCGTGACTATAAATCGCCTACGCAAAAATCCATGTTCGAAGTAGAAGGGTTGCATCTGAAAGATGCAACCCTTTATAAGACTTTATGAAGTTCATAAGACTTTATGAAGTTCATAAGACTTTATGGAAAATTCATTCTTGTACTCTGGTAAAAGTGGAAGTAAAGGCTATTGGTCCATAATTAGCTGCATCCGTGTAATCTACTTTTTGTAAACAGGACATATACGAGTAAACTTCCCAGATTATGGAAATGTGGATGTTCCTAAGAACAAACTAAAAAGTATTCTTAAAGGTGCCACGAAAACGTGCATACAGTCTCTTCCTAATAATCTGGTATAGCATCATTGCATGCAGTTTGCTTCTTTGGCAATTTCTTATGAACTCAAATATATTCTCAAGCGTTACCTCTTCAAGATGTCTCATCGCACGGTCAGATATTTGAATTGCCAACAGATCGCAAGAAGTACCAGGTCAAAATATTTTACTTTGAAAATGTCGAGGCAAAGGTTTTTACAATACTTTGTGGAATGTTAAACGCGTTCAAGCATGTCATAGAGTATATCAGAATTCTAAAGGTATTGCTCTTAGATCATGGACAATATGCATTTGTATACATTCTGTAGAGTTGATACACTTTAACGAGTTTTCGTAATAATGACATATGCGCTTCAAAAATTACTATCGCTAGACTTTGAGTTTTTATGATAATATTGCGCTTGTTTAAAAGAATTCTTAATAGTGTTGGTGAACCAAGGTGAAGACCTTGCTTGATGTAGTTTAGAAGAGAAAATGCGGTAATAGAATATAGTTTTTCATAAAATTGTTCAAGACGCAGATTAATGTCTGTAAATCCACCAAGTACTGATCAATCAGCCACGAGCAAATCACTATCAAGTCTGTCAAAATCGGCTCTTATAAAATTATACCTCATCGCAGCGTTCACTAGCAAGATCGAAGGAGATTCGAAATTATCGTATGTCACATCATATTACAAAGCAGGCTGGTGATCATACATAAATTCTTGGCTGACTCCAACAAATGAATGGTCTTGAGCAATGTTTCGACGAAATCGTCAAATTTGGAAACACGGACTCGAAAAGCTCAAGCACCCCAAACATTTCAACAGCACCTCAAGATACATTGACAATAGAGATGGAAAACCAGGGAGTATTACCATTCTTAGACGTGTTAGTCATAATGAACCGAGATGGCTCTCTAGGACACAAAGTCTATCGAAAAGAGACACATACTAACCGATACCGGAATGCAATATCTCATCACCAGTCGGCTCAACTAATGTCAGTAGTTCCTCACAATGTCAGACACTTCCTAACTTCAACCACCTACAGCAAGAAACAATATTCATTTAGAAAGCTTTATCAGCCAATAAATATTCTAATAAGACTATTAACACACAGTATTCAAAAATAGGAATAAGCAACAGAAACACGAACAAGAAACTATCAGTAGGGCATTTCTTCCGTATGTCAAGAGTACAATGGACAAAATCATCCAACTTCTCCAGAAGCAGAAAATCGCCACAGTTTGTTAGACCGACAAAAAGGCATCTCACCTGTTAAGAAAACCAAAAGAAAAGATAGATCTCGAAGACCAGGGAGTATATTAAATACCGTGCAACATGCGCAACCGCACATATAAAGGACAAACGAATAGGAGAATTCAAGTTCGTAGGCATAAACATAGAAATGCCGTAGCCAAGATAGAACAAATGTCATCGCAGCATATGACAGAATCGGGGCACACAGTCCGAACAGCCTTAACAAAAGGGACGATGCCCACGGATATGAAAGCCCGTATTTTGCGATAGGCGCATGTCGGGAGACGATCATAGTTAATATATTTTTTAACTTCATCTGGAGTAGAGCTAGAGTTAGGCGTTGGCGTCTTATTAAATAATTCACACATAATTATCACTAGCAACTCACAAATAACACATGGACATTATAAACTTAAATAAACAACAACAACTTTAAAATTTTAACTTGACCTATTTCACCCACATGTATTTAATATGCAAGTGAGAAGTGTTTTATCATTTCGATTGCGTCCCTTATTATTCGAATAATGTAGTTCTTTTTCATTTTGTTAAAATCAATTGTGTGCCCTGTTTCTGTTATATGTTGAACAAGCGATGACGTTTGTTCTGCCTTGGCTACTGTGTTTTTATGTTCATGTCTACGAACTTAAATTCTGCTATTCGTTTGTCCGCTATATGTGCGATCGCACTTGTTGCACGATATTTCATATACTCCCTGGTCTTCGAGAGCGATCCTTTCTTTTGGGTTTCTTAAGAGGTGAGATACATTTTTGTCGGTCGAAAAAATTGTGTCAATTTTCTCTTTCTGGAGTAGTCGGCTGATCTTGTCCGTTGTATTCTCGACATACGAAAGAAATTGCCTACCGATAGTTTCTTGTTGTTGTTTCTGTTGCTTATTCATATTTTTGAATACTCTGTTAATAGTCCTGTTAGAATATCCATTGACTGATAGAGCTTTTCGAATGAATACTGTTTCTTGTTGTAGGTAGTTGTCGTCAGGGAGTGCCAGAGATTTTGAAACCAAAGTTTTATCTACTGACATTAGCAGAGCCGGGTGGCGATGAGATCTTGCATTTAGGTATCGGTATGATGTTTCTTCCTCTAATTGAAAAAATATTAGCTTATATAGATGATCTTAAAGTATTCTTCTTTTTGAAGTGGCATTACCTTTTTTAGTATGGCTGTTTGACAGGAAAGAACATAGAGCTTCATAAAAATACTTTAGTTTCAATACTCCTTGAAATTATAAAAAATACTTAAGGGAGAAGAGCCAGATATACTTTCATTGCAAATAAATTGTTATTCAAAATTCTGCACAAGCGGTGACCTTAAGTGTAGTGAACCCTGTAGTGGGGGAGAATTATTACGGGGAGCAACGACTGAGTCGGCCAGGGCAACGCAGATTATTAGTCATCACTAGAGACTGGAAAATATGCACTAAAAAGTTTGCCAAATATGCATGCAATATTCACTTAAAAAATCCCTAAATATGCACTTACAATATGCAATATGCACTTATGATGTGCATTTATTTATTATGTTTTAGGAAATTAAAATTCATTTGCCGTATTTACAAATTGTATATTTATTTATTACAATAAATTGTCGTATTTACAAATTATATATTTATTTATTACAATAAATAACCATATATGTATTTCTTTAAATTTTCCATAGTTAAATTATGTCTACGATCTGTAAGTATATGTTTATATTGGGAAAATGTTCTTTCAACATCGCTAGATGTGATCGGTGCATTCTTAAAACTAGGTATTAATGAGGGGCTTATATTAATGTCTTCATTAAAATTGCCATTAATTACATTATTTATAGCTCTTAATGTAACAAAACCTCCATTTTTGTTTAGAATTGCGGCTAATTTTTCTTTAATTCTTTTTCCAGTCAATCCGTTGACTTTTCCAATTTTCTCTTCAATATCATTTACAATGCCAACACCATTTAAAGATAAATTTCTATCTTCTAATCTAGTAATTACCTGCTCAATTATCGCAAAATTAGATTTAATATATGATAGCTGATTTTGTATTGTCGAATTATTGAAAATTACGTTACACTTTTCTATGGCAACCTGGTTGCTGATTCAAATTGAGTTACATCATTTTTGATGCCTTCGTAATTATCGGCAAGAAACACAGCACATTTAAGCCATGTTCCCCATCTTGTTAAGATAGGTTCTGGTGGCAATGGAATGCCGGGAAGCATTTCGTTATATAATTGCACTCGTAAGGGCGCTTTTAAAAATACTTTTTTGATATTACTAATTAAATTATTTACATCTGGAAACTCTAATCTAACTTTTTCAGCAACCCTATTTAAACCATGAGCCAAACAATTACAATGGATTAAATTGGGAAAAAAAATTTTCAGATTTTGAGCTGATTTTAACATATACGAAGCGGCGTCAGTTACCATCAACAGAAATTTTTCAAAAGGTACTTTGTCGGGTAAAAAGAAATTCGCTAAGGACTCATTAATAAACCTGGGTATGGTAACATGATTTGTTTTGTCTAAATTACCTACATTAATTAAATGTCTTTTAGATTGAGTTGAACCATTTAAGGTTCCAATAATCAAATTAGCAACCTGACGGCCCTTCGTGTCGGTAGTTTCATCAACAGAGACCCAAAGATTTTGGTTTTTCATCTCCTTTCTAATACCATCGGTAACATCTTCATAAATTTCGTTCATGTATTTCTTGCGTAGAGTTGAGGAACTGGGTACATAAATGGATTTATCATCGACTTTGCAATAAGTTTTTAGGAATTCTTGAAATATCGGATTGTCCAATTTATGTAAAGGAATATTACAACCCACAAAAAGATTACACAAATCTTTGGAAAATGCTTCTTGTGGATTCTTCGAATTATTGAGAAAACTTTCCTCCAAAAGTTGCTGCCGCGGTTTATTCAAATTTTCAGAAACCCTGTTCTGATTAAATGTTGTGTTCAAATGTTGCACTACTTGAAATTTCTTCTGGCAGGTAATCTGTGTAACAAATATATATTTTTAACATTCTGATATAATAATTATTATTAATTACTATATTACTACAAAAACTAGAAAAATAAATTGTCTGGTTTTGTAGTTCTACAGTTGCTTAAATTTGATTGATTTTGGTTATTTTGGTGTTTATGACAAAGAAATATTACAAAGATATATTAAAATTAAACATATCTAATAATAATTTATTATGAAATTGTTTCATTATATTTATGAACACAAAAAAAAATTCTCATAATTGTAGAACTTGTTATTGACAAAATATTTCAAAATTCAACTTACCCTTTTGTCGCAGAGTGTGCACAAAACACTTTCTTCGTCAATAATTTTTAGTGCACTGCAATCACTTATCCAATTTTTTATTAGAGATGACTTCGCTTTAGCTATCTTCGGCATTTTCAAAAATTTTTAATTCACTTTTGTTTCAACAAATAGCACAGACCTTAACACGTTTACGAATGAACAAACTATGAAGGAAATTATTTCTTTTTCTTATATTGATATTGGTCGTACGGTATAATATACCTGCATTAATACCTACATTTCTGAAGAGGATTTCTTACGTAAGTTCTAATTGCCCTGTAAACCGATTATCAGTACAGTTAAATCCTATTTTTGGGAAAGTCCATCTCATTATTAATGAGCTGGCCTTTTAATGAGGCATTAATGCAAAGTTGAAGGAATGCTAATCCCTTCACGTTTACACAAACAAATTAAATATCTTTAAATATCAGATTTTATTATGGATCTTATGAAAATGGCGAATATATGCATAAATATGCAAAATAATTATGAAATATGTACATACCCAAAAAAAATATGTGTTCAAATATGCATTATATGCACTAAAAAAATGGTAAAAAACGTATTCTGAGGGTGGAAAATGGATAAGTACACTGTATAGAAGGAATATACCAAAAAACAACAAATATGCATTTTGCATAAAATCCAGTCTCTAGTCATCACTAATCACCACCATTCTCGGTCGAGAGGCGTGCAGAAGCGAGAGGTTCGGGAGACTTACTATACCACCGCATAGCGTGCTATATGTATGTATTACATAAACAGCTATGATAGTGTGAAGTTGTTTATAGACGTATTTCTAGATCTAATTCTAACGAGAAGCATTTTTCTAAATAACGAGTACTTTTATTTCAGTAAAGCCAACGCAGTTACGCCACTGCTTGCCTACCTAAGTGATGGTGTTTAGTCACCACCCTTCTTCGTTTTTCTCGACACGCCCGGTATAACTAGACAACCGGATCAATGACAGTCTGCGTGTAATAAAGCGATTGTGAACCTACGTACATTGATATGAACTTCTTTTTCTTAAAATAATCCAAGGATTAAGATTCTAAAGTATTGGCATGCAATTACTAAACATATGATATAGAAAACATGAAAGATGTCCTATTAGTTATTGTAGTAGCACTTTAAAAACACAGTGTTATCTATTTACATGTTTTCTTAAAAATATTAAATATGAGGAAGGTTAAAATAAATCAAACATGGTTATGGAAGTCTTTCCAGTAAAAATCAACGAAATAAGCAGAAATAAGACTACAAAATGTAGTTTTCTATACAGGAACTTCAAATTAATGTCATATTTGGTTGATCATTCTAAACCAGAATTATATACCTATATACGTATATATTATTATATATATAAAATTATAAAAATCATCTTGAACATGATTCTACATTTTTTTAAATAAATTTTATACTAGAGTTATGACATTTCGTTATTATTATTATTTAAAAAAATCTTTTAATATTTCCAGCTGATAACAAAAATGTCTACTCTTACTATACACGTAGAAATAGGAAGTTATGAGTATTTTATAGGGCTCTATGTTCTTTCCTATCAAACCGACGTAATAAATAATAATATACCTATATATTTTGTCTAGTTGCATTATTTGAAAAGGTAATACCACATCAAATATAAATATCTTTATCTCAATGTTTACTATAATCACCACCATAGAGGTATATTTTATAGAATACGTCATACTTGGTTATAAATTGACAGTCAGATTTAGTATATTTTATGCCTATGATAATTAAATCATCACTCGAGGTTAAACTTATTTATGTACACGTTACAAGTGTTTATTAAATTTTAAGAAAATTAAGTAATTATGCACATTTACTTAAACTTACCATGATAAAACATCCTAAATATATTCGAGTCATATAATTTACAAGCTCCTCTCTCATTATTTACCATCTTCCACTCCAAACACGCAGAATCAACCACAGCACCGTATACTATCGGGCATGGTACATTTCCAAACAATCCAATGGCGAATTGTATCAGACCGAGTGCCATTGCTTTGTCTCTAGGGTCAACACATCTCAATATTAATAGCATTGAACCCACTTCTGATGTTGAATGTATGAACACAAATATTGAAAATAATATAATGTAAGTTATAAAACTCGAACACTGTATATCACAATATCCTACAGTTGCACTACCATATTTATTCATATTATCATCTATTGTTGCACTAAAATCATTCGTGAAAGTATCACTTAAACATAAGCAATCTAAATATTCCATTATTTTTCCATCTTTCTCCGTGAAATTTCTACATCCTGCATGACAGGCGGAATAGTATGTTTTTCCATCTTGTCCACAAATTGGTGCAAATTTATTTAGATTACAGGCACAGTTGACTGTAGAATTACATACAGGTTCAATCTTACCATAACTAAAAATGAGAAAAATGAATATAGCATAAGTTAATTATTCTAATATCGATATTGCAATCTTATAGGACGGTCACGTTAAACAGAAAGTGTATTTAGATCCCAGTATAATAAATTCAAAACTGCATGCATATACGAGGAAGCGTTTTTAAGTTCGCGGAATTGGGGAAAAGGACAGAAAATAAAAATACAAAATTATTTTTCTTTTTCAATATATTCACCTGCAACCCTAATACATTTTTCAGATCTTTCAAATAGCTTGTGTATGCCTAAATAAAATAATGTTTTATTTGTCTCTCTGCTTCCTTTAGTTTTTATTGCTTGTAAATTTCTTCCCGGGCTGTTCTTTTTTCATTTTTGGGGACAGGTAAAAATCACTTGAAGCTGTACTTGATTCACACAACATACAGAGAAGTAAAAACGCGTGATCACTGCGTGATTTTTAAATACTGCCTTTCTATTGGTTATTATAGCTACATAGAAATCCCACAACAAACGATGTAAATCATTATCTGTGATTGTCACAGAAAGTTGTGACAGGATAGTTCAAAATGGAAGATTATCTTCCATTTTGAAGTAGCAGTGATTCTATCACTGCTTTTTTGAAATCATAGTTTGTCTTTTAATTAACTGTACTCGTATACACTACTACTCGTATTGTAAATAGGTCTGTGCACGCGTTACAGTCGTGGACACTAGGGTGGGTCACTGATGCATGAGACAAAATAAAAGTTCTCGAATCATATTCTAATAGCAATATTTTCTTGTTTTACGTTAAAACAAATAAAAATTGCTAAAAAAAAGTTAAAAAAAGTCACATCTTGAGCCCGCGCCGGAGCTCCTAAGAATTAAGTATTTTTGAAAAAAAAGCCATTTTTTAAATTTTAATATTTTATTTACTATCAATTATTATTAATTAAACTTAAAAAAAAATAAAACTTTGGTTCTTATACAACATAAAACAATAAAATCACGAAATTATATTAGTTATTTTTTGGTCACAAAATCTTGTTTACTGTCAAATGTGGACATCTCTCGTCTTGATTCAAGTTTCGTCTTTATTAAACCTTCTCTTGATTTTTTATGGCAAAGAGTCATGGATGCTTCTGACACTATTTTCACAGTTCGTTCCACCGCCTGAGTATGACATGGCAGCTTAGCAAAAATTAGATTGTCACTTTCTTGACACTCAGCTGCCGCATTTATTTCTTCAGTAGTGATGTTTCGAAGAATTGGTGGATCGAAAAACTTTTGATTCCAATTTATAACTTCAAAGTAGTAGTTACTTGCGTCAAAATTGATAGTCGGGACCTCAAGCACGCGAGGCTGCTTTCCAGTATGAGGTGAGCTTCGTGCTTCTTGAATTCGTTTGGCTGCCAATTCTCTCACTGTTTTATTTTCATCCAACAACATCGATAGAAGCAAGTTTTCTGGGTGAGCAAAATAGGCATTACGTTGAATTACGGGATCTATTACTAGTTTTAACACTGCAGGAAGGTATCGTGAGTTTGTCACCAATTTCCAAAAATTTTTAGACCCATGTTTGCAAGTTGGATTTGTTTTTATTTCAAACCATACTGGAGCATAAACTTTTACACAATACTCAGCTAATACTTTTAGCTGATATGACGGGTTTGATGTAGAAATATATAAACGTAAAATTCTATTTGCTTTTGTTAGCCATCGAGCATGGGGTATTTTTCCTGGAAACCTGTTATCTAAGCCATCGTAGCAGTGTCCACTTGTAACAGATATAGTTATTTCATACAAATATTTTTGATCTGTACTTAAGCCCTCAAATTGTATTTCCGGAAGCTGGCCTTCAATTCCCTCGTACTTGACTATGGGTAGTTTTTCGCAGTTTTCTAATAAGTTGCCAATAGGACCAACATGCGAATATGGTCCCTTGGTAACACCATCAAGTTTATTAAATAGATGTTTTAATGGCAATTCGTTCAAATGTAGCATGCAAATAATCCATTGCAGTGGGCGCTGAAGTCTTTTTTCCAATACTCTTATTACTCCGTTAAATTTCCCAGTGTTAGTGACTGTACCATCACAACCAATTGCCATCAAATTTTCTTTATAAATTTTTTGAGACGAAAGAAGGGCAATAATTGACATTTCAATACTTTTAGAAGTACTTCGATCTGGTGTTGCATAGCCAACATAAACTGAATCTGGCTACTTAAGAACAGATACATGTTCCTCAATCAATATTTGTCTGTATTTCTTAGCTCCCTTTTTAATAATATTAAGCGTCTTATCTTTTCGGCCGTCAAAGTATAAAGCTGGTAGGTCTAGCTGCTTCTGCTTTTGAATATATTATTTACGTACTTTTTTCTTTCCCGTCGTATTTTTGATTTATCAATTGGTTCACTGCCAGGAGATATATCTTGCAATACAGAAGAAGCAATACCAGCCGCTGCTCTATCGGAAACACCGTAACGGTCACAAGTTTTTGACAACATAGGCAAATTAAAAATTTTTTGTTTTTTCTTTTTTTCCTTCTGCCTTTGACGTGGAAGGTAAATTAAAAGAATCATCACAAGAAGAACTAGAATTACTTACAGATAACTCCAAGTCCTGCTGTTTTGAGTTAATTTTGTCGTGACTTTTATTTACGTTTCTTTCTGTCTTTGGTGCTCGGGCTGCTCTTTTTTGCAATTTAGTTGTAAGAACTCGATCTATTCCTCCAATACGCATCTTTCTCGCCCCGCTTTGGTCACTCAAAAACTCCTGTTCTTCTTTGGGTAGTTTATATTGCCTTGGACAGCAACAAAGCTCAATTTTTTTACATTTACAGGAACAAATATCAAACAAAACTCTGCTAAGTCGGAGAAAATTTTCTTTCTGATAAACGGATATTTTTTTCAACGACTTTTTGAAATTTTTGCAGTTTATATGATAACCGTTTATTAGTTGTATGACTCTTGTATTTGAAACTGTAGGAAGAGACGATTTTCTCCAAACACATTCTACCCTTTGAGCTACAAGTTTTGCAATATCTAAAAACGATGGTTGGTAGTATTCCTCGTTATTTTTAGTTGCAACCTATTCCACTCATAGCATTTCATAACATCTTCGTAAGTTGGCAAAACGTTATCATTAATATCTTCTACATTTCCGAATATCGGGCAGAAATAACCTTGGCTTCTGGTTTCCATAATAACGATTAGAAGTTAAAACAGTTCAAATAAAAAAATAAACACACAACTTCACTGTCCGAGTAGTAAAACCAAACTGATCTTTTTATTATGTATTATTTTATATGTATTCTATCAAAAATATTTCCTGGAAGAAGATATACGTTTCAATAAATGAATTGCTTGTGTGTCTGAATTCTCGAGAACTTAAAAGTCGTTAGGATACAGTAATATGCTTTTCTGCAATACAATGCTATGTTGTTATGTAAAAAAGGGATATGGTCGTTATATTCAAAATTTAACAAAATTGAAGATCAAAGCGCGGGCTCTTACACTAAAAATAAATTAATAATATTTTACAGGGGTCTAATGCAGACAAAAATACAACATATTTACGCTATTAGAAGTCGATATAAGAAAAAAAAAAAATTTGGGACCCGCCCTAGTGGACACCTCGTCATTTCTATAGGTTTCTATAGGTTGAACGAATATAGTATATATCTGGGCTATAAGAAAATATCGAAGCTCACTTTATGCAGGACAGCCAGCACAACAGGACTCTTGCGGACGGCAGCATTGTCGTTCAGGAGCAGTCCACCCTTCGTCAATGTTGCCCTTCTTTTTCCTTTAATGACTACTTTTAGCCGCTCCAGGATTGAAGTGCAGTATTCTCCAGTTATGGCATTTATCTATTAACAAAATTCCTTCTGAGCCCAAAAAAAATATCGGCAAGCTTTCCAGCCGACTGTGGCACCTTAAACTTTTTTGGTGGTGGTAGTGTGCATTTTTTATGCCACTGCATGGAGCTTTGCTTGGACTCAAGTTTATAATGATGAACCCTAGTTTCATCCCCAGTAAAAATTTGGCTCAATATACCATCAGTATCTTCATTACAGAGGTACGAGCATGGAAGCATTCTACGCGCTGTTGTTTTTGTGACGGCGTGAGCATTCCCGGCATCCATCTTACGCTGACTTTAGTCATGCCAAGATGACCATGAAGAATATTAAACATGGTTGTATCAGATACTCTAATAATTCCTGTCAGTTATTTCTTCTTTAGCCGAGGATCTTCCATTATTAATTTTGAACAACTTCTAAAGTGGTCACTTCAAGTTGCTTAAGGAAACCGTACCACCTATAAACCAAAGTTCTTCACGGGCCATAATCTCCGTAGAGCAATGACATCTGTTTCAGTATGGTTTGAACAAACTTGCCTGGTTGACGATAGTTCAAAAACTACTGACAAAATTATGATAAGAGTTTATATTTATACTAATAATGAGTCACTAAACACGTTACGGCATGAAAGAGCTCCCCCAATACCACACAACCACCTCATTTCGCGAACTTAAGACGCTCCCTCATTTCGAAAACATATACTTAGTCAAACATATATTGTTATAGTTTTCACTAAGACGCGAACGCGTTCTATAAAATTCGATTTACTTGATTTTATAGTTGTAATTGCTTGTAATGTTATAAATATGCAAAGTACATTAATAAAACATTTAAGACATATATACATTAACTATTTTTTTATTTATTGTATAACAATAGATTCATAAGATAGATAGATAAACAGGTAGGTGTAAGTACTACGTTTTTGATACATAGTAATACAGAAATATAATTAAATAACTTGTATTATTATACAGAATACAATTTTATTAAATAAAAAATAAACATAAATTTAAGAAAACAATGCAACTGCACTAAATATGCAGTTAGAAAAGTCAGTAGATAAATACAAATGCTCAAACAAAATAATAATTATGTTTGTATTTCTCGTATAGTAAACTAAATAATTCTTTTAAAAAACGAAATAAAATATTAATTAAAATTTTATGTTTTGAATGTGTGGAAAGATTGCCTATTTCCAAAATTCTATTGCTAGTATTTAAATTGTCTTGTTGTTTCAAAGTTTGGGCAAGCAACAACAAACCCCAGCCCAAAATCCCTTTTAGTAACATGAAGGTGGACTTGAAGTTGTGCATAATATTTTGGTACTATTATTTTTTCATGAAGTAATTTTTAAAATTTTTTTCTTTGGATGGACATTTAGTCTCAGTATGCCGTGCTAATTCCATCTGGAGATGCTGCAATAATCGGATTTTGTAATTATATGTGCAAGATATTTTTTTTCAAATTTAATTTCAAAACATCTGCACACTTCCTTAAAAATTTCTGATTCTAGTTTTCTACCCCTTTGTATAGCTGCTGTTGCTGGCAATTTAGTGCCTCCAAATATCAATTCTGTGAAAGTTCCATCCATAGTAATACATTCTGATGCTTCATATATTTTAGAAGCAGTAATACGAGCATACTTTAGCTCATACCACAAAGGCTCATCAGACTGTTGACGAGTTAATTTCTCTACCTTTGCATATACGGTATGCGCCAAAATAAACAACACTGAAATGCGTGCCATTGTTATGCGCATGTCTGCTTGTTGACGTATGATACTAGCAGCGTTATGTGTTTTTAGTAGTGCAAAGAACGTTGTTATGTGGTGTTATAGTTGAGAATGGGTCTCACGACTGAGGAAAAAGTGTTTATCGTCGAGCATTATTTTCGATCGTACGGAAAAGGCAAACAAGGTGGACCGAGTTTGAAGTTAGTGACGGAAACATATTGCGATCAATTTCATAAAGAGGCACCTACCAACAAAGTTATGCTTTCTATTGTTGAGAAATTTCGTAGTTCTGGCAGTGTGTTGTGCCAACGGAAGGGAAGGTCTAGTAGGCCAGTAACTGTGAGAACGAATGGGAACCATGGACGTGTCCTCAATCAGGTTCTGCAATCACCGAACCGAAGTCTTCGGCGAACGGCATTTAAGTTGAATATCAGCAGTACGTCGATTCGGCGTTTGTTCAAAGATGTAGGTGGATTTCCGTACCGAATTCAAGTTGGACAACGATTGTCAAACCAAGATATGAATGCCAGAGTTGCGTATTGTGGACAATTTTTGGCTATGTTGTACGAGGATCCAGATTTCTTGAATAATGTGTGGTTCTCAGACGAAAGTCATATTCACTTGGAGGGTTACATCAATAAACAAACAACTCGCTTCCTTGGTTTCGGTAAGCCAGACGTGATTATCTAAAAACCGCTACATAGTGCCCGTGTGACGATATGGTGTGCAGTGTCAGCACACGGTGTGATTGGTCCGTATTTCATTGAGGATGATGATGGCACACCTCTTACTGTTACCCAGGAACGTTATAGAAACATTGTGGTAATGCCATTTGTCCAAGATCTCAGAGGGTTTTGTCGTGCCAGGGACCTTCGGATGGAAGAGCAGTGGTTTCAACAGGACGGGGCGACCAGTCACACTGCTCGACAATCGATAGCATTGCTGCAGGAAACTTTTGAAGGACGCATCATTTCCCGCAATTCTAATTTCAACTACCCATCACATTCCCCCGATCTTACACCACCGGATGCCTACGTATGGGGTATGTTAAAGGAGCAAGTCTTCAGCGGTACAGACCCACCCAGAACTGTTACTCATTTACGTGAGAAGATCGTCTCCTTTTTCAGGAATATGCAGCAACCTGTATTCTCGAATATGTTTGACAATCTGCGTAACCGTTATGAGCAGTGCCTACAACGCCATGGCGCACATTTTGAACATGTATTCTATAGACATAATAATGTATAAGTAATAAATAATATACTTCAGTAATTTCAGTGTTGTTTATTTTGGCGCATACCGTATATGAGCTTGTATACTATGTATACAATACTGCTGAGAAGTGTCTGCATCTGCCACCAAATTATTTAATTCCTTAAAATAATTGATGTGCATCTGATGAATGGATAACAAAATAAATATCTAAGATTATTAGAAAATAATATTATTCCTCCTCTACAGAAGGAATTTGATTTTAACGAAATATGGTAACAGCAAGATGGCTGCCCTGTGCATAACACTTCTAGAGTTACTAATTTATTAAATGCTAATTTTGGAGAAAGATGGATTGGCAATTCAGGTCTAATTAAATGGCCGGCACTGTAGAATCGCTAAGGATTCCGCTAAAAGGGAGATCTGGTTATGGCTAGAAAAATAACATAAAAATAAATGCAGATTAACGGAAGGTCAACTCCATACCAAAACACTACTAAGGGAGCTGGACGGAAAGTTTTCAGCTAACCTAATTTGTAGTAACAAAAAAGAAATTAAAATAATTACCGGGTTAATAACCGGATATTGTCCTTTAACGAAGCATCTGTACAGCATGGGCTTGGTTAGCGAGCCCTGGTGTAGGAGATGTGAAAACAGGAAGAAACTAGCCTTCATGTAATATGCATGTGTGAGGAACTGAAGGAACTCAGGCATAAATATTTAGGGAGAGATGTATTAGATCCTTCGAGTGTACTCAGGAGGATAGTGGCTTTTATCGAGAATACAAGACTAACAGAGTGGAACTGAGAGATCTATTGGGGATAGTACAAAGAGCAGTGTGCTCAAGTGCCTGGACGTGCTGGTGTCCAACCTAAAACAGAAGAAGAAATGGCTGGCACGATCACCGGATTTATCGCCAAATGACTTCTTTTTGTGGCCATTTATAAGTAATTCAATGTACGGGTACGGCAATATATGTCCATCAAATAGGCAAGAATTGTGCGTGAGGGTCATTCACCTAAGTAATGCTGCAACTCCACAAACGATAAACAATGTTTTTCAAAATTTGTATATCGGTTTGCTTAGTGTTTAATTTTATTTGAACATTTAGTTAATATTAGTTCTAGAATTCAAGTATGATATTTAGAAGGAAACTTTTGTTGTTAATTTATCTTGTTTCGCTTCCCACCCAAAAATTGGGAAATTGACGTGCACAGAAATTTGTGTTTTGTATTTTTTTAATCTGTTTAATTATGGTTTTTTTTTCAAAGAGGTTAGAATTATCTGACATTGTTATAGAAATGATTAATCATTAATAGTTTACATAGACGTGTGTAGTAAAATAATATAAATTAAATTTTTTAGAAACTTATAGGTTTAAAAACATAAATTTTTGTGTATAATTAAGTATATACTTTGATATATAGTTTAAGATAATATAGTCTTTAACAAAAAATAAAAACATAATTTGAAACATACTTGAGTAGGTAAAACCTACCAATTTTGTATAATACAAAAGTATTTTTAATAATATATAATACTAATATTAGACAGCGTTGAATATTCCTTCACGCTCTGTCTTAATAATATCTGCGAGATAGCAAGGTAGTTATGTTTTGTTGAATGTGTCTCTTCTCCAACAGGGGCGTATTGATAATCATGTAGAAATGTGAAATACGTATCTACGTCTTTGGAGAAGATACATTCAAAAATACATATGAACTTGTATTGTGTTCTTCACACCCCATTTTTAATAATATTATATATTATTAAAAATACTTTTGTATTATAAAAAATAAAAAGGTTATGTTGTTCCCCATTGAGGACTTCATTTTGGTAAGGGTGTCCTTTTACCGCAACTCACGGTTATTAGCCACATCTATAAAATTAACTGTTTACCCAAATGAAAAAGGAAACTGAATCATGTTTCAAAGAACCGATCCTACTAGGAAAGCAGAGACACATTTCACGTTACGAGGTTCTTCGTGACGACTTTAGAGATAAAGTAACTGGACCATACCACGGAAAACAGACATAAAAGAAAACATATAGGAAAAACAAATCAATAACTGTCACAATTTTAAACTAAAACTTTTTAAAAACATGTGTTATATACCATGTAAAGATAGCATTTCGATGTTTAACTAACATTAAGTGTAATACGAAGAAAAAAAATATATATATATTTATATATATATATATATATATAGGTATATGGATATATATACAACGTATACTTTACGCATTGGGATACTTCTATATATAGACACCTGTTTCGAACTCATCCTAGTTCCTGTCAGCATACGTGGAGAAACCCGACAATGCCTTTGTTGGTGGTAAGTATAACATAGTCTTGCCATGAGAACGCATCTTCAGACATCTGATGGTCAAAAGAGGCACGCCTTGAGAACGGAAAGAAAAGCTACTGTTGTACCTGTTATATATCTATAAATCAATTGGTTATCCGGCGCTAATTAGAAAGTTAAATATACTGGGAAAGTTAGGTCGAGGAGCTTGATTAACACATAAAAATGAGTCACGTTTTCCTTTATTAAACGTAAACATATACGTACAATTATCTACTATGTCTATTCTATACAGATGTCTAAGAGTACAGTTAAGGTGTATTTTTTGGTAGTATAGGGTGAATTAGAACATACGTATTGCTAGAAATGCTAACATATATTTTCCACTCTTCTCAATCTCGCCTTACTGTTCTTTTATTATATGCTACTATATCTGTAAGCGCGATATTCTGTTAAGTACTATTTCTAGATTTTTGCATAATAGTCTATGATTCCTCTGAGACTGCTATATGCTTTGATCCAAATAAACTTTACCATCAAAATATTTAATTGATAATTTAACTAAGATCTTAACTCACCAAAAGTGAGAAAGTCTATGTGTCTAGGAAAAAATAATATACCGAATTTTTCAGAAGACAACGTAACCACAAAATCCGTCAGGCATATATTAAAGCGTTCTGCAATCTTACGCAAGGTTGTAAGGGTTTATTTTAATTTTTCTATTATTGATAATAATTTAAGGAAATTATTATGTCAAATTAAAAAAGTAAGAATACATGTTAAAAGATAAAATAAATTCTATTCATATATATAAAATAAAATATTAATTCTTAAGATTGTTTAAAAGAAAATATCTAAAAACTTAAATAACTCATTTTAAGAGGAATAAATTTTACAGAATTCTCTGTCAGAAAAAACTGGAAATTGTCTAATGAAGTGTTAAAGGGTGGAGAGAGTATGCTCATTAAATAGTGTATATGTACTGTAGATGTTATGCTGATCTCGGAAAGCCCTCTGAGTTGCAACAAAATACATAACATTTGTCAACGTAATCATTCTGATGATAAGGCGAGCGGAAACACAGCAGTTGTTATACATACGAGGGAATATTGATATCTAGTTAGCCTAGGCCATTTTCCTTCAACAAAACAAAATATTGTTGTAATGACAAGAAATAATGACATTTTAAAAGTGTTACTGCAAAATTTTAGAAAGCATGTCGAATGCAAATCTGAAAATCGATAAATTGGAGTATCGAGGCATCATCAAATACTTGTATTCGAAGAATTTAAGTGGGAGATTAAGGATATTTACGAAGATATGGTTAGTACACTTGGCGATCAATGCTCATCATACCCGACTGTCAAAAATTGAATTGCGTCAAGAGGAAAACCTTGAAGATGAGAAGCGATCAGGAAGACCGATTTAAGTGTCTACCCAAAAAATATTGACGCAGCTCATGACATGCTATTATCAGACAGTCGAATTGGGCTGAAACATATAGCTGAGACATCAAACATTTCATATAAATACGTCCATCATATAGTTCATGTCGATTTAGATATGACAAAAATTCTACAAAATGGATTCCTAAATACTTGAACGCTGAAAACAAACGAGCAAGAGTGAAAGCATAACGGTCAATATGTGCCCATTTTGAAGGAGATCCAGATTTTTTGAACCGTCTTGTGACTATGGATGAAACATAAGTCCATAGTGGAGCATCATGATTCTCCAAGGCCTAAGAAGTTTCGAGTTCAGAAATACGCTGAAAGAGTACTTGCTTCAGTTTGTTGGGATATCCGTGGAATAACTATGACCGATTACCTAAAAAAGGGTGAGACCATCACTAGAGATTCCTATTCTAAATGGCTAACCACTCTGAGAGAGAAAATTAAGGAGACAAGACGTAGTATGTTAGCGAAAGTTGTTTTGTTTTTGCAGAACAATGCCCCTGCACACAGAAGCGCAATACAATTCGGGATCTAGGGTTCTAATTACTGGAACACCCACCCTATTCTCCAGACTTAGCACCCTCAGACTATTATCTGTTCCCTCGATTGAAAAAAAGTTTAACAGGACGTTTTGAATAATAAAATATTTGCAACTTAAATTGTTTCAATAGTAGGCTAAGAATATATTAATACCCCTCGTAACTTAAAATATTATATTATATTAAAATAAGGCAAAGTAGGAATTTTTAATTTATCTGCAGTACACTGTCCACCAAAATAAACAGTTAACAAATATGGAACATTCTCAATGGGGTTCAAAATTCATTACCAAGCTATGGCGGTAATAATAAGCAACTACTACAAACATCTTGTAACAGAAGAATGTACGTACTGAGCATCTAATTCAAACAAAATTTTGAACGCAAGTTTGTCCATCTTAAGGTGGCGCTTAAAATAGTGGGGACTTTCAACAAACAAAATAGGTACTATGCCTCTGCATTGTGCTGGTATCTATGTTTGAAAAGTAGCATCAGGCAAATGGTAGCTCCAAATCAAGTACTTGGTGAATGGGTTGCCTATTGTGTAACATCAACCAAATGTAGAATTTAAATATATTATTTGGGATCCGATGTTTACTGTAGTTTTTACACGATACTTCAACACGAATGCGTTGCGTCAGCTGCGTGCTTTGTTTTGTAACTTGTGTCTTTGGTGTTACCTGAATCTCTTGCGTATAATAGTTATTGTATATTTATATATTTTTTTTTTGTATTTTGTATTTGTTATTATTTTTTTGTGTTTTGTTGTTTATTTTAGATATTGTGGTGATAGTGTTTAATTTTGCATATTTGTATGGTGAGTAATTTGAGTATTGCAATATCCACATGGTTTTATTTTTTGTTGTAGTGTAGTTGTTTGACTTATCACACGTGTACGTTTGGTTCGATTTGTGTGGTACAAAAGAAGCCCATTTCACGGTGATAGACACTGTCTATAGTGAGTACAGTAGATCATACATCTGTAATTAGCAATATTTCTATTATTTTTGGTAGAACTTAACTACGTCTGCATTGGATTCATAGTTATAGACACTTTTTATAATGAGTAAAAAAGATAAATGTAACAGTTTTGCAATTATTGCATGCATTTGTTTAGGATTTTAAGTTTCCAATTTGCTGCTTTCACCACAATGTGTATGAAATTAATACTGTACAATTAATTCTGTACAAAAATTTTCTCTATGTTATTTTTTCTACGAATCATCATTTCAGAGATATCGCAATTTCAAACATCGAAAATACTCATATTTACTCTTATGCGACTTGTAATGCTTCATCGACTGTTCCGCATTAGTAAAATATGAAAGTATTTATATCATTAAAATATAATATTTATTATTATTTCGTATAGTTTTTAAAATGTTTATAATACAAAGAAATATAATATTCCGAATATTTTCAGATTTCCACACCACCTCTGAGGTAGTGGACTTAGCGCTTTTTTTTTTACCTGGTTTCCCCAGTAGGCATACTCCACCGTCAATCTTGAAAAAAATTTAATTAGACAGTGCAAATATTAAATGAAAATTCAAACTATTGCATTGAATTGAAAAAATTGAACTATTGCGAATGATTATAATGAAATTAATAATTGTATATTTATGGAAATTGTAATCTTATTGAGAATCTTCAAGTGCTACTTCTATTATAATGTCTTCGTCGCTTCCTTCTTCTTCTTCCTGTATCTCTATAGATTCTTCTAAGAGAAGAGACTCACTGAAATGCTATTTTGACTGGGCTATATCTGATTTGTAACAATTATTAAATGTCAACTGTTGTCTGTCCAAAATCAATCTATCTCAGACATGACTTCATATTTTACATACAGTTATAGCATTAAGCAAAAACGATTATATTAATAAAACTATGCAATTTTTAGACCCATCAAAATATAAATTGTTAAAATCAGATCCCACAGTGAAATTTCAATCTTCAGTTAAGAAGTGCATACAGAATTGTAAAAGTTTATTTAATGATAAGGAGGAAGGTAAACTTATGAATATGAATCCACAAGCTCCAAAATTATATTCATTAATCAAACTTCATAAAAAAGATAATCCTATCAGACCAGTCGTGTCGTTTGTCACAGCTCCTTCATATAAATTATCCAAAAAAATCTTAGAACATATTAGAGAAAATCTAAATTTTCAGCGAAATTTACAATTAAAAATTCATTAGAGCTAGTTAACAAAATAAAAGATATTAAACTTCCAGACAATGCCAAGCTAATATCATTCGACATTACTAATTTATTCCCTAGTATCCCGATAAAAGACACCATTAATTTGGTGGAGAATTTGTTAACAATTCAAAATGTTAATATATTTAAAAAATTAGATATCATAAGTTCTCTTAAAACTATCTGTTTAGATCAAAACTATTTTGAATTTGACAGTAAGATATATTCATGTAATGATGGCCTAATAATGGGCAACCCATTGAGTCCGCTATTATCAGAGATTTTTATGGATAATTTAGAAAGTCAAATTAAAGAACATCCCAATTTTAAATGTTTTATATACTGGCACAGATATGTAGATGACGTATTAGCTTGTTTCAGAGGCACAGATAGACAATTAAACCAATTTTTTGAACACATAAATAATCTACACCAAAACATTAATTTCACCATAGAAAAAGAATCAGATCAAAGTATAAACTTCTTGGACCTTACAATTTCTAGACAAAATAATAAACATGTCTTTTCAATATATCACAAACCCTCACACACAGATGTTATCATTCACAATAGTTCCTGTCACCCGGTAAGTCAAAAACTAGCATCATTCCATTGTATGATACACAGATTAATATCAGTACCTTTAAATAATGAAAACTTCTTTAAAGAATTAAATATCATTAAACAAATAGCGCAAAATAATGGATATAACCCAAATATAGTAGATACAATTTGAAGAAAAAAGAAATATAGGAAAGCAATAGAAAATGTGTACCCAATTATAACGAATGTAGGAACACTTTCTCTCAATTGTTACTGTGGTATCAGAGGTACACATAAGAATACTTATTGAACTTGTTATGTGCAGCAAAATGTTGAAAAAGCCTGCACCAAGTAGGTCCAGGAAACGTACCAAGCAATCTGTAGCTGGACGTGCTTTTTGGAAAAGGAAGAAAGCAACAGAGTAAGTGCTCACAGAAGAAAATATTAATTTTCAAACTAATTGTTTTTGTAGAATCATTTGTGAACAGCCGTGTGAACAACAACCCCAAAGTGATAATGTTCCGGCAGATATGAATATGATAAATGTAATGCATGACTATTGGTAAGTCATAATACTACTGTAATTGTATCATGAATGTTAGTACACTTCACCATACCAGCAGTAAAGCAAAATATTTAAAATGTAGCCAAATTTCACCCGAGCTTACAACAGCTTTTTGTACTTTCAGTGCTGCATTAGGCACAGTAACATGTGAAAGTTCCCAGTCTCACGAAGAAATTATTGATCCATGGGACCCAAGCAATGAGTATGAAAGGTATTACATTTCATTACAGCATATTTGTAATAGTTTTTAACATACATAAAAATAACTATTACTTTAGTGTACATATATTTTGTAGCATAATGGATCATAAACTGGAAGAGGCCATAGATAAATCTGAAGAGCCTGTTGCTGCTATAACAGGAAATAGGATTGTTAACATTGGTTTTTTGCTGCAAAATGTATTACAAGTGCAATATGATCATGCCAAAAAATGTACATTTGGGCGCCTTGCTGTTCACAACGAGAAACGCTTTGGTTTGTTTTCGATTTTTACTTTGAAATGTACATTTTGCAATAAGCTCTTTGGAGTTACCAGTGAGGAATCCGTCGATCCAGCTAATAATACCTTAGTTGCAATGGTTAATGTTTCGTATGTGTGGGGTACATTAGCAAATGGAAGTACTTTCACTCAAACAAATGATGTGAGTGCTTTAGATATACCCTGTATGGCATATCCTACATTTCGGACAATAGAGAATGCACTTGGCGATCACTGGAAAGAAAGTTTGTGGAAATCTATGAAGAAGGCGGGAGATGAAGAAAGAAACCTAGCTATTGAAAATAAACAAGTGTGTGATGGGACAGCATGGATCTATGTCTGTTGCGATGGTGGCTGGAGTAAAAGATCTTATGGACATTCATATAATGCATTATCAGGAGCGGTAAGAGCTATTTATATTTTGTGTACGATGTTATAATTATCTTTTTTCTAGGCTGTTGTGATTGGCAAAGAAACCGGAAAAGTGTTGTTTCTTGGAATTCGGAATAAATACTGTTGTATTTGCACACATGCAAAAAATAGGAATGTAGCTCCTGGCAAACATAAATGCTTTAAGAATTGGAATTCTTCATCAACAGCTATGGAAGCAGATATCATTACAGAAGCCTTTAATAGCAGCATTTCCATGCATCGGCTTAAGTATTTAAAAATGATTGCGGATGGTGACTCTAGTGTGTTCAGCAGAGTTAAACATGATGTAAGTTATGGCGCAGAAGTGGAAAAAGTTGAATGCATCAACCATTTAATTAAAAACTATGGCAAGGCGTTATATAATGTAAAGAAGAACACAAACGTTCCATTGGCAGCGAGAAAGACACTGACAAATGAAAAAATTAAAAAACTCCAGCAAGTAGTAATGTATGTTGCTAAAATAAATGATGATCCAGAGGATTTAAAGATGGATATGGAGAATTCAGTGTACCATGTATATGGAGACCATTTGAATTGCAGCAGCCGTTACTGCAATATTATTGGCCATCTTGATGTAATTCAAAAAACGAGGCTTTTGGAATCTGGATTATTATTCTACTTAAATGGTCTGTATAATTAAATTTGTATATAAATTTTTTCTATAGGCCTTCTCCTACCAGGTGCCCTGGAACCTCTAATGACTAAAGCTCATGAACTAATAGCTTATGAAAATAATAATAAGGCAGAATCATTTATGTCATTGCTTGCCAAATATAATTGCGGAAAACGAATTAATTTAATACAAAGAAGATCTTTTGAAATCAGAAGTATATTAGCTGCATTACAATATAATATGGGTAATATCTTTTTGCCACACAGTACAAGTTATCATTTCCTTCTATTTAGGGCCACAATGGCAATCTGATGCCCTGCAAGAGCTGGTAGGTATCAGTCCTGGTCATTATTTCTTGAAAAGGTTGAAACATCATGAGAAGAGAAGAAGGAACAAACCCAAACAAGGGAGGAAGAAACAACATCTTCTTTTTAGTGCGGATGAGGAGTATGGTCCAAATGCCGCTGAAGCACTTCTAAGTAAAGAGGAATTTCAGTCTGAATACCGAAGGAAAATGAAAACATTACAGGTTTCTTGTTTTTATAAGTTTTAGCTCATCTGTAAAACTTTTATTTTATTTATAGGATATATAACATGATATAGAGAATATTTCTATCAAAAACTTAGTTTTACTAAGAATTTAGTTCGTTGGAATGATGGGAAATTTTTATTTATTTTTATTGACCGTAAGTCAAGACTACAGATTTAATCATAACGACCGCTGAGATACGGTCTTGCAATCTATAATTCTTTTACGTCTTTGGTTGGGGGTTACGGTGAAATATTTCAACTTTCCCAATGCCTTGCTCACATGTTCTTCTTCTTCTTACAAAGTATACGGAGTTATTGTGTATGCGCTTGATCTTGCTATAGTTACCCACTATTTTCTTTTATAAATAGCTCAAAAATATGTAGAAAGCTTTACAAGAAGTTTGTCTGGCATTTTTCCTTTTTATTTAGTTGCATGCTGCATCGATTGCATTATATTTACATTAATTTATAATTTTTACAAGTGCTTTGTTTAATTAGGTTCCGCAAGAACAACAATGGCAACTCGCCATTGCCACCATTGGGCAATTTAATAATGATTTGTATAAGCAAGAAAGGGCTTGCCGCTTGACTGCATCTAACTTTGGGTCTGTGATTAAAAGAAAAGAAAAGACATCTTGCTCGCCATTACTAAAGAGAATGATGTATTCACATTTTACCAACACTGCGATGGAGTACGGCAGAAGGTGTGAAAGAATAGTAAGACACAGATTTGAGGAGTTGTTGCAAGTACTTGTACATGATGCTGGTTTATTTGTTGATGTTGATCATGGCTACTTGGCGGCTTCACCTGATGGTACAAATACTATTGCAAATATTATTGTGTATTATTCTAATTATCATGTTTTGAAAGGCTGATTGGTGAAGATGCTATTATTGAAATAAAGTGTGCATATAATTTGCATCTTAAAAAGCAGACAATTGATGAGGCAATAAGAACAAATAGGAATTTTTATTTGAAATTTAATGCACATGAGACACCAATTCTAAAGGAAAATCACAATTACTTTTATCAGGTAGCCGAAATTCCCATACTATAGCATTATCAGTTATAAAGTCGTTTATTATTATATTACTATGCCTATAATACTTTCACTATTTTTTAGATACAAGGGCAGCTCAATATAACTAGACGAAATTTTTGTTATTTTGTCGTTTACATAGATGATGATTTTCCCATTTTTATCCAAAAGATATATCGTAATGAACAGTTATGGAAGGAAAAAATGCTGCCCAAATTAAAGAGCTTTTACTTTGGATGCTTTTTGCCAGAACAAATTCAACACTATACAAAGACAAACATACAGTGCAAACATGAAGTTGCAAGTTTTTAGAGCAAGTTTGCAAGTTTTTAGAGTAACTTTTATACAAATATAATAGGACCAAACAATGGTGGAAATATGTATCTCGCAAAAGAACTACACAAAAGAGATAGGACAAATATGAAGATGACAATAGGACCGCTGACCAGTCATTGCAGGCTGACGAACACATTGCTATAAACTTTTCCCCATGATTATTTTCAAAAGTTTATGAACTTTTGATTCAACTATTAATTTGTATGCAACTTTAGATTTTTTACATTTTAAAAAATTGTTAAACTTTTTGTATATTGTATTATGTATGAATTTATGTTTTGACTAGCGCAGTTCGAGGGCGCCGTTGGACCTACTGGGTAATATGATTTATAACTGTTATTATTCTTATTATTTCTTTATTGAATGCATTTAGGGTTTTGTTTAGATTGTCAGATTTTCTATATATATATATTTATATTAGTTCATATATAAATGACAAAGATAGTTTTTACGTTTCAAGTAAATTTTTTGTTACGTTACATTCTGGAACGTTTTGGATTTCAGGGTTTTTTTTTTACATGTGGTATCGCGCATGTGTTAGACATTTGTTCGGTCTGACAGATTTGTCTGTTTACATTAGAGGTTGTTTATCAGGGGTGAAAGTGAAAAGCATCTTTGCAATTTATTAGATATAATTTAGTCCGCGAGTCATTAGAGGACGTTTGCATTTGCTTTGCGGTCAATACCAGCAAATTATTTTACCTCTTTGTGTAAGTTTGTTTTGCACAGTTCTTTATACTTAATAAAGAATAATTTTTTTATTTATTTTTTTTTTATTAAACATTTAATTGACAATTGAGATTTTTATTTATAATAAACACTTTCGCCTATACTCTTTTACTGGCGCTGTATAAATGTAGGAGTATTACTACCGCGTTTTCCCATTGGAAAACCGGAGAATAAGTTAACCGACTGAGCATCAAAGTTGGACAGTGTTGTGGTGAATAGTGGTTCATCTTCATTCTAACCCACTATTCATAGCAACATGTACACGATCGTCCTGTCACAGTGTGTGTAGACGAAGAGGAGACTGCACTCCACAGTCTCTGCAATTGTGGTGCCTTAGCAAGGACAAGGTTTGTACTACTATTATTCAACGACTACTTCGAGAAAGTTCTAGCAATGGTAGCAGGAGATATAAATATTGCGCTGTTATCGGTCACTCGAAGTTAGATGATTCGCGATAGCGAAGCCAGTCAAATCGAAACATTTAAAATTAATGAGTTTAAGTGCTTTCTTTCGACTTTTCTTTGTATTTGTATATACTGAAGTCTGTAAATAAATCAAGTTAATTTGTCAATTATGTTGTTTCTGTAAACCTGAACTTTCTTTTTAATCCTCGAAAAACGTTGCAATAATATTGCGATAATGGCTTCAGCGATTCAAGTGGCACTTATGTACATGGTACACTAAATTCTCCAATAGCAATCATTAAATCTTCTGGATCTTTGTTTATTTTTGCATATTTTGTAAACTGAGTATTGGAAAAGACGTTGTTGTGTGCTCTGTTTTTTAACTGTAAAACAAGTTGAACCAAAAAGGTAAATGAGATAGCAGGACGTGTTTGTACATTTATTAATTTCCTTTTGTGCCATTTTTACTTCGAAAATGTTTATATACATATGCTTCTATTGTTTACTTCTACCTGCATATATTTAATTGGATAGTATACATACATTTGATTCCATTGTAGTCAACATTTTCTTTCTCCTTTTTGTCTACTTCATATTTTATAAGACCGGCTTTGGACATTTTATAAAAGAAAAAGGAATACATTTTTATGGAAAATAAAAGTAAAGTCACAGCATTCTTTGCTTGTATTCTATATTGCACAATGTAGAATTAAAGGATTCGGTCAGCACAAGAACGAGCTAGGTGACAATTCGGCATTGAATAACATAGTTTTTAAAAACACTTGCAGTAGACAACTTACGATACATTACATCAAAGATCATTTTTAAATTTAGGCGTTAAATTTTCCAGCGCCTTCTTTTGGGAAGATGCTAAAGGTTACTTGCTTTGCTCTTTCCATATGTTATTTACAGATTGCTTCTTTATCCCCAAAATCTTATTTCGAGGGTTTTGTAAAAATTAAGATTACTTTGGAGTTTCTGAAAACTTTATATTAATAGCCTAGGTCCTACAATTGGCCTAAGACTAATCTTTTTATTTTTTTCAAATTGTGCAAATTGTGGATGAAATTAAAAAAGGTAAAATTGCTTAGGATAATTGTGACAACAGTTGGATTGTTTTCGGTTTTGAAAACATTACTTTTTCTATTTGTATAGGTCAAAACCCATAAATTTGTATTTCGTACCGACTTCGTGCTCTCTACTTTATCATAGCGCCCCCTTAAGAAGTTAAAAATTAACCGATTGTACTGACGCTGTTTTCAAAAGCAACTGAAACTCCTAAACAACTGGAAGATATTTCAACAAAAATTAGATGAACTAATAGAATTGGCAGTTTCACTAAAAAATGGAAATTTGCAGTAAAAAACTTTCAGTAAATAAGACTCCCAAAAACCGGAATTTAAGGAAAAGGTAGTAACTGCACCAGATCGACATAGAATCGACAAAATTGAAGAAAATAGTATTTGCTTTCTATAAGATACTTACATTACACCAAATAGGATATTCCTAGTCAGATAATTGACAATTCTAATTTAAATAATATCGACTCAGGATACAAGAAAGTATTCTAAAACAACCACGGTTCCTGCCTCTGCTGACGACATAACTGTGTTGGGTGAAAAATCAGCACAAGTGGTTTTAAGAATTTTCCAAAGTTTGAGCCAAAAAAACTAAATCTTAAATGTTACATTCAAATTGAAGCAAATACCTGCCCCCTTTATTATCGAAGCTACCGTTATCTATCAAATTAAATAATAAAGTTAAGACTAATAAAACAATAAAAAAAAATTATATTGTCCATTTTTGAATGCTTATTCAACTCTGATTTTATTCTTTTACGTTTTTGTGTTACTGCAAGAAATCTATTTGGACAAATTCTCGTTGCATTATGTTTATTAAACCAACTAGTAACTTCATATTAAACTGCCATTCAGATAGGTATCAGTTTGAATTGAGAATATCGGTATCATTACTACTCCATAATAAACAAATTATTTGATCTATATGGTAAACTGGAAATGAAGAAATTATTTTTCCTAATCACTTGAGAGCATTAATATTATTACTAACTAAATTGAAGAGGCTCGCATAGAGGCTTCATTTCATCATAGCGGCCAAGAATCAATATCAAACATATCTAACAATTCTTTGTGATTAAAAACCTGATTAGGGCATAAGTTGATCTGTTTGAGAAAAAGGTACTTGAGGAACCTTATCCGAACTTGTTTTAAAATATGTATTTGATACGATTGTAATGGTGACTAAATTAAGGAGGTATATCCAAGCTTCAGTCTACCTAGAACAAATATATAGGTAACATACTAGGTTGCGAATTGAAGTATTTCGAATGTCAATATCCATCATAACTTTAATTCGCAACAGTGAATACATACATATCTATGAAGAAGCATGGTGTTTTTTATAGGAAAGTAAATACATACCCCATATTTAGTAATATTAGTCTCCAGTTTGTTCTATTATGTAAACTATGAATATGATTTATATTATTAGTCTAAGCAGTCCTAAACTTCGATCACTCGATAGGAAAACTTTAAATAACAATCAAACAACAATTTCTGATATCTTTTTCCTCTCTTGGAGGTGATTAGAACGTGGTTATCCACAAAGAACTACAGCTATTTTGCGTATGTGCATCATACCAATATTTTCCACTGTACTCAATTCAATACTCTTGCCCCCTGTGCTAATCTATACAAGTTCAGAGCAGATCGACTGCTGTATGCTATCGGGTCTACTTCAGGCTACACATAAATAGCCTGTCTTTTGTGTTCCAATGGCCCAGATTCTCTCAAGATTTTATAGATTATTTCTGAAGCTTTACTACATAATCTGCATTTAAAGTGTCCGTTAAACCCGTAAGTTTTATTCAACAATTATGTTAAAGGCACGTGACCTATCATGTATCTTGTTATTATTCTCAGCTTGTCCCTCGACAAAAGCAATTCTCCAGCCGTTGTATGATTTAGCTTACCAATAAAAGCTTTGTTCATGTTTCTATGTGTCCCCAAATACAGACCGTGTTGGGGTTTGGACCGTCTACTAATTCGTTTCCGGATAGTCCGTATTTCTAGTTCTGGCTCTATATATGGGAAGGCTGGTCCTTCTCTAGTAAACTCATCGGCTTTTTCATTTACTGAGATCCTCGCTTTCCGGCATCCGGAATAGATTTGATATATTCCTATGTGCGAGTTTCCTGAATTCCTCTTAATATTCCCATATTGGTTTAGATATGATCTTAGGGCTACCTAATACACTTAGTATAGTCTGGCCATAATTGAATATATAAACAGCTTGTATATATAATTTGTTAATTACTTCGACACATTTAGAGCATCTTGTAGACTTCTGTCTAAAATCCAAACGTATATTTCCACAGAGGAAAGCTATGAACTATTCCTTCGGGGTATGCATCCGCTACACTATCTCTTTGGTCTTATATTCTTGTCGTGTTGTATTACATTGGAGCACTTCTCCTTCTACATTAATGTATATTTCTTCCAGATGCCTGACAATGTAATTGTAGCTTGAACCGTTTTTCCGGAAAATCTGCCGTATAAGTAGGCCTATCCTTGGCCCACTCTTGCCACAGTGTAATGAAAGAACCTCAATTGCCGCAATCGGGATGCTCCATATTGATCTCGTGTTATCAAGATAAGCAAGTATGTTGCTTAATTTTGCCGCCGCTGTAGGCTATAATTCTTTTATATACTATACTAACAATAATATATTTTGTTTTTACCCCTATAGTATTTAATCGGTGTTGATGGTTTGCAGATTTTTCACAGAACAATAGCTGAGTGACAAATCTATTTCTCAGTCATATAATTGGTCAATCCAATCAAATACCTAGATAATCGATGATCTTTATATTGATATTATAGTGATCTTTTGCTGTTTACCGAAGCGCAGTTCCATACTGTACCACTATTTAAAAATCCTTACTGTTGGCCAAACAACAAGAAAAGCAACTTGATTGGATGGAGACGAATATCAACCGAAATTGTTCGAATATTGTCTTAACAGACGAGGCTTACTTCTATCACTGGGTACCGAAGAAGACAACTTGAACTCTAAGTGACTATGGCATGGTTGAATGTACAATAAAACACACTATTAAAAAGTATGGTTGATAGTACTTTAATACACGAGGGAAGTTTTGGTTCATTATGTATCTCTTCCAACAATTTAGATCCAAAAAGAATAATTTAATTCTACGAGGAAGATGTTTTACCAGCAAGTTGTAAATGATTTGGTGATAACATAGACAACTGTATACTACTCCAAGAAGATAATAACTCCAGGCATCGCAACCGTCTCTGTACATACTGGAAAGCAGACGAGAACATGATGACAATGCATGCATTATGTTCGCCCGATGCCAATCCGATTGCAGCAAAAATTACGATATAAACGTGTCTAGTAATCTACGCACTAGAATATCACGGTCTAGTGGCTAGGTAATTGGATTATGGATCTGACAAACCGGGTTCAAACTCTGGTACAGCCAATAATACCAGTGGGGTTTTTTTTCGATTCCAGCTCGATTGAGTCAGAGGATTGGAGGTAACTGTGGAGTAATAATAGGCGGTTGGTGCGTGGTGTGGTGCTAGCCATGTTATCACCCTGGTATCACTAGTTACCGTACGGCTCAAATCGTAACAATTCTACAATGTATCAACCCTATGGACCTTAGATGTCTATTGAAGGACTCTATTACTATTATTACATAGTTGTTGCATAACATACGCAAGATATGACAATCTCTACCATAACGTTACCTTGAAAATTTTGCAGCCAGCATGAATAAACACTGGCAATATATTATAGAGAGTAAAGAATATTGGACACCTTATTACCTGTAATGCGTATTGGTAAAATTAATATATATTTTAGTTATACTACTTTTTTTGTGTTTCATTCAATGTATACAAAATATTAGTTACTATAATTATTAGATTTTTCTTTTTTTTTGTTTCCATAACTTGATAGTTTTGTTTCTCAGAAAGTCCTAGTATCTCCTCTCAGCGCAGTAAATTATTTGTTATATCTACTTAAATAACATCGTAAAATTCTATTGAATTGTTTCTTGTATTAAGCGAGTATTTACATATAGTTTTTGAAATGATTTGTCCCTTAGAAGGTGTAAACAAATAAAGAAACGGACTATGTATCAGTTGAGATGTGGGTAGTAGTTTTTTCGAGGGTAAGGGATATCGATTGTGGTAAATTGGAAAAAAAGTTATTCATCTCGGCTCTTCGGTGGACATAGCTATCCTGACGAATATTTAAAGTAAATTTAACGATAACATTGTATGCGGATTGGAAGGCGTTTCCTGTCAATATATTGCTTCATGTCAAGACAAAAAAATCAAGTGTGCCAAATACTGTTTCTCTAATAAACTAAAAACGGATTATGGAATCCTTAAATAATTTTTCGGAAAATTTTTGGAAAATATGTAATACATATTTTATTATATATATATATATATATATATATATATATATATATATATATATATATATATATATATATGTGTGTGTGTGTGTGTTTAGATAATTTCTTAGCCGTTTATTAAATATAACAATTGATAAATTATTGGAGTTTTTCGGCTTTTATATGAAATATTTACAAATATCAAGTTAGTATGTATGTAATTGCAAAGTAAGGGGGGGAGTAAACATTGCTGTCTACAAATTACAAAGCAAATCATACGAAATTTTTAATTGAAAAAATTAAAAATTTCGTATGATTTGCTTTGTAATTTGTAGACAGCAATGTTTACATCCCCCCTTACTTTGCAATTACATAAATACTAACTTGATATTTGTAAATATTTCATATAAAAACCGAAAAACTCCAATAATTTACTAATTTAATTTAATTTACAACCGTTTCTTGAGGTTCGGAAACAGAAACAAGTCTGAATGGACTAAATCAGGCGAGTACGGTGCTTGTTCATTTAACTAGAATCGTAATTCGTTAATTCGTGCAGTTTCGCCGTCGCAATTGCCGATTTGTGGGATGGGGCATTGTCTTGGCGAAACAAGTCTTTCTTCTTTGCCATATGAGGCCTTTTGACATTGATTTCTTCGTTAAATCTGTCTAAAACGACGCATAATACGCGCCTTTTATTGTCTTCCCGTGTTGCAACTCAATAAAAATTGTTCCTCGGGAATTTCAAAAGACGGTATCCATTACCTTTATCAGCTGACAGCATCGTCCTGGCCTTCTTTGGAGTTGGTTCGCCGCGTACTCTCCACTATTTTGATTGTGTTTTAGTCTCTGGGGTGAAGTGGTGTAGCTACGTTTCATAGACGCTTACAAAAGGTCTTATGAAATCTACAGGATTACGCACGAACATGTTTAGAAATTGCTGAAAAATGGTCGCACGAGCTTGCTTTTAATCGTCTGACTGAAAACGCGGCACAAATCTTGTACTGAGCTTCCTCATGTCCAAATATTGATGTAAAATGTAATGTTCGCGGTCATATGATAATGATTACTACCTCTGCTATCTCTCTCAACTTTAATTGGCGATCACTCAGCATGATTACCTGAATTTTCCTAATGGTTTCTTCATCGGTAGATGTTTTTGGTCTCTCAGAGCGCGATACATCTTCTATGCTTATACTACCACGTTTAAATTCACCAATCCAGTTCGCAACGGTTGCATACGAAACTAAAGACTCTCCGTGAACTTCGTCTAATTCCGTTTTTATTTCTTTAGCATTTAAGCCTTTCAAAAAAAAATATTTAATAACTGCACGGAATTAGATTTTATTCATAATTCAGAAACTGCGCGCACTGTTTGCTTGGCTATAACGGCTTTACTTTATGCACTATCTGTATAATAATTTGACACTAGTTATATAATAGATGGGGGCACTCAAAACATATTACCGGTACGCGCACAACAGCATCTGGTTCGTCCTAGAAATTTTCCGATCTTCCCTCGTATATGATATCTTATAAGTTATTCATATAAAGTTCAATACCACTTTAATGCTAGAAAGAAGAGTTAAATTAAGTATTTAATCTACATGTATATACATTTCATGTGATTTATAGTGATTTCTTACAAATTTAATGCGTCATTGGAAACACTACGATGGATGGACAAGGAAATAGAATAATGTAAGACATTTTTCCGATCAAAAAGAATACCTTAAAATAAAACTAGGAAACATTAGATTGCTGAATGGAAAAAGAATTGGAATAAATGAAAAAAAAAATAGATAAAACCAATAAGAAAAATGGAAAATGGTGGCAACAAAAACTGTACATACCATTTTAATAACGCTATAGATTAAACTCAAATTTTATAGTTGTTTATCATAAGTTATCATTAGATAACGGATTATTATTATATGATTATTATTATTATTATTATATTTATGGCGTATCTTTATGTACAGCCCATATGTAGACGTGTTGCGCTGATTAGAGTTAATTAGCATTCTTTAGTGATTGCATATATTGCATATTTAGGCATTTCTATGCATATTTTTACAATAGTTGCATATTTTGCTTATTTAAGCTTTTTCATTTCTATCCACTAAAAATTCCTAGTAATTACTAATGCAGTTCGACCGCCGACAATTCCCCGAACAATAAATCCTTTACATCCATTTCACTAATAATATTTTCCAAGATCTGCACGTGCAAATGGAATCCGTAAATATGTTTTAAAATGTTTATTATTTATTAGTTCCCAAATAAAGCAATAAAAATGAAGTATTCTCTTTCACCGAGTAGCTTTGAGCAAAACAAAATCTTGTTACGTTCTTAAATATTGTGCATTAATACAATGAGTACAACGAACAAAATTTGTTCATGGATTAAACCATATAATGAATTTGTAAAGGATGGCGACAAAATATTTGGTCGAGCCCACAGCAAAGCGGTAAGTTAATCATACAATCAGTTTGACCAAAAGCTTTACAATTTGTTGAATCCATTTTGAACTTTCGATATGAAACGGCAATTGTTGTTGTAGGCGTTTTCTGAGAGAAAATATCTGATTGATCAGCACGCTAAAACTCCTTCACATATCTATTGGAAAATGTGAAGAACTAGGGCGATCCAGGTGTTTGCAGCAATCTATACGTTAATGTGCAGCATCAAATTCACGAAAATCAGAACAAAAAGAATTTAATACGGATCTATGTAAAGCATTAATTTCGTCTAACGTACTATTAGTAAAATTAAATAATGTTAACTTCAAATCGTTTCTACAAAAGTATTGCAAACTTCATACCTTACGAAAAAATTTTGTCACGTCTTGTTACCAGCAAACATTGTCCGAAATTCAACATTTGGTAGGGAAGAATTTTATTTATTTAATTGCAGATGAAAGTACGGATAAGTGTGGCCGATATATTGACCATTTGTTAATAGGAATTCTTCATGAAAATATTTTAGGTAAATAATATTTAATTTTTGCAAACAATTTCAATGATCAAATAATGTGACTATTGCCCAATTCGTTCAAGAAGGTTTAGCAAACTTTTATTTACCTGGAAGTGTACCTTGTGAAAAAGTTTTCCTTATGTTGTTCGACGCTGCATCATACATAATAAAAGCGGCGCAAAATTTATTTTATGGTTACATTATTCATACCACTTGTTTAGCTTATGGGTTCAATCGTATAGTAGAAGACATTAGGAATGAATTCCCGTTGGTTAAGGATTTAATTAGCTATGGCAAAAAAGTATTTTTAAAAGCACCTTTGCGAATCCAATTTTATAAGGAGCGACTTCGTGGTGTTCAGTTGTCTCCTGAACCGATTATTACGAGATGGGTTACATGGTTGGAAGCTGCAATTTTTTGCGCCGATAATTTTGAAGGAATAAAAAATGTAATTATTGAAATCAGTGATTACTGCATTTCTCTAGAAAATTGTAAAAAGATAATAACATGAACAGAATTGCCACAAAACCTTTTGTATATTAAGTTAAATTATAGCTTTGTTTCAAGTTCCATTCGTAAACTAGAAACAGAAGGGATGTCGCTCTCAAAATCAATAGAAATAGTAGAAGGTTAATGGTACAATAGGTAATTCTATATACGAAAAATTAAAAAAAAAGTAATAAACAAAAATGAACAAAATTATCAAAATTTTTAAAGGTGAGAGAGTAATTTATTTTGACTTCAATTTTAGTTTAGAATGTATTGCAAAATTTAAAAATGCACCAATTACGTCTGTGAATGTTGGAAGAAGTTTTTCAATTTCTAAACATATTGTTATAGACTTTTCCCCGCAAATATTTTGAAAAATATTATATTTATGAATGTATATTTTATATTGACCTTATATATTTGTTGACTAGTGTAGTTGCAGTACGTCGTTTTCCCATGCTATTTCGGCAGACACTAAATGTTATCTGAGTTGAGAAGACGTGTTTTATAAGATATATTTTTTTTATCTTAGTTAGTAGCTTCGTGATTTTTATTAATTAGTGGTTGTGCTTGATTTCATTACCGTTATATTTATACGAGTTTGCTGATTTCGTAATTAATTTTGTCCGTTCTTCGAACTCAAGGTGTCTCGTGAAAAAATATATTTTTTATTTACGTAAGTAAATTTATATTATGCTTATTATCATTATTATTATCTTGAATGTATTGATATATATATATATATATATATATATATATATATATATATATATTTTAATCTTAGTTATTTGAATTAAATGACAAAGAACGTTTTGTAAAATTTCTAATATAAAAAATTTCTATAATTTTAAAATTTTGTTCGCTTGGGTTATCAAGGGCATTTTTTCATGTGGTTTGCACATGCGTTATGAGTAGAGCTGAGGATGTTTGCGGTATAACCATGGTTATATCATATAACCATAGTAATTTACTATGGTTACATGATATAACCATGGTTATACCGCAAACATCCTCAGCTCTAGTTATGAGTTGGTTTCGGGCTGTCAGATTAGTTTGTTTACGTTGTTTATTCTGGGAGATATTAAAATACTTCTTTGCAATTTATTAGTTTTAACTTTGGAACTTTGGAAAGGCGTCGTTACTTTACATTGGTTACGTGGACGGGACGAGGTAATTCGGCTGTCTGACAACAGGCAGCGCTGAATTTACTTCTACGCCCGGTCTGGATAATTTCTGTGATGTGGCGATGTGGTTCTTTTTTGTGAATGTGTCTGGAAATATTCTTTCTCCAGCAGGGGCGTACCGATGAGCCTGTAGAAAGGCGAAATACGTATCTACGTCTCTGGGGAGAGATATGTTCGGACACGTTCACAAAAATATTAATAGTGAACCTGTATTTGTGTTCTTCACACCAGATTTTTAATAATATTTTATATTATTAAAAATACCTTTGTATTATTACCTAATTTAATAGTCAGTTTTATTAAAATCATTGAGTAAGATTTATTTCTATATATACTGTGTGAAAATATAAAGTTTATTTGGAAATAATTTTGATATTACATATAACTTCTGTAATTAGCAGGAGTAAAATTTACTGAACAATTCATTTTTGTATATAAGTAAAATATCTGCATATACAGTCCAGACAAAGCTTAATAGACAAATTTTGGATAAACTTTTATCCAGTAAAATTTTCGCCATTAATTTAAATACTTGTGTGTGTTATATAGGGTATTATTACATATACAAGGTGTGTAAATATCGATGTAAGGTTTATGAAAGATCTTTGATAAATCATTAATGCAATTCTTAAAACTAAGATTTTTAATCAATTTAATTGTTTTCCATATTGGTCAAATCAGTTCAAATGTTGACCTTCAAATTTTTATATATACCATCTGGTGATCTAATTTGTATTAATTCAACTTTAATTTTTTTATATCCCAATGAATTGGCGAGATATATATTTGATTGTGACATTTAGGATACATTATCCTTTAGTCTGTTCATGTTCTTCTGGATTACAATAAATCCTCATTGTTATTGTTTTATTTGATTGAAAATCTATACTTGTACGATACCTGAATTTATTCAATTTGCTACGGCAGAGTTTGTGTTCTCTGTTGCGGCTAAAGGGATAACATGGTGGCGTCCTTTTAGATATAAGAACCCCCCTCCACTCGCCTCTAAACTGAGCTGGTCTTTAGTCGAAAGATCTCCGGGGCAATCATGCATTGAGGTAGATTGGGTAAGTTCATAAGTAAGGGTAATACATTAGCAGGCGCAAGACTAGTGCTCGTGGGGGGATATAGCAATATTTCCTGAAAAATCGATGCATATGTATGCGCAAATATTTGAATTTTTCTTTGCATATAATATATGTAGATATATGTATACTTATACACCAACATACACAAAAATAAAGGAGGTATCTGCCATATCCTACTTTAATAATATAAATTTAAAATAAAGCTATTAAACAGCAAAAACTAAAACAGAATTGATGTAAAATAAAAAATAGGAATATCAATAATCATTACGATATCATTTATAAATATAATAAATTATAAATATTAAATAAAAAACGACAGAAAAACAAAAATTCAATAATTTAAAGAAACGAAGTCCAATTGACAATTCGTGGAAGATCGGTTGACCATCGTTATATAAGCTTAAGCAGAGAGAATAACAAGATCTATCTGGCGATTAAAACTAAGCAGACCTATACGCTCTGTTAATAAAGATATACGTGATTAGTATTTCTGGAATACATACAGCACGAAATAGTTACTGTTACCAGAAAAGTTATTATTCAGTTAATAAATTCATAAAGTAATTTAATTAATTAATTTATGAATAGGTTTAAACAATTTAAATCACTTTATTTTAATTTTAAAGAATAATTTTATTAAATAAAAAAAATTAAAAACCCTTACCACAATAGAATTTAACAATTCTATATACGTATTCCGACAACCACGTTGTCATCCTCAGTAGAAAAAGCAGTGTAACACTTGAAAGCACAAAAAACACACAACACTCACCGCGCTATATTGCACGGCTTCTCGTTTAACACTAAATTTTAAAACTTTTAAAAACCTGAATATTACAGAACTTACCTTATTGGAAAAACCCTATCTAAATACGTACATGCATTAAGAGACCATTAACCGATTAATGCATAATCTATAGAAAGGCCCTTTAGAAAATTACACAAAGGGGACACCCTAATTTAATATACATAAAGAAACCATTATAAAACTCATCTTAAATTATATATGTCATTTAGAAATTAATATTGAGTCATAATATCTGTTAAAGGCTAATGTTGTAAAGAAACTAAATTTAAAAAATTACATAAAATTAGATTAATTTGTTAATGGTTTTCCTATCTTTTTCTGGATTAATAACATCTAACTGTCACTTAACTCGAATAAAGATGAACCTGGTATAGGACCCAAATCTGCATTAATTACGTTATTCCCATTTTTAAAGATAAAAATGCTCTCAAAACTATCTAATTCGCGGGGCCTAATGACGTTTTTTATTAATCTCAGACAGTCAGATGTTACGTTGTGACCTGATTCAAGAATATGTCGGGCAACACTTGATTTTTCCGGTCTATTGAATCTAATATGCGAAACATGTTCTTTATAGTGAGTTAGAATC
The DNA here is from genome assembly GCA_935421215.2 of Melolontha melolontha. Classification (NCBI taxonomy): domain Eukaryota; kingdom Metazoa; phylum Arthropoda; class Insecta; order Coleoptera; family Scarabaeidae; genus Melolontha; species Melolontha melolontha. Next base: position 76,242,622 of record OW285238.1, read on the forward strand.
GAACGCTTTGTTTGGCCGACATATTTCTTATCACAATCCTTACAATTTATTTCATAGATTCCAGATGTATTGTTTACCTCAACTTTGTCTTTCACGTGGCTTAAAAGATATTTCAAGGAGTTATTTGACCGAAATGCTACTTGAAGATTATACTGTCTAAAGGTTTGATTTAAATTTTTCGTAGGTTCGTGAAACGGTAAGCTAAAAATTTTTTTGCTCGAATCAATTTGAGGTAGCAAACATGTGGAATTGTTTTTCTTGCTTTATGTTTTCTAACTAGTGAAAAATTTTAATTGCCAGTGTACCAACGCATATCGAATAAAAGAATATTTTAAAATATATACCAAAGCCCAAATACGCAACAATATGTATTTTTTATTGACTTTTTTTGCATAATTTTAGAATATGTCCTATAAGCTTTGCACATAAACGATGGAATAAATTAAGGCGATGTTTAAATACATATATGTGTATTTAAATTTACACATATGTCGATTAATATACATTGAAATTTCTAAGTTCGACTTACCCTTGTAACTCATCCATCGGACATCCTATGAACATCAAAATACCCATCCCTGAAAATATAAAATTGTACAACTAAAATTTTCTGTATTACATTAAAGATTTTACCAATGGCATATATTACAGCTGTGAAAGCTATCCAAGCTGCAACAAATCTTGCATTTGGCTTTACTCTTAATATAAATACTCCACTTATAATTATGCCCAATCCCATAACTAAGATCCCACCAACACCTAAAGATATCGTAAATCAATGAATATATTATCATATTCTTAACAATAAAAACATTACCTGATATCATATTTGCAGAAGGTGTAGGCAGTCGGAACTGTGATTCAAGATATTTTGGTAAAAACGTGTAAAGACCTGCAATAGGCAGTATATGCAGTACACTGCTTGCTGTCCTAAACATTAATATATCATTTTTCAATAACCTTTTGACTGTTTTTGGAAAATCTGAAAAATATATAATTTATACCATTAACGTTAACTATACTTAAAAATTTAACTACACAATATTCAGAAACAATTCTTTAAAGTCATGCTAAACAAATACAATAAATCATTAATGAATAATCTTATAATTGTTTTAGATAACGTAGTAATTTAAATATAAATAAATAATAGGGCGTTCGAATAGGAGCGATGATAGATTTTTAAAATTGCTTTATACCAAAGTTATACTGCATTTCTCTTCTAGGTTTTAAAATTCTTAATAAGCTGAAAGAAATCATACTGGAACGATACGCCATTCAAGAAGGAATAGAAATCGTTTGCTGTCGGCATTAACTTTAAATTAGAAAGAAAACCACGAGAAGTTTCTCGAATAGCAGGCCCAGGACTCCATCCCGAAACCACGAGCATGATAAGACAATGCGTTACCAGTGCACTATCGGTCTGCTAAAAAGACACTACCTACCGAATTGTTGGCATATTCGAAAGCACAGGTTCATTTCGCAATTAGCTGCCGATATTTACACGCGAATTAATTGATCGAAAGAAAACGTCTTGGTCGTAGCCGTAAATATTGGAGAAGATCCCAATATGTCCAGTCGGTGCCCAACTAAGCGACGAGGAATTACAAAAAAACAGTCTGAAGCACTTTGTATGCGAATTTAGGAAGCCATTCAAACCAAATGATACTAACACAAGAATTGAAGCCAACAGATCATGCTAAGCACCGTATATTTACTTGAAATAGATTACGACCCAATCGAATTTTGGTCCAAAAGTAATCTTTTCCGACGAAACCCATTCCTGGTTAAATGGTTATGTGAACAAGAAGAAATGTTGGATTTGGAGCAACAAAAACTTGAATCATCAGCAACCAATGCATATTGAAAAAAAACTGTTTGGTCCGGTTTTAGGTTTGGTGACATTATAGGCCGTAACCCAATGGAGTATTCTTAGAGTAACAATTGCAATTTTTTTGTTGGCAATATTTTTATTTATAAAATTTAAACCACGTATCATATAACTGGTGAAACAATTGCACTTGCACTGAATAGAAAATTCGAAAGTTTCTTAATTTAGAAGAGTGAGGTATCAAGTCGCGTTTCTACGATTTAACGTCACCAAACTAGTATTTGCGGGGCACTGTTAAAACTCAAAATCTACATTAATAATCCTAACCCAATTACAGCTTTCGGAGCCCACATACGTCCTGTAAATAGTAAAATACAGTCAATTTTATTCCATAAATAATTTATTTAGTTAACTATATTTTCATAAAAAAAATAGATATATTCGCCTTTACCTGTTTTAGTTTTATTTTAATTTAAAATTATGTCGCTTCTATTGAAGCACACTATGAACTGTAAATCTGCAATACTTTAACTTTTTCTTATTAATTATTTTTGTAAACTTGCAACTTTAATAGAAAAATATTGATTTTTCGAAAAAAAAAATCATATGTCTAAGTAGTTTTAATTATTTCTCTTTTCTGAACTCACGCAATTAAACTGCTAGACACTGTTCTACAAAAACTATTTGGTCATAATATTCATCAGTATATAGTCACATTTTAATTTGAAAAATTTAGTTCATAAAATATTATACAAATAAATTATGGAGATATATATGCATTTGGAAGCTGAAAATGACCTAGATTAACCTATATGTGACTATAGAATTTATATAATGTGGATAAGAAAAAGTTCTTACATTGAAGTATTTAATGCATACATATGCACGTATGTAGTATCTTTTCTCAAGCATAACTGTTTTAAATTTGCAGGTAGCATTAGTAATGAGTTGTCGGTAGCAACATTATAAAATTGGCATTTAATTTTATGTCCATTTCCATTCTAGTTTAAACCGTGTTTATAAACGTATTAAATAAACTATTAATATGATAATAAAATGAATAAACGTTTATCTTTAAGAAGAAAATCGACATAAATTCTTTTACCAGGGTGCTGCTAAAATTTTAGAATGCGGAAATACTAGTTATCAGATGTTTAACATATAAAAATTCATAAATTTATACATTTTTCTTGTGAAACAAAGATGACGGATTGAAATGATATTGAGAGGTTCTATTACAGCATCCTTTTAATATAAACAATAATCGAACAAAGATGAATTTAAGTAGAGAAAATTTTCGAATAATGATTTTGTTTTGTTTTCGATTAAATAAAAGTGAGAGTGAGTGTACTGTTGATTTAGAAACTGCTTTTGGTGATCAGACACTATCAAGAATAATTGTTTTTCGTTTGGCGGGGTATTAATAATTTAAATTTAGTTGTGGTAGACCAAATGATGAATATTTTGAAAGTCTACCAATAACATCAAAAGTAGCAGAAAATATCGATGTTGTCTAAGGAATGATAATGGTATGCTGTCATGTCGTATATTGGGAAATTTAGTCATTCATGGCCATCAACATGAAGGTAATAAATCAAGTTACTTTTAGTGTAAAAAATATGTTACCGTTCGTTTACATATTATAAGTTAACAGAAAGTCAACAACCTTGTGTCAAATGGTGCAAAAAAATACTTTCTATATAATTCATAAATACTTCATATGCACCTAAAACTAAACATCAATTAACTCTTATTCGCTGTCGCAGTGCTTTGAAGAAAAAGAAATGCTTGTTTTGTATTGAAAGCTGGACATGTGGCCACAATTTTTTTAGAAGATCGTGGAACTGTTAGTTCTAAGTGGTATACAAATATCTGCTTAACAAAGATTTGCCTGAAATGCGAATAGAAATACGAAAGACGTCGAACCATTTTTTTATCAAGACAGTGCTAGCTCACGCACAGCACAACAAACAAGAAATTATTTGAGAGCAAACATGCTGAGTTAATGTCTCAACCTACGTATGGTTCTGATTTAAGTTCAAAAGACTTCTTTACATTTCCAAAAATTAAAATTGTATAATCAACGATTTTCATCACAAAATTTGAGTGTCATCATAATGACCGAAATTGTATGAAAATTAGTTTATTCACATAAAGAATGTACAGATTTATGTATTTGGGTTGTATAATCTCCGTTCTTAATTTAAGCTTAAAATCTTTTAGGCTTTTCCTTAATCCTCTAAAATTAGTTTTTTAGCATGTTCTGTCTTCAAAATGGACATAAATCGGTAAGAGGTAAGGCGTGATGTGCTGCAATGAAAACAGACTCTATAAGAATATACAACGAAATAAAAATCATGTAAAATATGTCAAAATTGATTCAGCTTCATATTTAAGCTAACTAAGAAGAGGTTATTTGTCCCTGAAGATTATACATGGCGCCGTGTTGTAATTTGGAAGAACTCAATACTTAAAAACTATTTAAAGAAAATATAAAAGACTGGTACTTAGTAAATAGCTGAGATACGTACGTTTAATAAATGAAATTTCGAAATAAATTTTGAGTGACAACAAGAAAAGCCTCTAATCGTGGATGAGGCTGTGAATGCATTTGCTTTCATTAAAACTCGTTTACCGCTCGTTCAAATACTAGGATAATATTATAAACTTACCTCGTATACTGGGATGCTTTCTGCCTGTTTTTTGTAGTCTGGGAGCTGGTCTACCAGTTGATAGTCTTTTTGGAAAAGCAAACATAGCGAAAGATGTTAGCATTAACAGACCAGATATTAAAACCAAACCTAGGCAACAAAAAATTTTCTTTCGTATAATTTTCATTTTTACAACTTACCCAACCACCAAGCTCCAACCCATCGCGGATCGTTTGTATCTATTTTAGGATCTACTGACAAATCTGCATATAAGCTAGTACAGAGTGATCCAACGATAAATCCCAAAGCGGGACCCAATATTCTGATACCAATGGTTATAGCTGCAAATATTTTCTTTTGGTTAAAAATAATCTTTCCAAATATATATATTTTACCAAAATATAATGGTGACTCTTTACTTGCGACGTTGTCATCCATGTATGGAATACCAAGAGTGTAAACCGCCGTTTGACCCATACCAACTCCTAATAAGCTAATAAAAAATATTGCCAAAACGATTTTTGTCACTGTCGGTTCTATTCGTGTTGGTTCCAGGTTTAAACTAAAATCAATATTAAATTCCGTAAAATTAGTCATATTCGTTTTACATGTGTCTGTATCCTTTGTAATGCCCGTTAAATCGTTAGAGTTCATAATCTGTTTTCCGTAGATAAAATGTGGCAATGAGCAAGTAAATGACGACACTGCGAATAGAACCATACCCCACGCAATCCACTTAGGTCTATGGCCTTGACCCCCATAATAAGTTAATAGTAACGAAGAACCTATCTGTCCAATTTCTGTAGCACTCATAATTATACCAGTTATTTTTGATTGAATTTGAAAAAGCTTTTCTATAGTCGTTATAGCACTTACAAAATATGTATGGTACATTCCCTGTAAGACCCATGCTATACAAAATACCATTAAAAACACTTGTTTCGAAGCGAATTTTTGCAGCCATGATGGAGCGCAAGGGCCTAAACCACATTCTGTATCACTTTCATCACAAAAATCACAATCTGTCGCTACTGTAAAACACTGAGATTTAACACTGTCGGTCTGTTCAGTTAATGCTGTTCTTTCTTCAGAAACGTCTCCAAATCCGGTTATAGTGTTTCCATTGGTTGACTTGTTATTGTTGCTTATATTTTCAGGTTGCGGTGTTGTCCACATTTTGATATATTTAGAAGTTTCTTGCCTGTAAAAAATATTGCTGTAATGGGCACAAAATGGTATATTCATATATCTATGCGTGTGTTTAAACAAGGTCCGTTTGACTGTACCGTAACTTTTTGATAGAAGCCGCTAGGATCCATCAATTTTTGACATTTGCTAACCTTAACAAAATTACATCAACATTACAATCTTAAGTAGTAGTCGTTTCGAAAGTTATTGCTTCACAAGCTTCAAAAGCGATAAGTTAGAAAATTTCGTATGTTGATAAAACACTATCTTTTGCGTGGGAAAACCATAAAGTAAAACTAAAAAAACTAAAAAAGTATTACTGGTATTTTGTCCCTTCCCATTGGATGGTTCAAAAGTGGTTTGCAGCATTCCGTTGTGGTTAGACGACCACCGATGGCGTTGAGCGCCCAAGTCCATCGTTTACAATGACTACCGAAGAAATTACTTAATGTCTATGCTACAATGTCGAAAGCTCGCCAACTGCAGATGCGTGAAATATGTGTCGGCTCAATTTGTAAACATATCTACTGAACGTGTATTTAATATTTTGCATGGGTATTTGGATGAATATTATCGGCAAGATGTTTCCTACAAAAAATAAATCAAAATGCCAATTTCAACACAATGTTTTAATATGTATAAGCGCAATCCAAGTTAGTTTTTGCGTCAGTTAGTACCAAATAATGCCAAAATGATTGCATCTATCGGAAAGCTTATGACAACGGTGTTTTGGGATTCGCCCGGCATAATCTATATTGATTATTAGGAAAAGAGAAGAAGCATCACCCAACCATGTTATGCTAATTTCGCGGACCATTTCGATACCAAACTAAAGAAAAAAGACCATATTTGATGAAAAACAAAGTGTTATTTCACCGTAATAATCCACCAGCTTATTGATTGACTAAATTGATCGAATTACATTTTTAGTACATATTTCATCGCCCATATTCGCCTGATCTGAATCTCTGTGATTTCTTTCATTTCAGAGCTTGACTAAATGGCTCTACGGTAGAGATGCGAATCGAACAAGGATGTCATTGCTGAAACACAGATCTCTTTTACAGACTTTCAAAGATCGTTTTGGAAAGCATCAACAAATAGAATATTGCTATAAAAATAGAACAGTTTCTTGTACCAACAATAGTTTTCATGTAAAAGTCACGTTACCGTCAAATATACCTCGCATCTGTTATCAATTTACATTAGGTATATACAAAAATATACTTATATATAATATATATAATTGCACATTTTCACTTCTGTACATTTAGATAGATAACGAAACTGTCGACAACTGAAGTCTTTTTAATTCTACCTCAAATAACATTTATGTACCTTCTTCCGATTTTTCGTAATAATCGAATTGAATGAAATAAAGTTTTCTAAAAGGAAACACTGTGTTTTACATAAATAATAAATAAGATTTACGATCTTGTCGAGTTCGATGACAGTGCTATATATCCTCCGTCCAAAAAATAACAGGAATGACTTAAAAAAGGAAAAATATTTTTTACAAAAACCATTTTGTTTACTCAAAATATTCTCCAGCAGAAATACAACGATTTGCATGTTCAAGAAGTTTATCAAAATAGTTTTTTACGTCACTAATTGGTGTTGATACTGCTCGTCTTTGATAGCTTTGACTATAAAAAATAACCACTCGGAGTCAAATCCAGTGTAAAGTAACCAATTTGAATTATGTTAAAAAAATCAGTGACAGTTGATAGAAAGTACATTACGGTGCAATAATCGTCATGTGTTTGATCTCGATATTCAAAGTGATTCTTGATTCTCTATATATTTTTCGATCGACATATATGTATAAACGAATACATCGTAATTTGTCTTCTAGTCAATAGAATGATATAAATTACTAAAAGATTATTTAGGAAGACTGACACTTCATGAATCAATCTTCCATCAATATATGACTTCGCTAATTTCGTTAATTTCATTCATAAATCAAACGAAAATAAATAAATGAATGATTACAATAACCAGCCGGCTGATAGCACAAGGTTTTCCCTCTCATTTACGTGTGAATACCAAGAGTCAAAAATCTTAAGTAGCTTCACTAGCGCGGGCGTAGTAATAACTTCTGAGATGATAGATTATTATTATTATTATTATTGTTTATTATTATTATTATTATTGTTGTTTTTATGTATGTCCATTGGGGAAGAAATAAACAAATTTTTACTGTCGAAAATGTCTTGCCAGAAAATATACTGGTTTAGACTTCATAATCTTATGTTTACTATTTTGATTATTTTTTTTTGGTTATTCATTCCTATAAGACAATGTTGTTCAAAAATAAAACTAACAAAAGAAATACTTAATAGGTTTCTCTTATACCATAAGATACAAACTACCTAGATGCCTTACTACATAAAAAATTTCATATTCTAAGATGTATTTAATTTACTTTTACTTTATTACTATTCACTTATATTAGATATTATGTATGTTATCTTGATTATTTATTTTTCATAAGAAATAAATATGTATTTAAATATTATACGAAAGTATTAATAGATCACATTTCGAATCCTAAATAATATAAATATAGTTGCAGAATAAAACTACAATACAAAGTATGTTATTGCTCCAAGGGAACCAAATAATACATAATAAAAATAAAAACACGTATTTGGAGAAAGGCAGAAATATCATTAAATATGTAAAAGAAAAGTGAATTTGCTCAATAAATAGTCTCTCTTCAGTATCTAGCGCAAACATATGAAATACATAGGAAACCCACACCAGTTATTACAAGTAATCTAAAACAATTACAAGAATGTGATGAATACTACAATAAAAAAAATACATTAAAAACTATATATATATATATAGTAAATTCAATCAGTTGGCGATTTAAGGTCCTGGCTTTACTTTAAAGTATATATATTTAAAACAACCCTACATGTTTCGGCAATGATGCCTTTAACAAGGATATAAAATATAAATGACAGTATACAAATGTCATATAATTGAGTTGCTATGGATAAAATTATTCAAAGATACATTCCAATTAAATAATAATAAATCATGCCCTAGTATTCCAAAAACAGATAGACAACAAAAACAGGGAAAAGCAAGACATGAGTTATTATTATGTATGCGCCCGTGGAGCGTCTTAAGATGCAAAGTTGTCGGCATTCGCCTTAAACGAGATGGAAAACCACGAAAACCTACTCGGACAACCAGACAGGAATCAAAACACGGAACAGTCAGCATTATAAGCAAATGTATATGATAATACAAAGGTATTTTTAATAATATAAAATATTACTAAAAATCTGGTGTGAAGAAGTTTTAGTAATATTTAATATTATTAAAAATACCTTTGTATTATACAAAACTGGTGGGGTTTACCTACTCATGTATGTTTCAATTATTCTGATAAATGTATATGATATTTAAATGTAATTGATATTTAAATAACTTAAGATATATAATTATATAACAAAAGAAAGAAAAAAAAAATATATATTATGATGGTAAATTGCAGATCGTTACACAATTAAGTTATAGCATATACTTCTTAAAATTTTTATATCATTTCTGCTGTTAATTGAATTTTTTTCCTGTTTAATACTAATCATTTCTTTAATTTCTCTTTTCATTGTGTGTTCTTCTTTATCAATTATCTGTGTGCTTTCAAAATCGAAATGGTGATCGCGTTGTAGTTTGTGTGTTGATAAAGCAGTTTTGTCTTTTTTAGAGTATTTGTGGGCTTGCATTCTTTTGTATAAATATTGTTTCGTTTGGCATATGTAGTAACTATCGCAATCGCGACATGGTATTTTATGTATGACATGTGTTTCTCGATCGAGAAACGAGAAACACATGTCATATATAAAATACCATGTCGCGATTGCATAGGCTAAACGAAACAGTATTTATACAAAAGAATACAAGCCCACAAATACTCTAAAACAGACAAAACTGCTTTATCTACACACAAACTACAACGCGATCACCATTTCGATTTTGAAAACACACAGATAATTGATAAAGAACAACACACAGTGAAAAGAGAAATTAAAGAAATGATTAGCATTAAACAGGAAAAAAATTCAATTAACAACAGAAATGATATAAAAAATTTAAGCAGTATATACTATAACTTAATTGTGTAACGATCTGCATTTTACCATCATAATATATTTTTTTTGTTATATAATTATATATCTTAAGTTATTTAAATATCAATTACATTTAAATATCATATACATTTGCTTATCATGCGAACTGTTCCGTGTTTTGATTCCTGTCTGGTTGTCCGAGTAGGTTTTCGTGGTTTTCCTTCTCGTTTAAGGCGAATGCCGACAACTTTGCATCTTAAGACGCTCCACGGGCGCATACATAATAATAACTCATGTCTTGCTTTTCCCTGTTTTTGTTGTCTATCTGTTTATGGAATACTAAGGCATGATTTATTATTATTCAATTGGAATGTATCTTTGAATAATTTTATCCATAGCAACTCAATTATATATGACATTTGTATACTGTCATTTATATTTTATATCCTTGATAAAGGCATCATTGCCGAAACATGTAGGGTTGTTTTAAATATATATACTTTAAAGTAAAGCCAGACCTTAAATCGCCAACTGATTGAATTTACCATATCATACCAAGGTCACTAAATAATTATATTTATATATATATTTATATGACATTTGTATACTGTCATTTATATTTTATATCCTTGATAATGGCATCATTGCCGAAACATGTAGGGTTGTTTTAAATATCCATATCATACCAAGGTCATACCAAGGTCACTAAATAATTATATTTATATATATATTTATATGACATTTGTATACTGTCATTTATATTTTATATCCTTGATAATGGCATCATTGCCGAAACATGTAGGGTTGTTTTAAATATATATACTTCAAGGTCACGAAATAATTTTATATATATATATATATATATATATATATATATATATATATATATATATATATATATATGATAATCACTCTGTATATGTAACTTGTTTTTAAACATGAAAATTAAACAAATGGTCATAATTTAATATTATACTTTTTTAATGTATTTGTTTTTCTTTTTTTAAATTTGTTTTGTATTTCTTTTTGATTTAACATTATAATTAATAAATAATTGTTTTTAAAATTCTTTGTTTTTCTTTCTTTGTAATTGATATTTGAGTTTGCTAAAATAATGTTTTAAATGTATTTGTTAGTACCTTAAATAACTTATTTTCTAACTATTTGTTAGTGTAAACTTTTCAATATATAATTTCCATTTACTTCTGATCAATGCAATCATGTAACATCGAAATGTGAAATCTTCCTTTTATTGCATCTGTTCCTAAGTCAATTAATTCATGTGTTTTCCCCTAATATTTTTCAAATTTTGTAAGGTCCATCATATGCTTTCAAGAACCTTCCCATTGTTTTGTTCTTGTGAACTGTTACCCTTAACGTTTTAATAATTACCATATCTCCCACATTGTAAGTTTTAAACCTCCTCTACCCTGCTTTCATCTAGTAAAATATTATTTTTGTTTATAATGTGCCCCAAATATTTTGCCTCTTCTTTGAAAAATTTACACTTTGATAAGTTTAATTTCATTCCATTAATTCTTAATTCTTCTATAAGTATCCTCATATGTTGAAGGTGAGATTGTATGTCTTCGGAAAATATAATAATATCATCTAAATAATCAATTACAAATTTATCATATTTGTCTAACAATTTGTGTAGGAATCTAACAAGTTCGCTGATGATGTTTTTATTCCAAATGGACTAATGTTAAATTCCAAAACATTATCATTTACACTAAAACCATAGAATTTCTTCGATTGCTCGTCCAATGATATTAGCCGAAACGCATTTTTAAGATCTAATTTGCTAAATATATTTTTGTTTCCACATTTTGTTAATAAAATAATAATAATATTTATTAATTGTCCAACAAGGTCACCCCAATACAGACAATATAAACAAATAATAAATATAATACATATCTGAAAATGAATTAAAAACAAAGTATAATTCAATAATATAATCAAACTACCTAAATATAAAAGAATAGTGACGAAAAAGAGGAAAAAAAAACATTAAACGAAGAAACAAATTAACGAAACATGTCTGCAGAAAAATTATTTAAACTGTTGAAGTTCTTGGCAGAATGCACCATGGGAGCCCTCAGCAATAGATTTGTTCTAGCCGTTGGAAGTAGAAGACTCTTGAGTTTGGACGAGGTACTCGAAAATCCACTTCTGCAAGAAATCAGCTGTGTCGATCTAATAAAGAACTACATTTTTGATAAAATTTGAACTAATTAGGTGTCGTCTTGCTTCCAGCGATACAACTCCATGACGATCCAAGAGTAACCTGTAGATCAAACCACGAGGAGGGTACGCTCCATCAACTTTATAACTTAAATACCTTAGAAACTTGCGCTGTATGAATTCAACTGCATTAATATAGCAGTCATATATTTGATAGCACACGACAACGGCATATTCTAACTTGCTAACAACTAGCGCATAAAAAAGTGACTTGAGTGAAGCTATGTCCTTACACGTACGGATAATGAAACCCAATGATCGATATGCTGACTTAGTGACTTGAGAAACATGATTAGCGAAGGTCAGCTTTTCATCAAAAATAACTCCAATATCATTGACATGTGTTTTTCGGTTGATTGCGATATTATTAATAAAATAATTGGAAAAATATCTATTGGGTTTTCTGGTGAAAGATATGAAACAGCATTTGTCGATGTTTAAATATAATTTGTTTGAAGGCACCAATTTGTGACACGATCCAGGTTCTCTTGAAGAACGGCAGTATCTTGAGAACCACCAATTCGATGAAAATTTTTTAAATCGTCCGCATAAGTCAACACAAGACAATTAGTAGAGCTTATTAAAACATTAACAAAGATGTTAAATAATAAGGGTCCAAGATTGGAACCCTGGAAAACTCTGGAAGTAGAAAGGTACGTTCTAGATTTGTAGCCATTATAGTATACAAAATTCTTTCTATCAGTAAGGTAAGAAGAAAGGAGCATTATTAGTGAGTTGCTGAAGCCGAACAAACTCATTTTACCCAGGAGAGCAGCATGGTCAATGGTATCGAAGGTACGAGAAAACTCAGTTTAAATGAGGTCCATCTGCTCTCCCCTGTCAAGAGTTTCACATACAGCCTGAGATAAAAGGGTGAAGTTTGAAGTGGTAGACCTTTTAGACATAAAACCATATTGATTTGGCGACAGGAATGATTTAATGTGAGAGTAAAGATAGTCATATAGTATAGCCTCATACACCTTTGCAAAGTTGGGTAGAATTGATATGGGCCTGTAATTATTAACATCAGAGTAATCTCCTTTTTTGTGTACAGGACATATAGTGGCGACTTTCCAGTGGTAACAGGGAAGATAGATGTTTGCAGCGATAAATTAAATATCTTGCAAAGATAAAGTGAAAGTATTCTTTGTTTTTTTTAGTTGATTCACTACATCATCATATAAATCATCATATAAAATGTCTATGCTTTGAGGTTTTTCAAATTCAGGCATAATTCTTTTGTTGATCTTTCTGGCGTTTAAACAAATTCTCATTTTCCCTTTTGCTTTCCTCACTAAAACAATAAGATGTATATAATATGTGTTTGATCTACGTATTATTTCTGCTTTTCAATCTTTTCCAATTCTTGATTTACTTTGTCTTGATAATAATAAGGGATTGGGTAATGCTGTATGGTGATTCATCTGTAACTATTATCTTATGCTCGTAATCCTTTGCGAAAACAATTTCATCATTTATTAATTTTATATTTTCTTCAAATATTTTTATTAATTATTCTAACATTCTTGGTTCTTCTATATTATCTTGTTCATTTAAAATTTTTCTTATACCCCCTTTGCTATTTATGATTATATTTTCAATACCTTCTTTTCCATTGCTTTCTTCATTGCCATTCTAAACTTCATTTGTTACTGCAAATGTATCACACTACATTAAACATATATTATCAAAATACATGTCTTTATCTTCAATTATTATATTATTATTATTTTTATATTTGTTTGCATATTTCTGCTTATTTTCTATATTACCATTTTTCTTCATATTTTCATTTTAGTTCTTATTTTTGATATAATCATATTTTTCTATATTAAAACTTTTTATCTTTTATACTTAAATTACCTTCATCAAAATTAATTATCATGCTTAACAATCTCATGTTATCTATACCAATTATACAATCATAGCAAAGATCTTAATATGTAAAATTGCATAAACAAATTTTTGTTTTCTATATTCACCATTATGACCATTCTCTGATTTATTTTCCCTAACTTCTTCTTGTTCGCAGTTACTAATTTCTTTTCTTTGATTTGAATGACATTTTCTTCATAATTTGGAATTGGTTTTAACTTTTCTTCGTTTATTAATGTAATCTCTGCTCCTGAATCTAATAAACATTTTAGTATAATCCCTTTTATTTTAATCTGTATAAATGAGGAGCTCCATTTCAAAACGCAGTGTTTGCAATTAGTACAGCTGTTGTGCAAAAGGTGACGTTGGCTCTATTAAAACAGTAGGAGGTGTGGTTCGTTTGATGCTAATCGCAGTCTTTACCGCTTAAATCTGTACCAGAAAATTAACATTTGTTTCAAAACGCAGTTTATGTTGAAAAGTATTCGTTTCAAACTGCAGTTTCTGTATTACACGTGCTGCTCTTACGGTTCGTATAAAGGTGTATAAAATGGAAGCAGAGAAGGTCCTTGTTAAAGATGGTAGTAGCGGAACCAGGCAAAGAAACAGAAAAACCACTACAAGGCAGAAGCAAAAAACTATAAGGTTTGTCACTCAAATTTAATGTGAGGTTAGGTTGGCTAAAAATCATACATTTTTTATATTCTCAATTATTTGTGTCGTAGGTTCTTGGTGAAACATTATAAATAATCGTAATTAAATAAATTCAAATAAAATTCTTGACTTTACTGTTTCACAAACTTATTAGTTTCTAACAATTGTCTCGATAAGGTTGACTTATTATCAATAAAAATACCTACATATTGCATGACTAAACTATGAGATAGGTCAAGAATTGAGGTCGAGGGCTGGAGTGTTACACTTAGACACGAATATTTTAGTCTTTCTGTATCTTGTTAATGATAAGTGAACCTTATCGAAACAATTGTTAGAAACTAATAAATTTGTGAAACAGTAAAGTCAAGAATTTTATTTGAATTTATTTAATTACGATTATTTATAATGTTTGATTACATTTTTTGTTACTTTCAGATATTCAGATCACTTTCCAAACTTGGAAGATTTTGAGCGCCCATGCCAACATCATAATAAAAGGTACAATTGCATGGCAATTAACGAGCAGGACATTATAACGGCCAGGGAAAAATTGAATGCCGTACAAAATCGAGTGATACAGAATATTAAAATTTCCCACCTACTGACAGTAACAGCCCCTAAAAAAGGAAAAACAACAAAAATGTGCAAAATGTTCGCATAGGTTACAAATTTTGGGACTGTAATAAAATAAAACACAACGCATGTCAAAAATTTTTTCGGGCAGCGCTGCACGTTTCTCAACGTAGAATTATAACCATTTCAAAACAAATGAAAAATGGTGAGGGCTTAACCGAAAAGCGAGGAGGAGATCGTCGTTCCAAAAGGTATAAACCTAAACGATATGAAGTTATTAAATTCATCGGAAGTCTGAAGGGCAGCGAGTCTCATTACAATAGGAATAAGTCTAAAAGAATTTATCTGGCAGCGGAACTAAGTATCTCAAAGTTGTACAAAATATACAACAACTCGGTAAACGAAAATTTGCAAGTAAAGCGATGGTTTTTCTTTAAAATTTTTAATTCCAAATTTAATATTGGTTTTGGATCTCCAGCCTCCGACGTGTGTAGCTTCTGCTACACACTTAAGAATCAGATTAAGATGGAAGATGCTAGCACCAAAAACAAATGTATGATGGAACTGCGATTACATAAGCTTTCTGCAAAACATCTTATAATGAATAATAATCCTGAAAATAGTTTCTCCCTCTGTTTCGACCTTCAGCAAGTACAAGTACTACCGAAGTTACCAATTCAGGAAGCCTATTATGCTTCGCAGCTAGGCACTATACAACTTTTGTATCACTGATATAAAAACCCTTAATCCTACATTTTATACATGGATGGAGACTTTTATACATGGATGGAGATGGATACATGGATGGAGAGGCTGGCAGAGGACCTAACGAAATAGGTTCCGCGTTATATAATTTTTTGTCAAATTATTTTGCGATGGCTGCTCTGGTCAAAACAAAAACTCCATGATCGTTCATATGCTCATGTATTTGTTGGCAAATGCAGCACCACGCCAATTGAAAACAATTCTCCTAGTTTTTCCTGTTCGAGAACACACAATTTTGCCAGCCGATAGAGTTTTTGGGAGAATAGAGAAAATTGCAAGAAAACGATCAGAGATTCTACTAAAAGAAGATTATTGGCAAATTTATTATATAGTATTAGGATCACAATGGAATCTACATGATATGAAAGATTTGTGCAGATGTTGCAAGAAGTTGGATGGGATAAGGGATGCCAAGAGAATTTATATCGAAAAAAAGATACGAATAAAATGACAGTAAGGTTAGAGCAGTTCTACAGGAATGATGTTGGCGTTACAAAATGTCTCTTGAAGAAAGGGAAATCTCTAAAAAAGCTTAGCTTAAAATACCTTGAGTTGGGAAGGTCTGTGAAAACGAAGAAACTAAAGGACGTTGACTTCTTATTAGATAAGTGTTATAGTACAAAAAATATGCAAGGCGAGAAGGTTAACTGGAGAAACAGGGAAGCTCTTCAGTGATACAAGGAACTAATAGATTCTCACAGAAATGGGATAACCAACGATGATGAGAGCGACTCAAATGAAGAATGTGACTGCGAGGAAGGTGACAGCCGCTTACGCATTTAATTTTTAACTTTTTAAAAAAATTTTTGTTTTATTTTTTAACTTAAATATTTGAAATAAAATACGTTCCGTGTACGATGTCATTTCGTGCTGTTATATTAAGTTCTTTTGAATTTAGTTTTAATACTTAATAAATCATTTGCTCCAGTTTTTTTAAGTACTTGTTTCAAAACGCAGTTTTGATTTATTGTTATATAGCTATTAAAAAAAGTTCACAATAGAATATTTTGTGTTAAGCTATGAAACTAAATTTCTTGTTAAAAGGAACATCTTCCGATGTATTTGACAAAAAACGTCTACTTGGCAGAGCTAGAATAGAAAACGTAGTTTTTCTCGAAACAATGTTTCCAACAAAAGCTGCGCTTTGAAACGGAGCTCCTTAAATGGTAAATGCTCGTACCTTTCTACCAATTTTCCGATTTCATCAAACGAATAACAATCTCTCTTCTCCTTTAAAAGTATAATATTACTTACAACTAACTTATTTATATTTTCTAAATTTTCCTGCCTGTCTAATAATCTCTGGAAGTTCCTGGTCGTCCTCTGTTCGGTAAATCTTCCAATGGGGTCTGTTTTGCTCCTGATTTCTCAACCTCCCCGTTTCCTTGGTACTCTTCTTTGCCCTGTTGAAAGTATTCTTGTTTCCTGGATTTTTTCTTATATTGTTACACTGTCTTCCTTTTTCATTTGATCCATTATTCGAATAATATCTGGCATTCTGTTGTTGATAGCTCTTAAAACCAACCATTCATGTGATTGCCTTGCCTGCTGTTATGATATGAATTTTTGTATGTTTATATGTATGTTTGAATTTCTATTATAAAAATTATTAAAATTATTATTATTATTAAAGGTTGGGAATTGTTTAATCTATTAAAGTGTTAGTCTTATTCTCCGACATAGAATTTTGTTGATAGTTTGAATTGTTTCCACCGCTGTTATCATATCGATTACTTCCTACTCGATTAATCATTTGTGTATTTTCTGTGTAATCGTCTAATCTTCGTAGGGTTTCTATTAATGCGTCCATGTTAGATACATTCTGGCATATAATTGCTTGTGTATCTGTGAGTATGTAGTGGTTGAGCAGCTGTTGAGCAATCGTTTTTTCATCTATATCATACAAGTGTTTGAAATGATTATACAATTTCGATGCGTAAGCTTTTCTCGATATTTTACCTGGTTTTAATTTTCCTGTTAAAAGATTGTTCCAGAAATTCTGCTTAAAAATTTCTATGAAATTTTCCGTGTTCTCGCGGCTCACCTCTATCCTAGAAAATCAATCCTCTGCATTATTCGTTAATGGTCCCCTTATAATATTGGAAATAATTTTAAAATCAGTGATTTCCTCCTTATACTTGCATTAGATTTTCTATTTTAATGCCCGTACGGACTAGGCTGTTAGCGAGCTTTATGTTACCCATACCGCTATTGTTTATCTTCCCGATTAAATTTTGTAACTCTCTCTTATCCTGAAGATGGGTTTATTTTAATAAGTTAACCCATTAAAACCCAAGAAATTTTTTTGAAAAAAAAAGCACTTTTTTTAATTGCTTTCTATTAGGGGCACTATTAGAAGGAAAAAAGTAAATCTAAGTCACACTCTAAAACTGAAGGTATAGAACATATATATATATGTCCCTGAATGGGGACGATGGGATAAAGTGTAAGAAAAAGAAAAACTCATAAAGTGATATTGATTTATTTAAAAAGAATACAAAATACTATTAAAATTAAAGAAAAAGAAACTAAAGCAGTATAAAAGAAGTCTCTGCAATAACTGATTTAGCAATGATAAATTCTGAAACACTCCCGTTCTATGCAAAGAGTCACTCTACATTTTGAGCAGCTCCACCTAGCCTTCTTGTGACAATGGGTACACCGTAGCTGCTGGTCCAGTTTTTTTGGAAAATGACCACCTTCATCACTTCTTACACTTGGTGGTACGTAACCTATAGGTCGCCTTTTCGATTTTGTCAAGTTCTGATTACAAGCTAAATAATGGCGAACTATCATCCTGTCAAACTCGAGTAATGATATTGAATTATCACTTACTAATTGATAAAGCCTCCAGGCATTGACCAGAGCCATGTTTAGCATATTGGTAAAAAGTACCCGCCATCACTTTTTGCCGCGAATAGAAACTCTATAGTTGGTTACTGCCTGGTCGTGCAAATCAACTCCCCCCATAGATTTGTTGTAAGTTTTGAAAATATTTGGCTGTCGCACATCTACTTTTTCTTTAGCCTCCGACGACCAGCGTTTGACCTTACCAATAGGATCCAGTGTATCGTAGTTTGTAACCATAGAAACAGTATTGTTGTAGTTTTTGAGACAGCAGAGACCCCAAGATCTTCATCAAGACTCCAGTAATTACGTTCACTTGGTAGTTTATGGTAGCCAGTTAGTAGTAAAATCCCCACAAATAGTTTCAAGTCATCTCTTGACACAAATAAGTCATGTCTATTTTTTGTGCCGCATAGAAATTTGTTTGCTGCACCAAATGATCAAATATTTCGTCGTCGAATAATTTTTTAAATATCTCAACTGGATTACAATTTCCGAGCTCATTTTTTAATATATCTAAACGGTCAGCACAACCAGAAGTTGTGCGCATACTGGTATCCACAAATTCTTTTGTCCAGGTTGGAGATATTCTAATTTTGGCCCTTTGTGATTTTAGCAAATTTTCTCGCCATACTGATAGTGGCAAGTTATCTTCGTCGTCACTTATCTCTTCATCACTGCTATTTATATGTTGTAACTCAATTTCACCGGCTATGTCAGTTGGAAATATATTGTCCTGTACTAGTAACTCGTTATCATCCAAGTCCTCTTCATCAGTGTGTGGGTCCACATCAGGCGGTATAACAACAATATCTATTTCATGTTGACCACTCGCTGTGGCAACGTCTTCTACAGCAGTACGTAAATGACGATACTGCCTTCCATAAAACTTTCGTGAAGGTATTTCTGCAAAATTTTCTGCCTCCATAACAAACTAAAGTGAAAAGGTTATATTACCACAAAATTATAATATAGGTGTTTTACATGGACTACTTCCGCCCAGTGTCCCCAAATGAGGACATCTATATATATTACTTACCTAACTCCCAATTTTGCAAAGTTTTTCGAAAATTTATATAAAATACACAACGTTACACTCGGAGCAACAGGTTTCAGTATAATAAACACTGGTAACTAATAGAATTTAAATTTTATGAGACGATTAGTGAGATCATGTAACGCGCTCGTAGACAAGTGTGTGATCTTTGTTACAAAATGGCGTCTCTCGTTGCCATGCGCGAACACACAAATTTCTACATCGGAAATTAGGAAGAAAATGACAAAAATCAACACATTTCAGTGGTTAACCTGGGCTATTTCTTAAGAGGGGCCGTTACAATGCACTTTTGTTTGCTGTCCCCATATGAGTACAGTGGGAGATAATGGGTTAATTCCTTTTAAGTAATATTCTTCCAATTGATCAGCTTGTTCCCCTTGCCTTTGATCTCTTGGTTCATCTCTTCTTTATTTTGTTCAAGACAAGTAATATTATTAAATAATCTTTCTGAGATAACATTGTTAGTTTCTTTACGGTTGATTATATGACTGTCTAAAGAAATGTTCGTATTATCCAATTGCTTCCTGAGATTGGAGACCACATTTTGTATGTTCTTCATAATCATCATGGTATTTTCTAATTTGTTCTCCACTTTATTTTCCAGTTTTTCTAAATTTTGTTCGACCAATCTGTTCGTGAACTTTCCATTACTTTCCATTTTCCCTCGAATACTTTTTTCTGTTCCTGATATGACTTTTCAATCTTCTCTTCTAGCGTGTCTTTTTAAATTTAAATTGTCCTGTTTTAAGCTTTCTTGCATGTTTTCTACACTTTTCTTCATGTTTGTAATATCTTGTTTTATACTGTCTTACGTTTTGACATTGTCTAATTTTATATTTTCTTCCATTTTCGCATTGTCCAATTTTAAGTTCTTTTGCATACTCTCCATCTTTCCCATCAGTAACATTAAAATGTCCCTCTCCTTTGGTGTTTCTTGTTGTGTTTCTTCAGTACTTTGACCTTCTGATGGCATATCCTGAGGTCTCTCTTCATCTCCTTTCCCCCTCTAGTATTCATAATGAATTTATTTAAATGTGACACTAATTATATCTCACACTTCAGTTTCCCACTTCACTGCCTTTGTAAGTGTTTTTAATTTATTTTATCTGATTAACTTACTTTCCTGGGTCTGTGTTTTCTTCTGGATGTCCTCTCTTGCCTATTTATGTGTTAAAAGAAAACATACAAGCCGTACAAATGACAATAATAATGAAATACGCCAGTATGTGTCTTTAATTTTATTTTTACAAATTGTTGTGTGTCAAAAATAATATTTCTTTTCGTTGATAATTGTTACCACGTTGTTTGTTAACAATATATATGTATCGATTTAAAATGTTCTCCGCCGTCTTCCGATACCCAATCTTCATTGGTCCCTATCTTCCCATAAGTTGTTTTCCAAACCTCTCACATTTATTTCCTTGTCGATTCTTTCCCTCCAAGTTTTTCTAGGTCTCCCTCTCATCCGCTTTCCTTGTGGAATCCATTCCATCACTAGCTTTGGTAGCCGTTCACCTGTCATCTGCTGCACGTGTCCATACCATTGAAGTTGTTTCGTTTTGATGTCGTCTAATATGATATGCTTGACTCCCATAATTTCTCTTATTCTCTCATTTCGTACTCTATCCCTTCAAGATCTATCTGCAGCTCTTCTCTATAAGTGCATTTCTGTTACCAACAAAGCTTTTACTGCTTTTATCTTTAAGTGGCCACACTTCAGAGCTATAAGTTGTAGATCTTTTCATCCCAGAGCGTACTATTTATGTAACGTATGGCTTTTCTAGCCTCATTGTGACTATATCGTATGGCTGTATCCAAGGGACCGTCCTGTGACACACGCAGTTCCAGATATTTGTGTTGCAAACTTATATATACATACATAGCTACATTTAACGAACATACAAAAATATTCTACATAACTACAAGCATAAGCATATTGCTATTTGTTGAATAGTATGAAACACACTTAACAAAATGTAACCTTGTAATTTTTTCCGAAATCAACGGTTAACGTAAATTTGTTAAAGTGTTCAGTTTGACTTTTGTCTTCTTATCATTCATATCCAGCGGAATATGAACACTTTAAAGTTTAACATCGTATCAATTTGAAACTCCTTGAGTTTTTCAATAAATTTATAAATGGTTGGGTGAGATGCGTACAATGGTCCACTGAATCTTGCATGAAATAATTCACAAGCATTTGTTATGTGAATTATTGATGGTCTTGCACATCTCTGGAGGAAATTTTGCAGCTTCATCGATACATGTCCCAACAAATAATCTATAGTCTGCGTATTTCTCAACGTCTACGTGGTGATGCTTGACTTTGTACAAATCGAATGCAAATCAATCACCAACTTCGCCAGGGCTTAAATATATTAACCTGAAAGTATGCTTCAACCATGCTCCTATTTTAGAATATTTGTTTTTGAATTCACTACTTAGTTCTATACTTTGAATTTTGCGGTAGCATGCTTGATTTAAATGAAAGCGGCATCCATTTTCTTTTATTGTTGGCATCTATTACGCACTGCTATATTAATGGCAGTTTAAAAATCTATGAACACCTTGGTAGGTCAAAATCGTAAGGAATACCATTCAAAAATTTGTGAAGTAAACATTGCAAATAACTTAGTATACGTTTATCTCGTAAGATATAAGACACCAGAGGGATGTAATGTGCTTAAGCCCACGGAAGCGAATATTTTGTATAATATGAAAACGTACCATCTATGCATACGTAGTCCATTCCATACAAACTGCGAACACTTGTTTCGCATGAAAACACTATAATGTTATGTAGATTATTGATACAAACGAAATTCATTTTTATTTGCTTTTGCTTTATAACTGTTGGCAATTTCATGAACTTCACTACATTTTTCGGTAACGGTCCTGGCAAAAGTTTTTTTCTCAAGTAGTACATATATACTTCTTCTGACCTTGTTTACGTTCATTGTAGAACCTACCTGAGACAATTACTTCTTCTGATGTTCTTTAACGTCCACTCTAGTAATCGTCTCAGGTAGGTTCTTTTCGAGTTCACATCGAATAATTTCTAAAGGTTTTTCGGAAATGTCTTCTTGTGCCTTACGTTTACATGTACTGGATATAATTTTCCTGTTTAATTTATTCTCCTCCAGTTCGTGATTATGACCAAGTTTACTTTTAGCTACAAGGTTTTGTACACCAAGTGTAAAGATTTTAGCGGTACAACTGGTAGATTTTTTAGTACAACGCCAAAAAACTTCTCCACTTTTTTAAATTTCATGCCAGAAAATGTAAAGTTCTCCACTAATGACAAATTCTTTCCGTGAATACTTTGCACTAAATGAGTTTCCATAGTTTGTCAATTTCAAAACCGATAACAACAACAAGATATTACTTGACTCCCTTTCACTTAACAAAATTCTAGGAGATTAGAAATTATTCTAAAATTGCAAGTAATAAATGTAAGCAAATGAATAGATCTATTCAAAGAACTATAACGATAGCTCTAATAAATAAAACACACATAAGATGTTTTAGATTTACACTTTATTGTAAATCTAAAACATCTTATGTGTGTTTTATTTATTAGTGATATGGATTTACATCAAGCACAGGTCGAAACAATTAAAGAATTATAACGATAGAGCAATAAAACTAAGCGTGATTAGAGTTGAAGTTTTTAAAAGGACTGTATATTACTTATATTACTTATCTGGGGTAATTTTATAAAATTTATTTTATATTATAATCCCTTTAATGACCGTTGGGATGGTGTGGTGTCCACTTTGTCTACTGGATTATCCAGTATCGTGAGATATCAAGTATAGTTCGTAAAATATTTGTAACTAACGTATGTAAGTATACAGCGTGTATTAGAAAGAGATAAAACACAATTTGCGGTTCACACTTTGAGCAGTACGAACTGCAAAGAAATACATTAGATTTGTTTTGGTTCTCAAAATAAGCATCCTGGGACATCCGACTTATACGCAGTTCTTAAAAGTGTTCTCGTTTTGACAAGTACAACTTCGGACCAAATGAATTTGTGTTCCGGTTTCACTTGAAAATGATCCTGGGTTACTAAAAATAATCCGTTAGTGTCCCTACTTCGAAGCTGGAACTTTCTTGGACAACTACGAACAGTTTTGCATGCGCATGCATTTTAGTTACCACGATTTGTTTTATTTTATAAATTCTTAGCTTAACATATGAGAGACGGCGCGCTTCTGAATACTTCAAAGTTAAAATTGAATTGTATGTTGTTCGATATCGATAAATTAAATTAATTTTTATTAAGTTACTCTTCAATCTCAGAAGATGATGAAATAGTTTTACATATAATATATGCAGCTGAGTTTTTAAAGCATCACCATAAAAATGAATTGTAGATATATTGTCTTCACATTGTATAGTATTACTTAGGGTATATAAAACAAAAATGAAAAATTAAGAAACCTATCAAACGGGAACAAAACCCAAATATCAAGATATTCTAAACAAATAACAGAAGCAATAAGAACTCTAACAAGCAAGGTTACTGTTCTCTTGAGTAATTTTAAATATTTAACAAGAGATGGCGATATAGTTTTTTGTGTCCTGGTTAATTTATAAATCCTGAACACTTTTGAATAATAAAAGATTTTTGTGTTTCTGCATCTTGTCCTACGCAGTTCTAAAACATTTTCATTTTTAGGAACCAAAACACGCCTTTTATCAACTGTAGAAGACTATTATCAGTGCCCACTTGGTATCCTTCGGATACAATATCGCCGCAATAATAAATTTAACCTGCCCCTGCTTTACCATATCTATAAAGCATTTCATTATAGGGTGTGAGGCACGAATTTTTTTTAAAGTTAACTGTGCAAAGAATCGGTCATGTCTGACGTTCATATTAGTTTGTCTCATTTGGCTAGGTGTCACCATATTGAAAAAATTTCCCCCTTTTAGTATTTAATTAATAATTTTGGCTTATTTTATTCATTTTGTGGTTTATATATTACAAATAAAAAGACTGTGCTCCCATTATTAACATGGGAATGATCAATAAATTGCTGATTTCATTCTTGTCTTGCGAGTATGTCAGTACGAAGTACTTTGTGGGGCGGTTTTAAACGATAAGGATGTAAGTGTGTAAGGCTATTTTTAGGGATATATCTAGCGGTTACCCTAAGCAATACCCAGTTTTTAGTATGTGTTGTATAAGTTTATTTCAATTTATAAGAATATAACTTTGAACGGCTCTAATGCTTTTATTGCACCACCTTCCGTGATGATAATTATTATATCTGGTCTCCTTATTGAACGGGTATAGTTTACCTATTGTTTACGTATTACGTATTGAGCGGCCAGGTAGTTATTGCCGCAGGTGGTGAAATAAAAGCATTAGAGTCATTCAAAGTTATATTCTTATAATTTGAAATAAACTATACATAAGTCTCTCTAGACGTTCCGCTCAATTACGTACCGCAACGTTTCACCAATAACTTCACTTCCAACCGCCTCCACTATTGTATTTTCTGGTATCTACATTTTCTGTTTCCTTAAATCTAGGGCTAAAATCTCCAAAATATCGGAGAAATGATTGTACACATTAGCTTCTACAAATTCCTCTAGAAAATCTTCATATGCGTCTTTTAAATAATAAATCCATACGGTATATATTTTCTGTTATTTCTTAAATAAATTTCAACCCTTTATCGTTCTTGTTATTCGTTGAATGCAAGAGCTATATTTTTTCTAAAATACTTCCACAAATACTAGAAAAATATTCTCAACTTACTAATTTGATAAATAAACGACAATAAAATATTTTCAGTAGTAAATATATCTGTCTTTCTCGATCATAGTCTATTCCGAAAAAAAATTATATGTCTCAGCTCTTATATGTAGCTACGTAAAATTAATTTAATCAAATTTAAATCGTACATGTTATTACATTACGTACATTAATAAAATAGTTTAGTATAGTTATTATGTCTACGCACTCTATGCAGTGTGGTAAATACAAAAATAACTACCTATTTATATCTTTTAAAAACCCTAAATTAAATTCAGCTTGTGGGCAAAAAATGAAAAGAATTATTTGTTCATAATGAGTATGTACAATAGATATAGCTGTTACTACTAACTAAATTATATTGAAGACTAATTAACGGACTGATTGCGAATCTGTCACATCAGCCGCAAGCGAATTAATACTTGTTACTTTATGCATTTTCTCATTTTTACATTAAAATTGATCTTAGTTTGAAATCCGGATACGTGTGCTAGCTTACAGTATTAAATGAATGGAGTTTTTTTAGCTTTGTACAATTATTTTTATTATACTACGCAAATGTTACTGTTCTATTGAACGATATACGATATTTTCGGTATTTCTTGAAATTCTTTGCGTTTACACTTCCACGCGGATCTTTCAAATACACTGTATGTAAGCCATAAAATGTAATAAAGTACATTTAATGGCTTATATTATCATAGGAATTTTGGAAACATCAATTTAAAGACTTACTGAATTATTCATAATACTTCTGATGTTTTATTAATTGGTTATAGATACCATCAATTTCTGTCTTTTCTGTTGACAACAGATGTGTATATATATATATATATATTGTTATAATACGGACAACAGCCCCTAAGTTGGGACGCCCAAATGATGTAATACTGAAGGGGCTGAGCAGAGAAAAGCCTCACGTTCTGATGACAATAATGCAATAATATTAAATATAAGAAATAAATATATTTATTAAGCCTGAAAACTACTCAATCTCAAGGGTCTCGAAGCGAGTTCTCGATACACAGACAGACATCTACTAATACATGAAATAAAACAGAAAAGTCAAAATTTATGTAAAGAAATATATTTAAATAATGTTATATTGATTATCACAAGATATTATATATTGAGCTAACATTCGTTTAATAATATGAAATGGATTGCCTATACATATTCTAGAAAACTTGTCCGTATGTCAAGTTCTAAATTGACTAAGTTTAAAAATTTCCAAATATAATTACCAAATCTGACATTTAAAAAAAAAGTAAAACGACGTTTGAGATGACGTGAGTGAATGTTATATAGATAAGTGACTTCGAGTAATGTTATATCTTTAACAAATTTATATATTACAATTTCACTTAAATACCTGATAAATACGTTAAATTTTGTAATTCACAATTTCATTACATTCTTTGGATGAAGTTCTCAGGAAAGTTTCCAATTATAACATCAAGATTGGCTGTCAATTGCTTAATTCAAACTACTGGATACTATCCTAGTCGCTGCGATGCTTATGATACAATTTTGCTGAATCTCCCACCAGGTTGTGTTCAGTCTAAGTTCCTGAAGAGATGTTCCTATACCAAAATAATTCAAGGGAAATATGATTTCTTCTATAAGAGCGTTCCTTTCATATAAATCTATTTTTCAGTAATCACATACATATCTATGTTTTCCTTATATGGATAATACATCCAGAGTACTTATTATATCACTTCTTTATGTACAATAAATGTCCAAAAACATATTATATACGGTATATAATCGGAATAATGATCAAACTCAATTTATAAAATGCAGATCGTTTTTATATCCGTCAGAAATATAATATCAATAATCTTGTTTTTCGTCGTCAAGACTCCCATCAGAAATTTTGTAAAAGTATAAATCAGATATTCTAAGAAATTTATACAAAGGTTTCTAAAATAATATAAAAGATAATATTATAAGAAAATCCACCCACGTAATCTCAATTACAAATCTTGTAAAAGAAGTTCACATAAGTCTAACAAATAACAATATTTACAGATATTTGCTCAAAAGAAAGATAGAACATTGTTGGTTTTTAAAATCCAAAATCCTCGCGAAAATAAGTCGAAGTAAATTTGCTAATAAGCAAAACATAACCATAAATTAAATATAACATACAATATTATATGGTATCATGATTTCAAAACGAATTATGAACCCATTACAAAATTACAAAATTCTTACAATAAAGTAATTCTTCACAAATCTGAACATTCAAGATATAACATTCTTGAAACAATGTTATATCTTGAATGTTCATATTGTGAACCAAGGATAAACATATTTTATTTTTGGGTGCATACTTGGTTTTAAAGTTGAGAAAGCGCTTTAATTTCTTTATAAGAATTAACCTAATTTTGAATAAAAATGTTTTAGAAGTGGTATGGTTAACTTTTTTTAAAGTCATATCCTTAACTTCATACCTTTGAAATAAGTAAAAAGTTTCATTTTTTTGAAATAATCTTAAATTGTAATACTCTAAAGACAATTACGAAGGTGGATTAACTAAAAACCGAATATATTTGAAATTTCTTGTAACAATAAAAAAAATAATTCCTCCTTTTTCTACATAATCTCCACTTTTATTAAAACATTTTTCTCACCGGATTGGAAGTTTTAAAATCCCGTAATAAAAGTGTCTCTAACCAATTGCGCAGGAACGATTCAATACCTTGGTTGTTGTGAAAACTGCGCCGTTTCAATTCTTCCCTGAGTGACTCAAACATGTTGTAGCCAAACGGGAAAAAGTCTGGGTATAGGACAGATGTTCGGTTGTTTCTCAATAATTTTTCTCCTGCCAAAGCAGCTGTTTCTTGTGGAGCGCTGAAACGAAAAAAGCCATTTTTGTTAACAGGCCAGTTTTGTTTCATGAAGGAGTTGGCAGTAGCACACTCTGTTGACTGTTTGCCGCTCATAACAGAGATCAATGATCAGTATGCCTCTGAAATCTCAATAAATATTTGTAAAGACTCTCGTTCTTTTCTACTGATCCACGGAAAATTCTAAATTTTCGTTCCAATTGTAAATTTGCGTCTTTTCAGTGAATTGTATAGTCAATCGACACAAAATTCCGGCAAAGTTTTCGCACTTACATGACAAAAATTTAATGATAATACGTTTTTCAATGGACTTCTGCATCTCTTGCTCAGATATGCTACTCACGGCCAATCAGCTCTGGTAAACTTCCATCATCTTGACATCCCCACCAAGACACATGCTAAAGCGTCGATTTACTCACTCTACTTAGCAAATACTATCTAACCACTCGTTTGCGGTAATTTTTGGTCAGATATAAATTACTTTACGCACAAATGTTCTTTTCATTTTAGAAATAATCTCTAGTCCTAGGACCTGAATGCATTTTGTAAATTGCAGTTATTGACGAGTGACTGGTTCTAGTTACATCCATCTACTTCTCACTTTATTTTTGTCTTCAAAACAATTTAACAATCAGTTGTGGTTCATTATTGTCTATAATCTTGGCTGTAAAAGTAATTTCCTTGACATATGGGATTTAAGTACTCGCGGGGGGCACTACATGCTCCGTCCTGAGTAAAACAGCAATTAACTCAGTTGTATGATGTAAGCATGTGCATCCGCCTACATAACCTACAGGTAAAGTGTCGTCATTCTATACTAACGGTTCTAGTTGGATTGAACTAATTCCATATTCCAACGGTGCACAACGTGCTCCAGTAATTTTCAATTTCCAAGTATTCCAAGTAATTTCTTTTTTCGATTATTAGTCAATTTGTTATAAACGTCTTTGATAGATAATATTATAAATTTTCAACGATTTTATTTTATTTCTAAAACTTGTTTTATAGTTATAATGATCATATTAACACATTTATGTTATTTTCAGGGTGCCAAAAAATCCAAAAAAATTGACAGATGCAGAACTTGCATATTATTTGGAAAATGATGAAGATGACATGGATATTCCTTCTGAAACAGAGAGTGATACATATTATGTTGAATCTGAGGACTCTGAAGATGAAATTATTCATGAGAGTGAACATGACAGTGACTCAGAACAAAGTGAGGTAGAATATAACGACGTAAGTATGGAGGACTTAGACTTTTTGTTGGAAGAGATAAACAAACTAAGTGGCATAAAAATCCAATTATTTCTAATTTTGGGAAAACTGTAGCTCGAAACATCATCAAAATACTACCTGGGCCAACACGGCGTGCCAGAGATATTCCTGATAAATGTACAGCATTTCATAAATTTATAGATATTCAAATGATTAAGGAAATTCTAATGTATACTAACCTATCATTCAAAATGACCAAACTCCTAAATATGGAAGAGAAAGAGACGCCAAAGATGTGCCAAGAGCTGAACTACTGGAATTTTTGGCTTATTATATCTCTCTGGTGTTAAAAAGGCGAATGATACTAGTTATACTAGTAGAACAAAATCTGACAGAAGAAAAGTAGACCAATTAGCACCAATACGATCTACTTTAGATACTTTTGTAGCTAACTGCAAAAAGAGCTATTTTGTTGGGGAATTTATAACCATTGAGGAGAAATCAGAACCATTTCGAGGCCGCTGTAGCTTTATACAATATATACCGAATAAACTGTCAAAATATGGTATTAAGATTTTTGCAGTGGATCTCAAAAACTTTTTACACTTAAAATCTAGAAGTTTACTACGGTAAGCAGCCAAATGGACCTTATGAAAAGCAATATACACCAGCAGATATCGTACATAGATTATTATAACCAAAGGAAAAAATTGCAATTTAACATGCGATAATTGGTATACTAGCATACCACTTGCTGAAGCTCTATTGAAGGACAAAATAACATTGGTAGGCACTTAAAAAAAAACAAAAGGGAAATTCCCCCGGAATTTTTACCAAATAAAAATAAAACCGTCAAGAGCTTGATGTTTGGATTTCAAAAAGATATTACAATGGTATCCCATGCGACGAAAAAGAGTAAAGGAGTTATTCTAACTACCAAAATGCATAGGCACTCTTCAGTAGATCAAGAACAAAATAAACCGGAAAAAATACGTTTTTACAACTCAACGAAAGGGAGAATTGATACAGTCGATTAGCTGTGTAACTCTTATTCTGTTTCAAGGAGAACTTGAACGTGGCCATTAGCTATATTTTTCACTGCTAAATATAGCAGGAATCAATTTTCAAATTATTTATAATGCCTCTCATTCTCATTCACTACAAACAAGGAGAGTCTTTTTGAAAACTTTATTATTGAATTTGATGAAACTGCATCTAACAGAACGAGCCACAATTAAGTCGGTGCCAACGAACATAAAATCTAGTCTGACAAAATATACGGTCATAGAAGACGTCCAAGAAGTAATCCTAGCAGAAAAAATTAGAGGTCGCTGTTGTTTTCGTCCGAAGGCAAAAATAATAAACACGACAATAACATGTAGCACATGTAGAAAATTTGCATGTAAGAAACATATTGCCATCAAGCATACTTACCAAAATTAAAAGAAATTGATGAAGATTAGAATAGTTCTTAGTTCTTGAAATAATTTTTTGTTGTATTTCTGGAAATTTGATTTCTTTTTCATGAGTTTTTATTCTTTTGAGTGTATTTATTTTCTTTTTACTTCAATTAATATTTTGCAAAAAATAAAATTACTTAAGTTTTTCTCTTGTTACTGTATTCTATATTTCAATATACATATACATATTTCCTTTAATGTTTTTTTTTTCTGTATTGCACATTATTTATATATTTTAGACATTTACTAAATAAACACAAATATAAAGTACATTACTTTTATGTTTTGAATAGTGTTAGAGCATTTTAAAAGTTAGGTGCACAAAGTACTCTTTGCGACTACTGACGTAAAAAAAGCTGGCGCGTGTACTTAATGGTTAAATAATTTCCAAAAGTGCTTACAAATTAGATGTTGATAATCTATCCTACTTGACTTTTTCGGCGAAAGTTCTTACAGGGCCAGAGTTTCATTATACCATAAGGCACGACAGACTTTTCTATAGTTATTAACACGTTCTGGCAATTTTACTTGTCATTCCTTTTTTGTAAGTATTCCATCAGCACTCTCTTGACAGAACCTCTACTTTTAATAAATAACACAAGATAAATATTAATTAAGCAGTCGCATAAAAACCTAATTTTGTACACATAATCTGTAAACTTCACTCGATTCGACATTTTAGCACACGCGTAGATTACAATAGTACTTCTGTGTTTATTTTTTGATTGCCATGCTTGAAAACGTAAGTGCTCCAATAATATGTTTTGCGACCTTCGTGTGACGTCCACAAAAGTTACCATGTTTCAGCAATTCGCAATTGATTTTATTCCCATATTACAATTTTGTCCTTAGTTTAATGAGCATTTAGCTGAGAGTTAAAGTATTGGATTTGACATTTTCAATTATTGCTGAAGCATGGATTAATTTATCCGGCTTTGTAAGCATTAAAGTTTTCGAACATGGGCTACTGAAAAGCTTTACGAAGTAATAAAACTTCTATATCCTCTAAAGATTGGTGTATGAGTTGATACATCTAGAAGTAGAATAATTGGTCCTATATTTTGTGACACAATGGATACTTACAAACTTTTGTAACAAGGTGAATTATCAAATGATTATTACAAGACAGGCAGAGTCCAAGCACATGCTGTTGCAAAAGAAATAATATATTTTCGTAAAATTTATGATCAGAGAATCATCATGTGGACGCTTTGATGGAATAAAGAACCTATGCCTGCCTGCTAGATAATGGATCGACGAAAACCATCGATGTGAATCAGAGAGAAAAAATTATTTTCTAGAAAATGAAGACTTAAGACAGCAACTGGAAAAGCAGCTTCTGTGGCAGGCGAAATAAATCTCAATTTTAGCATAGGACCAACATCAATCCGACATTGCGTTCTGGTGGCCGACATAGAGGACGAAATAATTCTCGGATTGGACATTATGAACACGTACGGCTTCCAATTAGATTTGAAAATTAAATAATGAAGAAATGGCTCTTCATTAGAAAAATGATGGGCCTATACGAGTAATAAAATAAATAAATAAATAAAATAAAAAATACAGTAGATAACGTTGTTCTGGATGCAATAATCGAGACTTTTTGACAGATTGAGTGGAAGGTAATCATCTTGCGTAGCGAAGGAGATGTTACAATGTTGGAACCGAAGGATGATGATGACAAGGTGTGCCAGGGGATAGTAGCAGTTAAAATGCTCAGACAATTGTCCCGATAAAGGTAATGAATGTAACCTATTACCCTGTTACAGAGTATTACTCTGGAATGGTATGCACCAGTGGCTGCCGTCGTTCATAGTGTAGCAACAAAGAATTATGTATTCACGCTGGTTTCTAAAAAACATCGACTCGGTTTCTCAGAGATTAAGCAGGAAAGAACATAACCATGTTTGAGATCTAATCCAGCAATATGAGGACGTCTTTGAAACTGAAACTGGCACGAAAAGGAAGAATCAATATCGTCACGCATAAAATAAAAACCGGTGATATAGTTTCAATACGACAAGGATGCTACCATTGGCAAAACGTGAAGATGCAGAGCAAATTATACAAAATATGAAAAGCCGGGTGGCAAGTGAACCTTTAAGTTATCCACGGGCCTCACCAGGTCTTTATAAGAATGAAGGATGGGACTACCAGATTTTGCGTGAACTATCGCGGATTAAATAATGTAACCAAAAAGGAGAGTTATCCTCTGCCAGGAATAGACGATACACTAGACTTAGCAAGAGCAAAATGGTTCTTCACTCTCGATTCGAAGAGCAAGTGGAAATGGACCCCCAACGACAAAGAGGGAACAGGAACCTGAAAACCTGAAAAAAGTAGGAGCTATGGAAAAGTGGTCTGTATCAAAGACAGAGATGAATTAAGGAGCTTTTTGGGATTATCCACATATAATTGACGCTACGTGCTTGTATTTGTTAATCGAACATTCATTTGGAACAACAAATGCCAAGCGTCCTTTGAGTTACTAAAAAGAGCTTTAACAAGTGCACCTCTTTTTAATTATCCACTGCCATATGGAAGGGTTATTCTGAATACAGATTGAAGTAACGTTGGGATGGGCGGTGTGCTCTCTCAAATGCAAGAAGACAAAAAAAAGTTATTCGGTACTTCATCGAGTCCCTGTCTGCACCAGAGAGAAACTACTACGTAACAAGACCAGAACTAGTGGCAGTAAGTCCATCGATCACTTTTACAAATACATATCTGTATAAGTAAGCGGTGTGCATGTATGTGTCAGTGGGAACAGACGTGATTTAGTTGCTCCGAGATTACACTCAAATCTGGGCGGTTTCGAGTATTCTAATAACACAAATAATAAAGTAGTAAAGTGGTGTAAAATAGATGCAAAGTATAATAATGAAAGTTATAAGCGGTGAAAGCAAATAGAACTATTAGAAATTAACAACGAAATAAAACTAAACGGTGCGTAAAGGTCGTGTAGAGCAAAAACGAGGGTCCGAAGTCCGAGACAGTGATACGGAGTGGCACGGGCGTAGCGGCAGCTGCGGAGTGCGGTGACGGGCAAAGAGGCAGGGCCGTACTTACCATAATCTAAACGAAATAAATAAAAAGTTCTGAGCACATTAAGGTAAATAAAATAACTGCATTGGCAAGAAATACACAGATAGAGGGAGAGGTCCAACGGGTTGACTTAACTTCTTACGCAGTGTAATTAAATTAGTGAGAAAATTACGTATTAATAATACTAATAAAGGAACAAAAATATTACTAGAAATCGATTAACAAGAATAAATGGACGCAACAGATAGCGATGAGTATACAACAGACGAGGGAAAAAGGAAAAAGTGCGTTGGTAGTATTGAGGGATTGTTTGGAAGATCTTCGAAAACAAGAAGGTCACCAACAAAAAGATCAACAGATGAAACTGAAGGTAAGCTGGATAAAATATTAGAGATGATGGGAGAAATGTGTAAAGACCAAAAGGATATGAAGACAGAACAGAAAGAAATGAGAGAAGAAATTAAAGAAATGAGAACACAACAAAGACAAGTTAACGATGAACTTCTAAAATTAAAACTGGAAAACGAGGAATTGAAGAAAGAGAACCATGAGGTAAGAGAAGAAATCAACAAAATAAGAGATAAAATACAGAAAGTGGAAAAAGCAGGGGGAAAAATAGAAAAGGAACGTAGGAAAAATAATGTGGTAATGAAAGGTTTAGTTATAGGTACTAAAGAACCAGCAGAACTAAAACAAGAAATAAAGAGTTTTCTAAATATACAGCTGGATATAGATATCAGGCCAAAAACAGTATGTAAAGTAGGAAATAGGACGTGTGTTATAGAACTGAACAGTGAAATAAAAAAAAATGAGATTATGAAAAATAAAGCAAAATTGAAAAACAGGACAGGAGACCCGGTATTTATCAATGATGATATGTCACCGAAAGAAATAGAGAAACAATTTCAACTAAGAGCTTTTGCTAAGAGAGAAAGGGAAAAGGGAAATAAAAAAAAAATGGGTTATAACAAGGTGATGGTAAATGGAGAAGAATGGCGATGGAATAAAGAAACTGAGAAAATTGAAAAACAAGCAGCAAAAAGCTAAGATATCTGAAACAGGACGGAAAAAACGGAAATGACATTGCTAATGAAATGGACATGATTGTTGGTCGGAGGGAGAAAGTAATACAAATGCTAGACCATGCGAAGGTAAAGGTTATAGAGAAAAGTATCGATAGGGATGTCCTGACAACGCAAAGGAAATTGACAAGAGAAATAAACATTGTCAACAAAGAAACTTGGAAATATGCAACCTGGAACGTAAGAAGCCTAAAGGGCAAAGAGCAAGACCTATGTTATGAATTTAATGACCTTGGGCTGGATGTACTGACATTGTCCGAAACAAAGAGAAAGGGCCAAAGAGAAATTATGTTAGAGGATGGGCATATACTAATTCTCAGTGGTGTACCACAGGAGAAGAGAGCTTCGGTAGGTGTGGGGTGTGTAATAAATAAAAAACTGGTAAATAACATAAAAAAATGGGAAGGACACTCAGAGAGAATCCTTACAGTAGAGCTAAGTATAGACAAAGATACTATATCGATAATAGCTGTCTATGGCCCCAATGAAGATGTAAAGACAGAAATTAAAGACAAATTTTGGGAAGAGCTAAATCAGATAACGGAAAACTTCAAGGGTAAAATAATAGTAGCGGGTGACATGAATGGAAGAGTTGGAAGGAAGGACACATACACGGGAGTGATAGGAAAACATGGAGAGGAAACCAAAAATAATAATGGAGTAAGACTAATGGAATATTGCCTTACAAACAACTTAATAATAGCAAACACATGGTACCAACATAAAGATGTGCACAAATATACAAGAGGTCCAGAACTGTACGATGATCACTATATGGTATTAGCGAAAATTAAAAAACAGGAAAAAAGAATTGATGAATGCAGGAATAAAGGAGATGTAATATTTACAAGTATAAGAACATACAAACTGAGGAACGAAGAGGTAGCAAAAAAATATCAAAACATGGTAGAAAACAAGATGGAAGAACTGAAGATGGACAAGAATGATGGAATTGAAGAATATTGGAAAGCCTTTAAGGAAATACTATTATGCTCGGCAAGGAATACGTGCGGGGAAATGAGAGGATGCGGTGGAACTAAGCAGACAGCTTGGTGGAACGTCGAAATTAAAAAAGAAGTTAAAATAAAGAAAGAAAAATGGAAACAATACCTGGGAAATAGAACAGAAATAAAATATGAGCTTTACAAAGAACAAAGGAAGAAAGTAAACAAGATGACAAAAGAGGCAAAAGAGGAAAGCTGGACAGAACTCGGGAATAAGATAGAGCGCCGCAGCAAGGAAAACCAAAAATTATTCTACAAAATACTTAAAATATTTAGAACAGGAAAAACGACAAAACATGCACCAATTATGGATAAGGAAGGAAATATAATAACAGATGATATACAGAAAATGAGTAGATGGAAGGAGCATTTTGAGGAATTGCTAAATATAGATAGAAATGTAACTGAGACAAACATAAGAGAAGAAAAACAACGAATAACTATTGAAGATGAGGAAAGATTGGGACCCATAACCAAAGACGAAATAATAGAGGCTTTAAACACACTGAAAAATGGGAAAGCCCCAGGACACGACAGAGTAACCACTGAAATGATGAAGAACGTAAAAGGAAAAGGAATAGAAATATTTTGGCAAATATGTAATAGAGCATGGGAGGAAGGTAGAATACCGGAGGACTGTAAAATTGGACAAATAGTGCCAATATATAAGAAGGGAAATAATAGGAAGTGCAGCAACTATAGAGGAATAACGTTACTAAGTACAGCAGCGAAAACCTATGAACGCATATTGGAAAGGATATTGCAAAGATAGGTGGAACCAACACTTGAGGAAACTCAAAGTGCATTCAGGAGAGGAAGAGGGGTTCACGACAACATATTTACTGTGAAGCAAATAATTGAAAAAACAATACTAAGCGCAACTAAAGCATATTTCGCATTTCTAGATCTAGAAAAAGCTTTTGATTGTATAGGAAGAAAAAAGTATGGAATAGCTTGGAGAAGAGAAATGTTGACAAAAAGCTAATAACAGCAGTAAAGAGCATGTATACAGAAAGTATAAACTATGTAATCAGTAAAAATAGAAAGTCAGACATTTTTGAAATTAAAGACGGTTTGCGACAGGGAGGAGTACTCAGCCCGGTACTTTAATATTTTCATTGATGAAATAATTAAGAAATGCAAACCACACATGAAAAAACTCAACGTGGGATTCAGAAACCTAAAAGCAATAGAGCTAACGGAGTGTGTATTCGCAGATGATGTTGTCATTATGGCTAACACCGAAAAAGGGCTGCAAGACAATGTAAACATATAGAATAACATATTAAAGGAGAATGGAATGAAGATAAATATAACAAAGACAACTGTGATGATAGTAACAAATGGAGAAAAGGAAGAATTGAATATAAAAATCGACAACCAAAGGATACAACAAGTTGAGCAAATTAAGTACTTGGGAGTAATACTGGAAAGAAATGGTAATCAAAACATTGACATAAGTGAACGTATCGAAAAAACAACAAATCTATACCATGCAATGAGATCAGCATTTATAAGGAAGAAAGAGATATCAAGAAAAACCAAGATGACGGTATACAGAACAATATTCAGACCAATATTAACATACGGAAGCGAATCATGGGTACTATCAAATATAAATAAAAGCAGAATACAGACGATTGAGATGAAATTTCTGAGGGGAGTGAAAGGTATAACAAGAAATGACAGAGTGAGAAATATTGACGTACGAGAAGAGCTACAAATAGAACCCATAATGGAAGATATAGAAAAGAAACAATTAGGATGGTGGCGACACCTACAGCGTATGAGGGAATGTACACAAACTAAAAGAGTATGGACGTCCAAAATAATAGTCAAACGAAGACCTGGGAGGCCGAAGCAAACATGGGAAAAGGAGGTAGCCAAATTGATAGAGAACAGAGGAGAAACAGTACTGAACGCAAGAGAAATTGCCAAAGATAGAAAAAAGTGGAAGTGGAAAAAAGTGTACAAAATACTGACAATACACATTAGTTAAGAGATAAATATGTAAAATCCCTACACCGA
This sequence comes from Melolontha melolontha, assembly GCA_935421215.2. Classification (NCBI taxonomy): domain Eukaryota; kingdom Metazoa; phylum Arthropoda; class Insecta; order Coleoptera; family Scarabaeidae; genus Melolontha; species Melolontha melolontha. The sequence goes on from OW285238.1 coordinate 76,280,875, forward strand.
AAGGTAGAAAGGGAACTTAGATTATATATATATATATATATATATATATATATATATATATATATATAAGCAAAGGTTCGTGGTACGAAATGATCACGCCGCTTTGAAGTGGCCCTTGCGATTCAAGAAACCCGCAGCGATTCAACAATCAAGTAGTTAGATGTTGTAGTAGTTAGATGTTGTAGAGTTGTAAGGCTGCAAAAAGATGACATCGACATTGAACATAGAGAAGGCCTCAAACATCGAAATACTGATGCACTGTCCAGAAGACTGACGATTTTACCGAATCGAAGACAAATAGGCCACTAGTACTACCCTTCGAACTACCGCCGCTGATAACCAATGGCAACCTTACAATCTGCGCGAAGACTAAGACGTTGATCCAGATCTTGCAGTTTCAAGGAAAGAGAAATATGTAAAGACCAATCTTGCAAGAAATTTCTCCCCATTCACAGGAATTGAAGCAATACTGGGGACAATAGGATTCCTTGATCACAAAAGACGATCTCCTGAGATAGTAAATGGCAAAAGCAAGAATGGAAGGCAGCGAAAATACAAATGGTGATTCCCAGGAAAAGGATACAAGAGGTATTCCGAGAACTGTGCTTCTATGGGACATTTTGGCGCTCCTAAAAGACTGAAGAAGGTGCACCAATGGGTTTAGTGGGTAAATTGTTCACAAAATTTGCAGAAGATGTGTTAACTACGCTGGAAGTAATGGACCGCAGGGACATCGACGTGCACCTATACGCCAATACAATGTGGGTAGCCCGTTTGAAAGAATCTCCATAGATGCCGCCGGCCCTTTAACGGAAATCGATAAAAGGAGATAAGAACATCATAGTGCTGGTAGACTATTTCACTAAATAGATCGAAGCCTATGTTCCTCTCTCAAGAGGCTGGAACTGTAGCGGACGTTATCATAAAAGAGTTCCGTCAGTTGTTTTGGTGTATTCCTAGACCTCCATTCAGATCAAGGGCAAAACTTCGAATCCTGTTTTCTCAAAAATATGCGTGGATCTTAGGGCACTAGAAAGACAAAAACAACTCCCTTGCATCCACAATCAGATGAAATGGTAGCGCGCATGAACAAGACCATGATCAGGCACATATCTAAAGTAGTCTCCTAACATCAGAGAAATTTGTACGAGCGCTTACCATTTTACCTAATGCCGTACCAGGCATCTGTTCAAGAAACTACTGAAAAATCACCAGGAAACGCACTATTTGACAGGGAAGTCCGACTGACCTGTCATTTGATGTTTGGGAGCAGCCCGGAGAAGATGTTACAGGAGAATATTGCCAGCACTCTTCGACGAAGGTTGAACAATAATCATGATCGAGTGAGACATAATATTCAGAATGCAAGCAACAGGATGAAGGAGAGCAACGACATCAATGTCGAGAGGGACAGTTACCACGTAACGATCGAGTTTGGTTGTATAATTCATAACGTCGACGGGCCTGCCTCAAAAACTATAGAAGAATTTGGAGGGATCATACGAGATGCTGACGCGAATTAACGATTTAATTTACCACATGAGGCGAACATCTCATAGTTAACCAAGAAGCGTGCATTTTAATCGATTAGCCTCATACTTTGGAGATAATAATGACGAAATCGATGACTTGTGCCAATTGGCTAGCTACTAGAATGAATTAATAAGAGACCTACCTGCTGATTTTGTCATTACTTGATGGAACCAAAGTATGGAATGTTTTGGAACGAAACTTTTTCTTTAAGGAGAGGGCAATCTGCGTCATGCGACGTTACGTAACCGGTGACTTAAACGATGACGTCACACGAGCGAGATTCATGACATGTGACTTTCCGGTTCCTCTAAAAAGCGAACAATCCAGAATCACGAAATAAATATACAAGCACTCAAGATAAGGATGATTCATTCAATCAGTAATCGACGTAAAATAAATATCGTAGGCATAAATGTGTATATAAGCAAATATAAATACTGTTATTTATAGTTAGTACTACTTATTCTTTTTATGAATATAGTTATTCTTAATTACCGGGTGTTTTATTAATCGAACCTGAACAGAAGATTTATCACAATATTTTCTTACTCTTTATATTCTACCAATGACTTAGTTTTTACAAGTAGAAACAAGCTAAACCTGTATTCGTATTACCTTCATTAATTGGGCGTTTAAAGAGTCCGATTTCAGTCCTAATTCCATTATAAAACTACTTACTAGACTGCACACAAACATGCAACTAATGTAACAAGTGATCGATATCATAAGTCATCATTCGACACGTTATGATAAGTTATAAACTATAACGCATTTGCGTGTATAAGAGATTGGCAATGTATCCAAAAAATAATAATACAACAACAAAAAACAGTAATACTTATAGTCGTTCGTAGAAGTTTTTCTGGAAGGTGAAACTGACAAAACGTCGGCGCACACCTAAAATAGTACTGCCAAATAAAGTTCGTTTAGGACGAAGTCTTCAACACCCTCAACTTCGTTTAAGCGAAGTCGGTGAGGTAATACTCCGATTTAGAGCTGTGTCGTTCCAGCCAGACCCGGTCCAATGGATTCGGTCCGGTGTTGGATATAATCGAACCCGGTCCGCAACTTTGTCTGAACTCGGTCCGAAGGAACGATTTCAATGCTTTTATTGAATTCGTTCCTTACGCGTACGGTACCGATTCTCGCTAGCGTCAAGGATAAGTAGGCAAGTAAGTTTAATTTGTTGGTTATTGAAAGACTTAAATTTATTTGTGTTTGTAATTATATATTTTTTTATATTTCGTTATATTTATTTCTTACTATATATGTACCCTTTCAAAAATAAAAATTTGATTAGTAAAAGCAAAAGTTGTTATTGTTTTATTTTTAAATAAGTGTAAATAAATTAATTTTTAACTACTGGCAATCAGTAATAATTTACTATTTCTGTACAAGTAATAACGAAAAACAACGTAAGTATAATTGATATAATTATTGCACTATGCAAATATTAATTACATTTACATAGCTTCACGTATTGATAGATTTGATAGTTCTCCGTTCTAAAGATTCAGTTCGAACCTTTCAACCTACATATATGGCTTGACGGTACGGTACACGGTCCATTGGTTCTACTACGATACACGGGTCCACGCTCTCATATCAATACCGATGTCGGTCCGGATGGACCGAATCCAGCGGACCCGTTCCGATCCTAGTACGGACCCGGAATGAACGAATCCACAAAAGGAACGACATCGCCCAGCACTACTCCGATTCCGCTTCAACGAAATTAGAGATTGGCGTCTAGAAGATTATGAATGTGAAGTCGTTCAAACCTCAACACAATCGTTTTCTCAGAACATCCAATGCAACAAGGATCAGCCGAGAATCCAACACGACATACTTCACCCTACACATATTATTTTTGTGAATTAACACCAGATATATGTATTGGAGCTATAGTAAATAATATAATGAACAAAATAAAAAGTTTCAAAATGGAATTTCGACGAGATGAATTGGCAATGTTGCTGTTATTTTTTTTCCAGTTTGATAAATTATTCACTAGTATTATCCAAGAAATAGATTCGAAATATTTTGATAATTTATACATTTGAAACCTTGAAAACTGACTATTTTAATACAAAATATCAATTTGCATCTTATTCGGAGTATATAAACATTTCAATTTGAAATTATAGTAGATGCAAAAATTCAAGAGTGAATTCATCGCCATTCGAAAATAAAGAAGTAAATAATACAAATTTTGTAGACAGGCAATTAATTAACAAAGTTAACAGAATTTTAAGCCTTCACAAATTACATTTAAATACTCTTATTGTTATAGTATAGGTTACAATTATCACAGTGAATACCATTCTGTCTTTTGTGATTTTATTATATGCAGCAAGGTACTTTTTGTAGTGAAATTTGTCTTTCGCGGCATCATGCACAGCCGAGTCTATAGCAAGATAAAACACGTGTCTGCATGTCTGGAAAGCATTTTCACAAAAATATTAACTTGTATTGTGTTCTATGCACCTGGTTTTTAGTTAGTAGTTACATTTAGATATTATTAAATATGTTTTTCTTTTATACAAAAAATTATGAGGTTTTACTCACTCATTTTTCTTATAAGAATACGCCTCATGATTCTCATGAATCATGAATGTATCAATCTTTATTCTAAGATACGGAAATCCAATAATGCATCTTCATCTTATTCCTTCAATACTACTATATTTTTATTATTCGTTAATACTATTGTGTCGTAAGTTTTACGACTTTATAACAAAACAAAAAGTAACTGATTTTTCTTTTTATTTTCGTGAACACAAATAAGAACATTATATTATTGGTCCATTAAGAAAACATTTACACTTTTTATAAGAAAATTTTTTTATTCCTTTAAACACTCGGTGCACCATTTTTCGCGAATCGGGTGTTTACACTGAGGACAGTATGTAGTCGTCATGCGTCTTAATCGACTGGGGCAGTAAAAGCATATGGAACGCTTAGTATCTTCATAGAGGATATTATTTGATTTAACTTCGATTTTAATAATTTCTCCTATACTTTGGCGAAGATCACGACGCAAATTTTTGGTGCGTAATCTGTGTTCTATCCAAGATCTAGCAAGTTGATGACTTAGGTTAATCATAGATTGAAATCGAGGAAGGTGCTTTTTATGTTCTTTTATGTTGTTGCAACAATACAGGACATAGGAATTAATACAAGAAGCGTTGATTATTCCATAGAAAATGCACAAAAGCCAACGTCTGGTCTTCCTACTACAGGACATGTTGGAACACATTTGGTAAAAAGTATCCACTTCGGATTTCGTTTCATTGTAGTTCAAAATTATTGCTGCTTTGATATTTTTTTCAGATATTTCAGCCCCTGCATGCATGGTTGATAGTAATAATACCAACTTCCCGTCCTTTGACTTCCAGCATTTCCAACGGGATTTCTTTCTTGTTCTTTCTTATTGTACATATAATGGTTAGTTTGTATTGTTCTTCAAGAAGTTCCTCTGCCAGTGAAACTGAGGCAAACCAGTTGTCCATTGTTGTGTTTCTATTGCTTCCGTATGATGTTCTCCATGTTGTAATAAAAGCATTCCATGCTTGGCGAATATGTGCAAATGAGTCCGTTTTTGTCATTTCCTTTCTTGTTGTCTTATCATCAAAACGAAGGCAGTTTATCAAGAAAATGAATCGTTCGCTGCTCATACACGACTCATAAAATGAACCGGATAGTGTAGAATCAAGAATCTGCTTTGCATTCAAATGATTGTCTTTTTTACAGCAGACATGGCCAAAATTGCGAGTAATGCCAACAGTTCTTGTTTTCCGAATGCTGACACGAACGATGTATTTTCACCATAGTTTTTACACTGTCTGGCAATTTCTGCGTTAGTGTGGCTAATAATTATGTCTAAAATTTCATCCGAAAGAAAATGCAGGAAATATTCAGATATAGTTGCACATCTTTGGGCACTACCTTTAGTTCCTGACACAAAATGAATGATATTTCGGTTAGCAGTTCTTTTTTATCTTTACGGAAGTTTGATAGACCACTTTTTTAACCATTTTTTCGTTTCAGAGTTATGGATTTTGGTGTTATTATGCCCCTTTTCCTTTTTCTGGTTTCGGATAAATTAGTCAGTGGTAGGCCATCATCAAATGACTTACTTTTATTAGTTTTTGCTGAACTGTTAAGAATCAGATTTTTGTCTTCTGGTATAAATCTACTACCTGAGGATGTCTCCAAAATAATTTTACCGCTCTCCTTTTCTTCCAAATTGCCTTCGTCACTGGACCCTACTTCAATCTCCAAGTTGTCTACCTCCTCCCAATCACTTTCCATACCCTCACATGCTGCCACACATGAATAATCTTCCCCGTCCATAGTTTTCTGAATTTCATCTTGTAACTCTCGTTCGGTTAATGGCCTACTGCATGATGCCATTTTCTATAGAAAAAAAATTTTCGAACCAGATGCGAAAGGTTATCTAAACAGATTTACCTGACAAAACGTTATTTCAATTTCTTAATTAAAATATACTGTAATACTATTGAAATTTACGACGGACACTCAAAAAACACGGCTAAAGCAAAACGATTTAGCACATATAAAGGCATACACGGTAAGCATACGACTAGCAAAGAAGCAATACTGAAAATTACATCGTTACGAATCCACTCGAAGAAAACCGAGCATCGTAAAATTTACGAATATTAACGAAAACTGCCTTGGATGGGTTTCGATATTTTGAACCAACCACCCACCCTATAGTCTAGACCTCGCTCCAAGTAATTTTCACCTGTTCTTAAACATGGAAAAAGAAGTGCGTGGGAAGAAATTTATGAGGTATGAAGAAGTAAAGGCGCAGTTTAGGGGGTATTTTTCAGGCATTATTTTATGAAGGCATACAAAAGCTAATTGAAAGATCTGAAAAATGTATAAGAATCGCCGACAAAACAATGATAAAGAAAAATAATATTCTATTTCTATTCTCTCTCCCTTTTCTCCATTCCGCGAACTTAAAAACACTCCCTTGTAGTAGGTGTTGAAGCTATTTATTGCACAATGTCTTGCAAGGGATAACACTTAAGAGATAACACTTAAGAGATAACACTTAAGAGATAACACTTAAGAGAGGTAAATTTCCGTAATTTTTAGTAGATATATTTTTATTTTAAAGTCGGTATATACGTGGACGCCATGTAAAGTTGTTGCGTACTATATGTGCTAGCTTTACAGTGCCGCATGTGCGACACTTAGTCGTGATTAGTGGTTCTTACCTACTGATAATGACAACTTAGTTGTCGAAATATGTAATTAGGATACGATTAGTAATTGTGGTAAGGGGTTATATACCTTTTTTTTGAGACCATTTATAATTTACAATACCTTCGTTCAAACTAACAAAATTATGTTTTTGTAAAATAGGTATTTGTTTGATATTTCACACTACTAGCTACTAACAATTTAAAGTCAGACTAAATTATTAATTGTGGTACCTCATACTATCAAATTCTGACAAATTCATAAAAGAAATTAAATCAACAAGTAATTCTGCTACAATTTATTTTAAATAGGAATTAAGAAGCTATTTATCTCATGTAAATTCCCAATTCCTGGAACTCAATTGACGTGTCCTATGAATAGAAACATTTCATCTATGTGCAGGTTTAAGTGAGTATCTCATACTATACTATCTAAAATATGTTGAATATATCACAATATTACAAATATAATTGACGTGGAGTTCCTATAAAATAAGTTAAATATTACCCATACATATTTGCATGCGTTGTAACATTCACAATGATCAATCAAATAAGCTCTCTCGACAATGTTGTTATTGAAAAAAGGATTTCTACGAAAGTACTTCGTTTTATGTTTGTTAGTAAATTGACCTTGAATAAACATCTCTTAAACATTACTAGACTTGCAGTTCAGTCTTTTGGTTTTATTATCAGAATGTTATGGAAATTTACATTATATCAGCTAAATTCGTAAATGTCGTAAGTCAAATATGCGTCGACTATTTGGTATCCAATCTATGGCATACATATAAATCAAAATCGACAAGCTCACCATAAATTTTAGTACGTAAGTTACAAATTAGATGTCTGTCCAGAGCAAAATATAGGCTACGGAATTTAATTGTGATGCATGCCTTTCGAATGACTAGTGGCGAATCTCTTGAATTTTCTGCTTGTTTACCTACTGTGGATAACGACCATGAAAATTTAGTCCCAATTATTACACGTCTCCACGTGGAGGAAACCTATAGATTTTAGATTATAGATTCTAAAATTATTAGGCAAGCAGCAACAATGCAAAGTAACAATTGTCAGAAGAACAAACAAGACTAAAGCCAAAGGACTAAAATTCGCTGTTACACTAACCACGATATCGAATAAAATTGCCACCCAGATCAAATGTGCGAGTTGAAGCAGCCAGTAAAGGGCATCACAGGCCACTAAAAAAGCACAATGAAAAGAGCACTAAGAAAAAATACAATCAAGATACAAGAAAATAGCACTTTGCCTTTCCTAGGCGTACTAAGGAGACGCATAATCGGCAACATACTGAAGCACGGTAGATATTACAAGAAAAAGCACACAAACCGATATCTACATAGATCTCACAATTACCCGCAATACAAGAGGCCTCTGATTACCGCAATTTTACGAAGATCAAAAGAAATTAGTGATGGCACATACAGGACAAAAAGAACGAAGATATGAAGAGTACTCTATAGAAAACTGTTACAAAGCCATACATTCCCGGAGTTACTGATAGATTCAATACCTTGATACTAATCAAAGTTATGCAAGTCTAATTCAAGTTATGATGCTTTAGAAGCTGATAAGCGGAATTAACATTAATTAATTAATCAACTTAATTATTAATTTACGGACGCGATATTAACTAGCCTAGATAGCATCGTTTCATTTAATATTTGGGGTACCAATCACTAGTATGTGTTTATTTATTGTTCAATTTTTAAACAGTATTTCCTGTATTTGAGTACATAACCCTTTAGAAATAAATATTACTATTACTATTAGCATTACTTAATTTTACAAATTTCAATGTAACCATTAATTGCGTCTCTATCCTTGATAGAATATTATTAAATATGCTTTTAGTGTGCAGTAACGTAGTCCCAACGCTTTTATACCCTAAGGTGTCGAGTTTAAAAATATCAACCAACTTTAAATATTAACTTAAATCCCGAATTTTATCTTACATCATTAGAAGAAAAAACTAAAACATCCTCTAATATTACTAAGATTAGCATTATAGTCAATTTCTTCCAATTATTTACAATGATTTTAAGTCATGTGTTTAAAAGTAAACTAACAAGAGTCTTCCCGCGAGAAACTCTCTTATGTCTCAGTATTGACGTAATAGTCCGTCTAACTTGAGAAATAAGCGGCTCATTGATCCTTTCAATAACCGGATTTGACTTACGGGACACTTATTTGCTGCAACGCAGCGAAAACACACATCAAGACCATGGACATACTTCAAAATAAACTATTCAGACTAATCGTTAGCGACACAGGAGCATCTAAAGACATTCGCCACTGGCATGTGGCCTGGAGCATAGAGCTCGGGGTACTCTTTGCTAATGCAATTGGTTGAGCCCTAAGACAGACCATCACCCAAGAGGTAACCGGTACCCCGGTTTGAGTATGTCGAAATGGTGGTCGAACAGCTGATCACATAGGATGATGCTCGGGCGGAGCCTGAGATAGGTAGCTGTCCGTACAAGCCATGACCGCCTGTTGAACTGCATATCGACATAGTCAGTACAAACTCAAGCTTGCATTGTACATCGATATAATCTACACGCATTGAAACACAAACCGTGCCCGAGATAAAAGGGCTTAAGAACTAATTTTTCCAGCCCTTGGAAAGCGCAGAAGTTCATAATTCATAATAAATTACTAAAATTATTGTCAAAGGTTATATCTACTTTCTTTTTATATACTTTATCATTATAAGTTTTCATTATTTTTTCTATTTTGCGTTCGTAATGAACTCATTATGAAACTCAAAATAGTATCGAAATAAGCTATATTTCGATACGCTTTCTTTCATTTATCAATGTTGCCGTTGTTCAAACACAGAAATAAATATCATTTAAGTACATTTGACAGATGTGATATATGTACGTGGACCACACAAACTATGTATATTGTATACAATTGACAACAAGATATATTTATTAGTTTCTATGTCACTCATGTTAATATTTTTAAATAAAATGTCAAGTAAGGTTAACGAAAATTAATAAATAATATGTAATAAAATATATTTCGTGAATAGCAAGATTTACATTTGAAAATGCCAAGTGTCAATGTGACCAACTGCATACTCTAAATACAAATAAAACTTTAAACTTTCAAATTAAATAATTTCAAGTTATTAACGTAAAAAATGCAAAATAACAAAATAGTATTAAAAACTCGTCTGATAAGGCCTTTTGTCGCATTCGTGAAACTGATACTGAACTCGTGTGGCAAAATGGTGCCTCATGAAACTTGTGGTTTAATATACTATTTTATAAATCTATAAATTATCTCATGATTCAATATTGCTCGATGTTTTCTTATTTATAGAATCAAGATTTATCTCTCTACAAAACAAATAATTATTATATTGATTTTTTATGATATTATATAAGCATTTTGCAAATAATTTTTAATTAATTTAATGATTAAAATGCTTAAATTTTCTAAAAACATTAACTGAACACGTACAAAAGGATCGTGTTTTGAAGTTTTATTGTATTTAATAAGATTGTCGGTGTTTTTGCCTTGCTTACGAATAGAAATATTTTTTTTTTGTTTTTAAATCATCAAATCCGATAAGAGCCTGATTCAGATTCATTTAAACTAAATACTTCACGTTCTTGTTTGTATAGAGTTTCGGCTAACAACTTCTAAACCTCTTTAACTTTTTCAAAATGATTCTTGAATATCACACATTATCATTACCTGTGTTAGTTTTTTAATATTTTGATTCTTTTCTGTAAAGGGCTCTAGCGCTAGGCTTGGGATATTTACTTTGTATTTATTGTAAATAATTAAATCCAATACCTACCTTATTTCTCTTTAGTTTTTTAGTTTATTTAATTGTTACTGTTAATAATATTTTATTATCTCCATTTAGTTAATTATATACCAGATAAACATTGAACTATACAGATATTTAAGTAATAAAATACACATTGTTTTTCTTGAAAAGTAAGCCACTGGTATTTCCGCAAATGTTCGCACACCTGAAAACTTTGAGGCAGAGTAGCTGTTCTTGAAAGACTGAGTCGTTCGGCTAGGCAACAAAGTTTAGCATTGCGGACTAGGGTGGACAGAATATGAGTCAAAAAGTATTTTTTTTTAATTTCTGATAAGAAGAAGTACATATAGAAGAAACGTGTTAAGTCCAATTGTACGCCATTGATGACGTTTACATGTTGTCATAACTGTATTAGGGAAACTAAAATAGTTAATACAAAGGTATTTTTAATAATATAAAATATTATTAAAAATCTGGTGTGAAGAACACAAATGCAGGTTCTAAAATAGTTAGTTTGTTAAACTATATTTGAAAGCTTTCGTTTCATTAATTTAAATACAAAATGTTATAAATTGAAGATAATATAAGCATTCATGGCAAATAAACACATAATTGCCGTTTCAATACAAAATGTTTCTAGTATATATTTACTTGCGGTGTTGAATTTCAATAAATGCTCTTACAAGGAAGACCTGTTAGCTGCAACCCAAAATATCCCTGTTAGAATAGGGAATGTGGAAGAGCTGGAGTTGGCTGTTGAATGGTTGCAACGGACCATTCTTTCCTGCTATGAAAATAACTGTCCCCTTAGGGAGCTCCGTATAGCTAAGCGGGCTGCCTGGTGCAATGCAGAGTTAACCAATTTAAGAAAAGAAACTCGCCGGTCATTTAATAGGGCGAAGAAAACAGGTAATTGAGAAGCCTACAAGGCTCTCCTCAATAAATAGAATGATAAAATCAAAGAGACCAAAAGGAAGGCCTGGATAAAATTCTGTGAGGACATCGAAGGTGTTTCTGACATGGCCAGAATAAACAGAATTCTCAAAAAAGATCCTTCCAACGCAATTAGATCTATACAAAAATCGGACGGGATGTGTACCATTACCGTGGAAGAGAATATCTTCTGGGGGTACACTTTCCAGGTTCGGAGCGTATGGATGATTGTGATACCAATCAAGTTGTCACCTCTTGGAGGGCGACTAGGAATTATTGGGAGATATCAAACGAGATCTTCAGCCCCATTTAATTAGATGGGCGATAGGATCGTTTGAACCATATAAATCCGCAGGGCCAGACGGAGTGTTTCCCAAGCTCCTTCAAGAGAGAATTGGTGAAATTATGGGTCCTCTATTGGAGATATTCAGGTCTACCCATGCTATGCGTTATATCCCTAGGGCATGGAGAGAAACTAGGGTAATGTTTATTCCGAAGCCCGGAAAAGTAACATATACTCACCCTAAATCATTTAGACCAATTAGTCTTACCTCTTTTATGTTGAAGACTATGGAAAAAATTATATATTTCAATATTAAAGAAGGGGCTCTGGATAGATCTCCTCTACATCCACTACAATGGGCACACCAGATGGGAAAATCAGGTGAGGGTGCCCTGCATAGCCTGGTGAGAGGGCTCGAAAGGAGCCTACACTACAAGGAAATTGCACTTGCAGTCTTCTTAGACAGGAGGGAGCTTTCCATAACACCTCGATGTCTTCTATTTGTCGATCTTCAAGAGATCGAAAAATAAAAAGCACTACATGCAACTGGGTTCGTGACATGCTGCGTAGTAGAGTAGTTCATGCCCAAACGCAAAACAAAACGGTCTCCATGAGGACAACAAAAGGGTGTCATCAAGGAGGCGTATTGTCACCGATACTATGGAGTCTAGTAGTGGATAATCTTCTCAGGACATTAAATGACCAGAGAATATGGACGCAGGGGATCGCCGATGACATTGTGATAGTGTCCCAGGGGAAATTCCCGAGGACAGTGGCGAGCATCATGCGAAATGCTCTGCAAATTGTAGAAAGATGGTGCCTTGAGGAGGGATTAACTGTCAATCCTCAAAAAAACAAGTTGGTAGCCTTTACCAACATGAGAAAACTAAATGATCTGGGCAGCGTAAAGCTGGTTGGACAAGAGTTAGAACTAACCAATGAAGTGAAGTATCCAGGCATAACACTTGATGCGAAACAGAATTGGAGCAGACACCTAGCCAAAGTGGCAGACAGGGCGGCGCAGCTCTTCTGGAGATGCAGAAGAGCAGTTGGCAAGACCTGGGGACTAAAATCAAATGTGGTACACTGGTTGTACACAGTAGTAATGACCAACGATTACCTATGGAGCAGTTGTCTGGTGGAGAAGGACGGAGCGGACATCGTAGGTGGGTCACGACTATCCAACGACAGGCTCTGTTGGAAATCACGGGAGCTATGAACAGCACGGGAACCGCTTCCACGGAGGCCATCGTGGGTCCCCCTCCGCTGGAACTATTTATAAGGGGGGAGGCAATGGCTGCGATACTGAGGCTGAAGGCCAATGACGTATGGTGTCCTAATAAGGTTGTAGGGAGCCATACAGATATCACAGGAACTATACTGGAAGAGCCGATATTTCAAATGCCGGTGGACAGTATGGCATCTGAAATTATGTTTACAGCTAGGCTGAACATACTAATACCGACCAGCGAACAGGCAAAAAGTCGCTCGATCGATTGTTGCCATTTTCCTAACAGTTATCTGATCAGAAAGGAATTGCCTTGCCATTGTTTTATCACACTTGCAAAACTTAGTCTGGAAATTTACAACAGCTAATGTCAAAAAGTGTTGTTTGTTTAATATTTTTGCGCTCACTTAAATAAGTTAGTAACATTTGAAGATTGCGATCACAAGGTGGTGCAGAAATAAAAGCTTTCAACCTTATTTTTCTTAATTCTTCTGCCACAATCACCGATATTTCCCTTACGGTCGGTTCTTTAGAAACATTTAGAATAAGACTGGCTTCGAATTGTCCCGGACATATTGATCACATCGTGTCGTAATATTATCTGATGACATAGTTTATGCTCTATTATTAAAAACGATTTTAATCATAATAACAACTTCAGAATAAGCAAAAATCGAAACACTAAACTGCAACAAGCAATCACACATTTGTCGGTAACGATCAAACGTCGCTGATTGAATTCCTCATTTACTAGGTCATATCCGCTGGCACGCGACATATTGCGCATGGGCCAATATCTCACAGCCTACTTTACACGAGTCTGAAATCTTGCTAAATAACAAGAAAACAATAGCTTTTCGCATTTAAATGAAGAGAAGCACACCTCTAATTGATTCAAGGCCTTTGCGACCCATCAAGGACTTATCAGAAACATACTACATTGTTTTGGATTTACATATGCATGTAAAGGCACAATATTTTTACTATCAGAACCAAAAAATTGCGTATCGACTTTTTCGGTCCACCCTATTGCGGACGTCAGATCGGTCCGTACTTCCTAGGCAAACAATTAAAATTTTATTTCTACAAGATAATGATATTGCAAAGCTGTCCCAAGAGGATATCCCACAAAAAAGTCAATTTTGCGAGACAATGCTTGACATTATTAATGAAAATACTGTGATAATGGTGCGCAATTCCCTCCTAGGTAGGACTATGAATAAAGACAATAGTTACAAGACTTGTTCGTAGTTTTAAAGTAAAGTGCAGTCTTACTAAACTTTGGGAATTTTTTTTTGAAGAGCATTATACCTCAGTTACAGTGACTTCAACTCGCCATGTCAAAATACTCAAAACGTGTTTACGGAACTATGTAGGCAAAAGATCAACATGTAGCAGCAAACTTAGTTCCAAGAACACGAGGTAACAATACACACGGAGATAGTAACAATGCAGGTGATTCGCGACATGTTTCCTTAACATATCATCTCTCTTTTGGTGATATTTATTGGCGGCCTCGCTCCTTTGACCGGTTCGTAAATTGCTAATTTTGAGGTCGAAATAAATAATAATGGAAAATTGCGAAGAGGGGTGCACCAGAGTGCACATAGAATGATAGGTCATTTGATAGACGTTATTTTTTAGAGTTAATTTATAAATCGTCATTTGATAGACGTTATTTTTTGGAGTTAATTTATAAATCGTTCTCATAAACTGTATTATGTTACAAATGAAACAGATTACGCATTTGTTACAAATGAAACAGACATGCAAAGTACATGTCTGTAACTGTACACATGGACATACAACTCGTAATTTCCAACATTTACTTCTGCCTAAGACACGTGTTTCTGCCATTTACTATGACTTCATCAGTTACGCTAGTGAAGTAAAGCTTAAAGAATCGCATTACAAGGTATAGAAAATTTTGTCTTATCAGGTGGTATCATATAATCTAGTGACATCTGACGGACAAAAGAGACTATGCCGAAAGTGGAAATTTTCCCTTGACCGGCTATGCCGGTACAGCAGAGAAAAAATACGGATATAGGTGTAAGTCCATTAACACGATGCCAGATAGCAGTAAATACACCAAAAAGTTTAAGTATATCAATACGTTAAGCACGTATACGCATTTGTTACAAACCACTAGATTATATGGTGCCACCTGATAAAACAAAATGTATATATATATATACCTTGTGAGGCGATTCTTTAAGCTTTACTTCACTAGCCTAACTGATGAAGTCTGAAAGTAAATGACGGGAAATACGTATCTTAGGCAGAAATAAATGTTGGAGAATACGAGGTGTATGTCCATGTGTACAGTTGACGTGTATTTTGCATGTCTGCTTGATTTGTAACAAATGCGTAACGTATTGATATACATAAACGTTTTTGTGTATTATGTTAGCTTTATTTCTATGTAATTAAATTTTGTTTAATTTTAAACTTCATCTATTTGAAAAACATTCGTTTCTTCTGTCGCACCCTACACAATAATTAAAGAAGGGTGGTATTTCAAACACATTGAAAGAAACACAAAAAAAAATTAAAAGTAAATGTGCATTACAGCAAATAATGTATGTAGTCCCAATAATATATTAGCAGCGTTTAATAATGGCTACTAAATTTTCAGGGTTACTTTGAAATACTGACCGCCGACCGACATATCTTCAGTATATACGGCGATAACTGTTTTAATATTTAACTACGTTTATACAATGGATTTTACCTCAATATCGACCTTCAGAATTGAATCGGGTGAATGAGATGGCCAGTCCATTGTTGTAATGTTTTCTACCGTTTTACAGTCAATAATGAGATGGCTGCGTTACTAAGTTTCATTGTCTTTTACGGTATCTAATTGTCCATATATAATTTGTGAATTGATGGTAGAAACCTTTCTCGTATAATGAAATGATTTTTTAATTGAATTGATTCGGCATTTACTTGATGAAGATCCATAATTAAGAATAGAAATAAAACTACGGTTTTAATCTTCACTTAAAAGTGAAGATTAAAACCGTAGTTTTATTTCTATTCTTAAATGATTTTTTTGGAATCCGCATTGTCGGAAAAGACATAACTAATAAAAACTATACGTTCAATGATTAGGTTTTCACTAATAATTGCATCTTTTACAAGTACCTATATATGTATTAATATGATCACTGTGTGTCTAGTTACTCTATATGAAGCTGCAAACTCAAACCTAATCTAACATCTGGTCACGGCAATCTTACAAGTTTTAACCCGTTGCAGCAACATTTACGTTAATTATTTTTACTGGTTCGTTTCCTGAATTTTGAAGGGATGGTACCTGTGCATGAAAGAGAAAATCCTGGTAACATCTAGTTACCATATTAAATAATTTTTCTAGTTTTCGAATATTTAATAAATCAACTAATAGTCATTTATTGTCGCGTTACCAACATGGATTTATTAACCGTCGTTCTACCAGTATTAAGCTAGCAGAAATTACACCATTTATTAGCAAAAATGATCGTCTTCAGGTTGACGTATTTCTAATTCCATCGATTAGTCTGTTCTACTACTTAAGTTGGATGTCTTTGGTTTCTCTCCTTTGTTTTTGAACCTTGTTTGTTCTTATTTAAGTTATCGTTGTATTTGTGTTTATTGGTTTCCACACTTTTATCCAATATCAAGTGTACCCAATACTCTAATTTGGGGCCTTTACTTTTTAATATATTTCTTAATGATGTAATGTTTACTGGAATTGGGAATTATAACTTAAACGGGTGACCTGAAAATCTATATGAAAATTATTAATGCAGATAGTTACGAGCCGCATATCTACTTGAAACTGGTGCACAGATGGTATAATGAAAACAACATCTCTCTAAATATTTGCAAAGGTGTTTGCTCGAATTGCTAATCCACTTCACTTTCCAGAGAATGTAGACCAAATGAAGATTGCTCGTAGATCCAAAATAAAGGATTTGGGAATTCTGTTTCATATATCTCTTCATTTTACCGCCCTTATTTTTTCTGCCTGTAATGCTGCCTAGAAGTCTTTGGGCTTCAGACCACCTTGAAAGGTAATCGAAAGCGTTTGCTTACATACCTCAATTTGAAGTGTGACGGACTTCATATTATACGTGGGACGTATTATAGGTATCAATAGACATACGTCTCTATAGATATGGATTTCGCTCCCTCACTAGTAGGAGAGAGAAAGCGAGTGCTAACTTTCTTTTGAAACCTGTCAACAATTTCATTTATGCTTTAAGTCTTTTATCACAAATCGATTTATTTGACACGTTTTTATTACAAGCGAGCAGATTTAACCTATTTAAGAAGCCACCACTTGTATACCTATATTATGCGAAATTGCAACAGCCTGCATCTTGATCCGTACATATAATAATATGGCTTTCCTTTACTCTTTTTGTTTATTCTGTAAACCTATTTTGTTAACATAACTTGTTAACATTTTTTGTAAGTATTAAATTGGATTTCTTTTTGTAATTATAACATTTTTTTTTTATGCGAATAGAAGGAAATCATGTCGATAAAGGCAATAAACCTATCTCGACTGTAATTCACCTGTCCTCAACTAAGTTGCCTTTCTTTATTATTACAGACTGAAAGGGTTTTGCGATAGTACTTCGATAATTAATTAATCGCCGCCTGAACGCTTTCAAACCAATATTAATATATAATATTAATCGCCGCCTGAACGCTTTCAAACCAATATTAAAATTATTTTTTTTACTAATTCGAACGATCCTGGATATGATGTTAAGCCTAATAGCTCTACCTTGTCTCTGCCTTGACTTTTTCTCTTAACGTCGCTGCATTTGTTTTCGCGCAAATAGTTTAAACTTATGTAAATAAGAAGCATACTCAATGTCGTTCTTGTCGGATGGATACATAAAAACACTGTTTCAAAGAGTATTGCGTAAATACTACTCGTTTACATTAAAACTGTGGTTTCTCTCGCAAACGAATGAACACTAAAATGTAATAAATTAACGCATCAAACTTTATATTCCTGTACCTGCTGCCATAATCTAATTAAGGTTCCTGACTACACCTCTGACGTTTAATAAGATCGAAATTTTCGCATCCCTAACATTTGCTTTGGAAAGATAAACCATAACGACGGTTATAGCAAGTTTCATAAAAAAGTTATATATCTTTTTTAAATTAAAACTGTAGAATTAAAATTTTGAAATATAAACCATTTTTATTTTATTGCAAAATAAAAATTTTCTAGATGTGTAATCATTTCTTCTTTCCAAAATCATCATATTTTTTAATAATACAATATTCTAAATATGTTTTAATATAAACAGCAAAAAAACAGTGTGCTCTGTTTGTAATATGTAACTGGTCTTGAACCTGGAACATATATGGGTGTTTTGGTTCAGTATTATTTTACTATTATCTTCAGGATTTGTGGTACAGAAGTCAATTGTACGCTCTCTAATAGCTTCTTTAATTCTTTTATCGCGGGCTGGATTTGGACACTTTATTTCTACTATCGCATCGTTCTCGATTAATCTGTTTGGTGAAGCAACTAAAAATTTTAATTCCTTATCAATCAATAATCTGTAAAGTCTAGCAGTTATTTCCATTTCACTGTCGAACAATTTCTTAGATTTTTCTTCATTGTTTATTCTATACCGAGTGCGGCAATAGTGTGTCGGCGGAGCTTAGCATGAAAACTAATAAAGTTGTAGCAATGAAATTTGACGTACACATGTAGTATGCTACAGTACATTTTCTATTTTTATTTATATATTTACAAGATGTTCCAAATTTCCGCAACCACTTTCAATTTTTTTTTAAATAGATTGCTATACTTTCTTGTTATTATGATGATAACCACCCAAATTATCTTCGCAATGATATATGACAATGTGCACTTAGAACTGTTAGTTTTGGTTTTATTGCAAATTTTGTTAAAATCTTGACAGTTGCAGTGTCTAACATTTTAAGTCTTAGCCTGAAAATGTGTGCAGTGCCTCACGTAACTCTTGTCTTACAAATTTATGGACTAACACGTTATATGTGCCAAAGTTATAGAAGTTTAAAGGCTATTTTCTCTTTTTTTTAAATTGAACCTATAATTTTTTTTATTAGTCAGCAAATTCCTTGTAAAATTGCCGTTAAAATGGTACCAATAACAGTACTTATTTCTAGTATTTTCGAAGTTATAACCCTTTAATGGGATATACCTATGTTCAAAATATTCAATATGTGGTGCATCTAATAGTTGGTTGGCCATGAAATGCTATCAAACAAAGTAACTTTTACAAACACCTGTTTTTTTATTCTTTATTATTAGTTTTAGAATTACATTTTGTAATTTTTCCATAATAAAACAAAATTAATTTAAAATGTGTTCAAATATATGTCCTTTCTGCTCTACATATACTCTTAATCGCCTCTGCATCGACAGACTTACATTTTGAGCCATGTTGTTTTCACTTAATTGAAGAAAAGCGTTTCTGATTCGTTGCTCCATGTTCTCTGCCGTTATAGGAGATGTTTCGTAAACAATATTTTTTACAGTAGGCCACATAAAGAAATCACAAGGCGTTAGATCTGGTGATCGCGGTGGCCAGCTTATAAAGCTTCCTTTCCCAATCCACCTATTGGTGAATACCTATCTAAATGTGCTCTTGCAGCAGCACCGTAATGTGCAGGCGCACCATCATGTTGGTACCACAATCTCCTTATGACGTTATCTGGTAGGCCTTCTAACAGCAATGGTAAATTGTTTTGTAGGAAATTTGTGTAGATTTCAAAATTTGAAGTACAAGGTGGTCCAAAAAGTTGTTTATATTTGCTTGTGATGTAGAAAATTTTATACGCAAGGTAGAGAGATGGGGTCGGTCTTAAACGACCTCGGCTCTGAGAAACTTAGTCATCATGCAGCGCTACACAGGAGAGGAGCGCTCGTTTTGTGTGCGCGAATATTACCGTAACAACAATTCTGCCACCAATGCGTGCCGAAGATATCGACAACACTTCAATTTGCACGATATTCAGCAATGTCCAAGCATTCAGCTGATTAAGCAATGGGTTAATAAGTTTGAGGAAACTGGTTCAACGTTAAATAAGCGCGTTTTAGAACGTCCAAGGTCGGCGAGAACCGCTGAGAACATCGAGAGAGTGAGTCAGTCTGTGCGCGACCAACAAACCGTATCAACTCGAAAGCGCGCAGCTGCTTTAAATGTGACGAGAACCTCGGTGCTTCGCATTCTTCACAAAGATTTAGTCATGCATCCGTATAAGGTTCAAATAGTGCAAGAACTGAAGGCTACAGATCCCGCTAATAGAGTTTTATTCGCTAACGAAATAAGGAACCGAATTCCAGCAGCAGTCGACATCTTATTCTCCGATGAGTCCCATTTCCACCTAAATGGCAACGTCAATACTCAAAATTGTCGCTACTGGAGTAGTGAAAACCCTAAATGGAAACATGAAAGGCCTTTGCATAGTCCGAAGGTCACAGTATGGGCTGCAATGTCGGCATCCGGAATAATTGGCCCTTTTTTTTCGAAGACCAACAAAGTCGCACAGTCACTGTAAATTCTCGGCGTTATGTAGACATGATTCAAACTTTCCTCACTCCTGCTCTTCAAGAATTTGAAGGATACACTCAGGACACCTGGTTCCAACAGGACGGAGCCATCTGCCACACTTCCAATCTTTCCTTGCCTGTCGTTCAGGGGCTTTTTCCGGGAAGACTGATTTCTCAAAGAGGGGATATTGAGTGCCCCCCCCCCCCGAAACCCTGACTTGAGTCCCTGTGATTTTTTTTTATGGGGTTATCTCAAAAGTAGAGTGTACAGCAACCGCCCTGCCACTCTGGAGGAACTAAAGAACAATATTCGACAAGAAATCGAAGGCATAACTGCAGACACTTGCTGCCGCGTTATGGAAAATTGGAGAGGTCGTCTTCAAGAGTGCCTGAACACAAATGGGGCATATTTAGAGAACGTAATTTTTAAAAAATAAATTTCCCGTTATTTTTGCAAGCCTTAAAAATAAATTTGTTCAAGTAGATCGATTTGTATTGTTTTTAATTCTATTCAAAAAGTTAATATCTTTATGGACCACCTGGTAGTATTAAAAAAGAATGGACCTATAATTGTGTTTCCTATGATGCCTCCCCAGGTGTTAACACTCCATTTTTGTTCGTATAAAATGGGTTGCACAAAATGAGGGTTTCTAGTATCATAATAATGAGAAATTTTTCTATTAGTTATTCCAAAATTAGCAAATGTTGCTTCATCTGTGAAAAGCACCTGATCTAGAAAAGTTAGATCTTGTCGTAATTGGAAAAGTAACCATTCACAGTAAACAAGTCTCCTTTTAAAATCCGTTTGTAATAAGCCTTGATGATTTTGAATTTTGATAGGGTGAAATTTATGTTTTTTTTAAAATCCTTCTTACAGCAGTGACTTCTATCCCGTGTTCTTTCGAAATTATCCTTGTAGATACGCGCGGATTTTCCACAACGGACTAGACGACTGTCATTTCATTATCTTCTGTAACCATAGTCTTAGTTCTTTCATGTTTGACGTAATTCACTGAACCCGTCCGAAGAAACCTTGTCAACAAATTTTCAAACGTCTTAATATCTGGTGCTCTTCGGTGAGGATACTCCATAGCATGTTCTTGATGCTAAAAGTGGATTTCTATTGCTAGCGCCAAAAACAAATACCACGTCTATTAGCTCCTTTTTCGAAAAATTCATTCTAAAGAAACACAACTATAAACTATTACGGCATGTAAATAAAAAATGACAACAAAACGATATAACTAACAACAAGATAACAACTAATAACGAACAAACGGAAATTGATAATTAACTAGCCGAACTTAAATTATAACAATTAAACGCGATTATAGCAAAGAGGAACGACAGAAAATCACTTTATATGGAAATTTTAAGTAGATATTTGACGTTTGGTTACACAGCAATTTTTGCTTAATATCATTTCATGGCCAACCAACCAACTATTAGATGCAGCACCGCATATTGAATATTATAAACATTATAAACATAGATATATCCCATTAAAGGGTTATAACTTCGCAAATACTATAAATAAGTACTATGTTATTGGTACCATTTAACGGCAATTTTACAAAAAATTTGATGACTAATAAAAAAGTTATAGCTTCAATTTAAAAAAAAAAAGAGAAAATAAACTTCTATAACTTTGGCACGACATATTTAACACCCTGCATATGTTGTCACGTTGTTCACCCACAAAACATATAACGTGCTAGTCCATAAATTGGCAAAAAAAGAGTTACGTGAGGCACTGCACCTATTTTCAGGCTAAGACTTAAAATGTTAGACGCTGCAACTGTCAAGATTTTAACAAAATTTGCAATAGAACCAAAACTAACAGTTGTAAGTGCACATTGTCATATATCATTGCAAATATAATTTTGGTGGCTATCATCATAATAACAAGAAAGTATAGCAATCTATTTTTTTTTTAAATTAAAAGTGGTTGCGGAAATTTGGAACACCCTGTAAATATATAAATAAAAACAGAAAATGCACTGTAGCATATTACATGTGTACGTAAAATTTCATTGCTACAACTTTATTAGTTTTCATGCTAGGCTCCTCCGACACAATATTGCCGCACACGGTATTATATGGGCTTTGGAAATCTGTTCATTTTAGTGAATTCACTGTACAAAATATCTGTAACTGTTCTTGCAGTGCCTGTAGAACTTCTCATTTAACAAACTCTTTCAAAATTACTGGCTGTTAACCTAATTGTTTTTTCATTTATCCACTGTCCGCATAATCTCTGGCTAATGTTTCTTTATAAATAGAAAGAAACTCCTCCTACTACTGCTACTCCTCTAAAAATATTTGTGTCTTCAAATAAAATTCATCTTTTCATATATCTGCAATATCACAGCTTTTGTCCACATGACCGTAATCTGAGTCAGAGCTTTGAATTCGTAAAGTTCTTTTTTTAGTAGTTCTGTTTCTGTTCTGAATTTTTAATCTCGTTTGTGAATATTTTTCTGTGAAACATCCCACTTTTTGACCTCAAATTTTTAAAGGTTACATAAAGGTTTCCATATTTTTGTCTTGCTTTTGCAGAAAAATATTGAGCACATCTTGAATGGTCATAAAAATATGACAGGGACCATTTAAAATATCTTGTCGCGAGTTTTTGACTTTTTCATGTAGTGGCACATTTTCATTTTTACGATATTTAATTGCATAAATAACTGCACTCACATTGTCACGAAGAAAATTTTTAATGCTTATATCTGTTCTAGATACTTTAGCTATTTCTCTGATTTTGTTACAGTAATTTCTCAACACATGGTTTCTCCATTCAATTTTTGTAAAAAAATTCTGTAAGCCCATATGGTTTCGCTGTCCTAATGTTTTCAATAACACCACTGCCTCCATCTCCAATAATTTTCTTATATTTCAAATTATGTGGCTTTATAGGTTCTCTAAAACCATCTACAATAATTGCAGCCTCCATATATGTTGACATGCCTCCCAATTTTTCAAACACTGATGTGATGTAATTACTTTTCTCTCGTGTTGTTTACAAAACCTACAAAACTAATTTTTGTTTCCGACATACAAAATTTGTTTTGTTCTGGCTCCAACTATACATCCTACTCCTGACGTTGCGTTGTAATTTGATTTATAAGATCGTTTACATCAGGCGCTGTCAACCATTAACGTTATATAAGGTATTCCATTATCGTCAATATCCCCAGCTTCTGCCGCTAATCTGCGTTCTAATTTTCGAGCTTCTACCATTTCTTCTCTTGCTAATTCTTATGTTTTTTTGCAGAATATTCATTTCTGCTTGTGTGTATGTGCTTTTGGATATCTACACCCAAGCAAAACTCTTATTAATTGCGAAAATCCTATCCCTATTACCAGGATAGCGTATAGAACCGCATTATTTATATCGCAACAATTATCACTGATCTTCAGTGTTGAAGCTGCCAGTAACACCACACATATTACGCTTGTACGTAAATACACTTCGGATGCTAAAACGATTTTCATTCGTTATTTCAACGTGAATAAAACTATATCCAAAAAAATTATGCTCCATTGATTTCAAAGTATTAGTCCTATGTCGACTATTCTACGACCACTTATAATCAATTTTTGAAATTCAATAGATTCCTTTTGTTCAATCTCTAAGAAATTATCGTTAATTTCATTAGCGACTAGAGTCTCATCGACATGGTCCAACTCAGAATCTAAATTATTAGATTGGGTTAATTGCAAAATAATACAAAGGTATTTTTAATAATATAAAATATTATTAAAAATCTGGTGTGAAGAACACACCGCGTACCGGGCGTACCGATGAGCCTGTAGAAAGGTGAAATACGTATCTACGTCTCTGGGGATAGGATATATTCGGACACGTTCACAGAAAATATTAATAGTGCACCTGCATTTGTGTTCTTCACACCAGATTTTTAATAATATTTTATATTATTAAAAATACCTTTGTATTATTCAAAACTGGTGGGGTTTACCTACTCATGTATGTTTCAATTATTCTGATACATTACACATGCGGTTAAGCCGTAGTGTGAGTGAAGACACAAACAAAATGCAGTTTTCTAGAGAGATTGGCTGTGCCAACCTTTGGAAGGGCGTCGTTACTTCACATTAATTATGTGGACAGTATGCGAGGTACTTCGGCTGTCTGACAACAGGCAGCGCCGAATTTACTTCTGCGCTCGGTCTGGATAATTACGGTGATAGGGCGATGTGGTTCTTTTCTGTGAATGTGTCTGGGAATATCCTTTCTCCAGCAGGGGCGTACCGATGAGGCTGTAGAAAGGTGAAATACGTATCTACGTCTCTGGGGATAGGATATATTCGGACACGTTCACAGAAAATATTAATAGTGAACCTGCATTTGTGTTCTTCACACCAGATTTTTAATAATATTTTATATTATTAAAAATACCTTTGTATTATACAAAACTGGTGGGGTTTACCTACTCATGTATGTTTCAATTATCCTGATTAATTGCAAAATACCTGGCGCTGTTTCCATAGAAGATAATGTAAGGTCTGATTTAGCACACGGACGCGATTTCTTCCAACGATTTTTCATTATTTGTGATCTACTTTTTCGTTTTACTGATACAGCAACATGCTTTTTAGATGGCGGGCCACTTTCTACCAATAATGTGTTAAAATTGGTAAGAATATTAGAGAAATAAAACCAAAACTAGTAAAATTGAAAACTCATTCGAAATAAAAAGTCTAACAACTGCGTTTACGTAGGACACCACTATGAAAATGACCATGCAGAGACCAGCAAAAAATCACAAAGGTACAGGTAACACAAGCGCCACATACGACGACTAACTCCAAAGTGAGAAAGTAACATTTATTCAATTTATTAACTTGAGCTATTATTTTTTGATCCGACCAATAATTACTAAGTACCTAAATTACAATAATAACTCATCCTGAAACTTTTAAATATAATTTCTGGAACCCACAAGTTATTTAATTATCATCCATTTAGTAACACGGGTATTAATAGGATAGACAAAGATGATATAATGGGAAAACTAAATTTATAAGGAAAGTATATATTTCTTACAAAGATAAGAAATAATCTATTACGAATAGCAACTGTTCATTCAGATATTATTAGGGTTTAAACCTCAGGCGGTCCCAGCCAACAATAATTCACAGTTCTTGTAGTGAAGATACGGCCAGAGTAGTAGAGTAGAACTAGGTTCTATATAATCCATAGTACTTGTAATTTCGTTTTAGTGGTAGGTAGGCAGGAGCCTTAACATTATTAACAAATTAAGTGAAAGAGCTATTCCTTTGCTGAACCAATTATATATATTTGTTTCTAGGATATAAACAAGGCCGACCACGTATGGGCGCCAAAATGTTGAGTGATGTATAGAAACGCAACCACGTTCGAGCGCCAAAATGTAATATGGCGATGATGTATAGAAATAATAATTGCATAAAATATTGAGTAGTTGAATCGTACTTTGAGTTGGGCGCCTTATATCAAAAACTGGTGAAGTTAGATTACTAGCCAATAGTACGTAGTATCTCTGATTACGGCTAGGGGTCGGCAGAACAAGACCAATATATTTAATAAATTTGACTCTTACTAGGATCATCGTCGGTAGGTTTATACTTCTATAAAATTGACAGCAAATTAATTAATAGTATTACAAATTTATATCTAGCTACGCAATGATAAATAAAAGAGCTTCTTTAAAATAATAAGTATAAATATTTATTGAATGCAAGTTATCTGTATACAATGAATAACTAACGTGACTAACGGCAAAACAAGGAATTAAAATAATATGCACGTGTGAAATTATGGTTATATATCAAGTGAATTGCTACAGTAAAGTATATTATAATATAAATAAATAAACAAACACAGTGACGGTAAGTACTATAATTCTTAATAAATATTGTTCCTTTCACAAATTTAAGCAAGATAGTAATAGGTTTCAAAATAAAATCAAGAAGTAATGAATTTAGTGAAATTTTGATTTGTTAAGAAATAGTTATTAAAAAAATTGAATTAAATAAACCTGTCTTTCAGGGAGCGTGCAGGTATGAAGGATGGTATCAGCTATTTAGGATGTTCGGTTATACGGGACCAAAAAAAAGGTGTTCTCGGGTTCTACGATGCTGGTATGTGAACGCTTGTTCGAAGTTGTAGGAATCGATCGTAGCTCGGCGGCCAAAAGATGCTCTGTCGATTATTTGCTCGGGTCTCGGGTATTATTGTCGCCAAAAGAATTTCTAAAGTTGAGTCAATGTTAATTACTTCTTTTCTATGTAGTTTTATTATTTTATCACTAGTATTGTAGAATTTATTAAATTTGTAAGACGGAGTATCACTTTTTTTAAGGCAACCGTTGTAAAATTTTCTACTGACGCTATTTGCCTCATAACAATATATATACATATACAGGGTTAGTTAAAAGTATAGAGACGGCGATTTATTGTCGTTAATATTCATTTTATGGAATTATGTTCAATATAAAAGTTTGTTAAGATATTTTGATCTACATTTGAGAATATTTGAATTTTATTTTCTTCAATTATTTTTTAGTTACGCCTGTCCGCGCAGTTTTTTTTTAATAGGAACTGGTAAATTTTGCTCTACCATTCGAAAGAGAATTTTTTTCTCTTTACAATAATATTTTTGTATTTTTAAAATTCATTTTAATAACTTTTTTACAAGAAAAATTTAACAAAATAAAAACAAAGTAAATTAAAGTAAGTGTTCAAATTGTCGTCCATTAGTAATTTGACAATGACCCAATCGATTTACAAAACCCCGAACAGAGTTCTGTAAAAAACCTCGGGGAATTTCTTGTATCGTTCTGGTAATTCAGATTTGTAAATCTTCGACGTTATCGGGCTTATCTTTGTAAACTTTGTTTTTTACGTATCCCCAAAGAAAAAAATTCAAAGGACTTAAATCTGGCGAACGGGCTGGCCATTCAATGGTTCCTCGTCTTCCAATCCATCTGTGGGGAAAAACGTTGTCCAGATATTGACGAACATTTACACCATAATGTGGTGGGGCGCCATCTTGCTGGAACCAGATACTGTCATTGGGCAGGTGTTCATTGTTTTCATGAGGATAGAGCGTAGCACAAGCATGTATTATTTCATTTTGCAATAACTGCAAATACAGAGCCGAAGTTAAATTGCCATTGATGAAAAAGGGACCGATAATATGACCGCCTAGAATGCCAACCCAAACATTAACCTTTTGGGGGTACTGCGTATGGTGCTCCAAAAATCAAGAGAGATTTTCCGATGACCAGTGTCTGCCGTTATGTCTGTTTACTTCATCAGTAAGGCAAAAAGTAGCTTCGTCAGGGAAAAGAATATTGTTGACAAAATTTTCATTATTATTGCAAATATTTAACATTTCTTCAGAAAATTGTAATCTCCTATCAAAATCATCTTCCGTTAACTCGTGTACAAGGGGTACCTTATAAGGATTATACTTTTTACTTTTTAAAAATGACACGATCGATGACTGAAATATTTAAATTGTTTGGTTGATAAATGGGGATATTCAGATACAGCCAATAAAATATCCAGTTTGTTATCATTGCTTTTTGCTGTTCTAGGTCTACCACTCCTTGGCAAATCTTTAACGCTACCCGTTTGTTCAAAGCGTCTTAAAGTTTTACCAACAACGGATTTAGAAATTGGGTTTCAATCTGAATGCGTATCATTAAATAAATTACAAACGTCTTGTAAACTTCTGCGTCTATCTCCATAACCCAACATCCTAAGTATTTCAATTCGTTCATGTTCACTTAAACTCGCCATTGTTAATATTAACAGCAACAAATTGCACAAATGAATTATTTCTGTCAAAGATTTGTCGTACACAATAACCACTGATAAAATTATGTCGCTCAAGTTTGTTTATCGCTACGCTTCTGTCTATCTGCGATGTACCGAACATCTGTTAAACACATGAACCGGCCTTTTCTTAAAAAAAAAAAGTTATTAAAATGAATTTAAAAAAAAATATATTATTGTAAAGAGAAAAAAATTCTCTATCGAATGGTAGAGTAAAATTTACTAGTTCCCATTTAAAAAAAACTGCGCGGACAGGCGTAACTAAAAAACAATTGAAGAAAAAAAAATCAAATATTCTCAAATGTAAATAAAAATATCTTAACAAACTTTTATATTGAACATAATTCCCTAAAATGAATATTAACGATAATAAATCGCCGCCTCCATACTTTTAACTAACCCTGTATATATATATATATATATATATGGTAAACCTAATCAGTAGGCGATTAAAGGTCTGTATATTACTTCAAAATATATGCATTTAAAAAACTCTACATGTTTCGGCTATATACGCCTTTTTCAAGAGAATACAAAATATGAATGACAGGATATAAATGTCAAGTAATTAAGTTGCTATGGTTTAAATTATTCAAAGATACATTCTAGTAATAATAATAAATCATGCCTTAGTATTCCAAAAAATAGATAACGCACGAACGCGTATATATATATATATATATATTGTAAAATTTGTCTTTTCGGGTTCTTAAATAAAACTAACGGTAACGTAGACACACACTATATTAATAATAAAAACGAATAACAATTTAAAACTAATTACTAACAATAAGCACATTTATGTATTTATATTTATGTAAGTTCACTCGGCGATGATTTGGTATCGAATTAATCCTCAATCCCTTCCTCGACAGCTTATATATCGGCTGCTGCACCTCTTCTCGAGCGTTTTTATATCCATTGAGAAGGCGCCAGAGGTATGATACGTGACGTATCGTTGGATGAGTCATCACATTGCCCCCTTCTTAAAAATGAAGTTTCATCCCGAAACATGTCATGCTTTGGTTCCCTCAAACGAATGCGAAATGGACAGATAGGGCCTTTGTTACATTGTGACGTCATATCGAAATAACAGTCCACAGTCTTATCTTGCCTGGATGGGCAGGAATATTCAAGCCGGTAACTGCATACGAGAATTTATATACTAGTATGTCGGAAGACTACTTCTAACATGCTCCTTACAATTCTCCAGTCCAGGCGGTCCAATCCACAACCAAATTTTGGAGCTGCTAATTTCAAAATGTCTTGTTGTAACATTTGTTTACGTAAGTGGGCCAGGGCCAGGGCTTAGGCTTGTCAGTTCTTTCGTGAACAAACAAAATATGGGCTGTTCTTCATTTGTTATTTGGAGACTCTTCCCAATTGCTGGTTCCTGCTGCTTTAATTTTTCGATTCTGCCAAATCTCTCTTTAAATTCTCTGATAATTCCTTTGGCCATTCGCAGATCTCGGGCTACGCCCGATGGTTACCCCAAATCGAGCTTTTCTCGAACCAGAATACTCCTCCATAAAGACTTCGGATTCCTGGGTTAGTTCCTGGAATTGGCTATCCAATCGGCGCAAGTCAGCGGTTTCGTCATTATTATCTCCAGAGAATGGGGCTAGTCGATTAAAATGTACGACTCTTGGCTTAGTATGAGGTGTTCGCCTTATGCGGTATATTACATCGTTGATCCGCTTCAACACCTCGTATGGCCCCTCCCAATTCTTTTGAAGTTTTGGAGATAAGCCCCGTCGGCGTTGTGTATTATATAACCAAACCCGATCGCCTTCATGGTAACTACCAATCTCGGCGTTGATGTCGTAGCTCTCCTTCATTATGTCACTAGCATCTTGGATATTATGTCCGACTTGTTCATAGATATTATCTACTCGTCGCCTGAGCGTGCTGACCCAACCTGAGTTCCCTCCCGAATAGCACGTTTGCTGGTGATTGGCCAGTTGTCTCTTGAACAGAGGCCCGATACGCCATTAGGAATAATGGTAAATGTTCGCCCCAATCTCTCTGGTGTTCGGAGACCACTTTGGATAAGTGTCTGATCATGATCTTGTTCATTCGCTCTACCATCCCATCTGATTGTTGATACAAGCGCGTTGTTCTCGTCTTTTGTATGCCCAAAAGTCCACACATCTTTTCGAATAGACTGGACTCGAAATTTCGCCTTTGATTGGAATGACGTTTCAGGGATACACCAAAACGGCTGACGAACTCCTTCACAATCACATCTGCTACAGTTCCAGCCTCTTGATTTGCTAGAGCATATGCTTCAACCTATTTGGTAAAATAGTCCATGATCACTATTATGTATTTATTTCCTTTGTCGCTTTCTAGGAAAGGGCCGGCGGTATCTATGGCGATTCTTTCAAATGGGCTTCCCACATTCTATTGGCGCACGGGTACACGTCGGCGATTCTGGGGACCATTACTTCCGGCACAATTAGCACACTCTCGGCACCACTCTTTCACGTCTCATGAGCAATTCACCCAGTAAAATTTTTGGCACACCTTCTCCAGTGTATTATGGATGCCAAAATGTCCCTCAGAAGCACCATTATGGAGTTCTCGCAATATCTCTGATATTCTTTTCTTGGGAACCACCATTTGCATCGTCCGCTCACTTCCATCGTGATTTTCGACCTCACGTCTCAGGAGATCGTCTTCCATGGTCCTCATTGTGCCCAGTATGACTTCAATTCTCATGAATGGGGAGCAATTTCTTGCCATGTCGGTCTTTGCCCATTTCTCTTCCAAACTCTGAAGACTGCAATATCCGGATCAGCTTCTTGATCTGCGCGCAAATTGTCAGGTTGCCATTGGTCATCAACCACGATAGTTCAAAGAGCGATGGCCGATTTGTCTTCGATTCGGTTGCAATGTCGACAGTCTTCTGGACAGGGCCTTCTGAAAAGAGCATCTACATTTAGATGTTTGAGGCCGGCTCTATGTTCATTGTCGAAGTCATACTCCTGTAGCCTCTCAATCCATCTAGCTACTTGACCCTCGGGATTCTTAAATTGTAAGAGCCACTTTAAGGCGGCATTCAGTGCAGATCAGGAACTTCTTCCCATACAGGTACTTGTAAAAATGCTCAATGTTCTTAACTACTGCCACTAGTTCTCTCCTGGTTACGCAGTAGTGCCTCTCTGGTTTGGACAGGGTCTTGCTGAAGTATCCAATGACCTTTTCTTGTCCATCTTAGATTTGAGAGAGCACATCACCAATCCCGACGTTACTGGCATCTGTATCCAAAACAAACCACACCCAGATGGCAGTGGATAGTTTAACACAAGTGCACTGATCAAAGCTCTTTTTAGCAACTCAAAGGATGCTTGGCATTCGTTGTTCCAAATGAATGCTCGATTTTCTGTTAGGCGGGTAAGCGGTTTTGCAATATTTGTTATTGGGTACAGGCTATTTTTCCAGAGCTTTTACTTTTTCTGGATGCACAGCAACTCCTTTTCCGGAAACCACATGTCCAAGGTAATTTACCTCTTTGCGGAAAAGGTGACACTTCTTTGGACTTAATATCAGGTTGGCATCTCGCAACCTCTGAAATACTAATTCCAAATTTTTCAGGTTATCTTCAAAGGTCTTCCCTACCACAATCACTTCATCGAGATATACCAGGCAGTACAGACCAGTACAGTGTCCATGAGTCGCTCAAAAGTAGCTGGGGCGTTAAACAGTTCAAATTGCATGACTGTAAACTGCCAGAGTCCTATACCTAAACTGAAGGCTGTCTTCTCTTTGTCATTGGGGCCCATTCCCACTTGCCAATAACCGCTCTTCAAGTCGAGAGTGGAGAACCATTCTGCTCCTGCCTAGGTATCTAGATTATCGTCTATTTTTGGGAGAGGATAGTTGTCCTTTTTGGTCACACTATTCAAACGACGATAGTCCACACAGAATCTGGTAGATCCATCCTTCTTCCTGACAAGAACCACTGGTGACGCCAATGATACTTCGATGGTTCAATTACTCCTTGGCTTTCCATATCTTGTATAATCTGCTTGGCTTCCTCACGCTTTGCCAGTGGTAACCTTCTTGGTCCTTGTCGTATTGGGGCTGCATCGCCGGTATTTATTTTGTGCATGAATATTGGTTCTTCCTTTCGTACCACTTTCAGTTTCAAAGACGTCTTCATAATATTTGATTAGATCCTTAACTTGGCGTTGTTCTTTCTTGCTCAATCCTTGACAGGCGGGGTCGATTATCTTGGACAATTTCTCAGGAACCTGCACGAATCCACTCTTCTTCGCCTCTACACGATGAACGACGGCCGACACTGGCGAACACCACCCCAGAATAGTATCCTTCTTCAATGAAACAGGGTAATAGTTCACATTTATCACCCTTACCGGTACAGCCTTCTGAGTCTTAACCAGCATTTTGGCAACTATTATTCCTCGGCCTACCACGTCATCATTCCAACATTCCAATTGGTTCCAACATTGTAACATTTTCGGCCAAATAATCACCTTCCATATACGCCGTCAAAAATGTCTCACTTCCTACACCCAGAACAACATTCTCTGCTGTAATTACTTGTACATGTCCACAATCTTTCCCATGAAGAAACAGTTCTTCATTATTTATTTTTAAAGTGCCTTCTTTCATGTTTAACTGG
Source organism: Melolontha melolontha (assembly GCA_935421215.2). Lineage (NCBI taxonomy): Eukaryota > Metazoa > Arthropoda > Insecta > Coleoptera > Scarabaeidae > Melolontha > Melolontha melolontha. The sequence goes on from OW285238.1 coordinate 76,313,954, forward strand.
AAGCCATAGGTGTTCATGATGTTAAATGCCAAGATTATTTCTTCTTCTATGTTGGCTACGAGAACACGATGTCGGATTGATGTTGGTCCTATGATAAAGTTGACATCTACTTCACCTGCCACAGAAGCTGCTTCTCCAGTAGCTGTCCTAAGTCTTCATTTGCTAGAAAGTAATTTTTTATTCCTGGAAATCAAATCGGGCCGCACGATGGTTTTCGTCGATCCAGTATCTAGCAAGCAAGCATAGGTCCTTCTGTCCATAATAGCGTCCACATACAGGCCATTGGTTTGATGTTGCAAGGATGCGATTTGGGCAGTCCTTTGGGGCTTGCGGATTCTCAGCCGATTCCTTCTTGGTCCTTTTTACACATTTATTCTGAATGTGGCCGTTTCTTTTACAATTCCCGCATGGCCGCGCACGTTTATTTGGTTTGATTTGATTTAGGACTCGACTAACCACCTGCTACATGAACTCCTCATTTTCCTGCTTGTCAACAGAACAGCCAAGAGCATGGTTCCGAGGCTTGTTTTGCAGTCTCAAACTCAAGTGCGTACGTCAAAGCATCGATCGACGTTTTCGGTCGTGCCAACCTTAATGCTTGATGCGTATCTACATCCCGGAGACCATCTATGAACGTCTGGACGAACTAGACGAGCAATACCTGCCTCAAATTCCTGATGATTCTCGCCTTTCTTCTGTGATAGATTCTTCAGTTGGGTATGGTATACTTGCTCCAAATGGGCATGCCATATCTCATCTCCAAGCGTTTAATGAATTGAGAATAATCGTTACGTTCTTCAGGAGGCAAAGTCTGCATAATATCACTAGCATCACTCCTCAATGCCATGATTAAAGCTGCCTTCTCGACAGAAGACCATGCGTTTGCTTCTGTGGCTGCTTCAAATTGCGTCAGGTAAGTCGCTCATGACGTATTTCCATCAAAGGTTGGTGGCTTGATTCTAGTCTTCGAAATAGCCACAAGTTCTTCTTTTATTTCGATGGGCCGTGGTATAGCTTTTTTGTTGACCTGCTTGGGATCAGAATGACTCGTGGTAACGGGTAATTTCATCTGAGTCATTATTGCCTCTAAAAATCTAGAATGTTCTCCAATTTTCTTCTCTACAGCTATAAAACCTCTTTCTTTAACGCTTCTGATTCTTCCGCTAATCGCTGTTCTAGAACTTTCTCCACTTGTTCTAGACTTTTTTCGAAGCTTCTAGAATTTTCTAGTAATTTCTTTTTCAGATTTTTCTCTAGGATTCTAGCGGTTTCTAGGCTTCTTTGTTCCATTTGTTGCATTTGAGTTTGTGAATCTATAAGACGCTCTTCCAAGGTTTGCGAAATGTCTATTAGTCGTTGTTCCAAACTTTTCACACTGTCCAGAAGCTTCTGCTCCATTTGTTGCATTTGAATTTGGGCATTTTCTATTAATCGTTGTTCCATATTTTTCGAACTATCCAGATTCTTCTGCTCCATTTGAGTTTGAGTCTATTAGACGCTGTTCCAAGGTTTTCACAAAGTCCAGATTCTTTTGCTCCATTTGAGTTTGTGCATCTATTAGACGCTGTTCCAAGATTTGTGAATTGTCTCAGCCGTTGCTCCATTTTCATCAACAGCGAATTCACGTCAGTATCTCCACCTGGAACTTGAAAGACATAATTCTCTGGATCCTCGCCTTCGTGGTTCAACATATTTCGAAGCCGTTGCTGGAGAATTGCCTTTTTGCCGGTTACATCCTCATTCCCCTCCTCTCCCCTCGTTTTAAATCAGTCACTTTTAATTGCGCGAGTTTCACTCTATTTGCCATCACGATATTTAAAATAAACGTCTTTTCGTATTGTATATTTATTTAAACGAATATTTAATTAACACTTAATTGTCCACTTAGTCCGTCATTTATTAATTATCTCACATCGGACGCCACTGTAAAATTTGACTTTTCGGGTACTTAAATAAAACTAACGGTAACGTAGACACACACTATATTAATAATAAAAACGAATAACAATTTAAAAACTAATTACTAACAATAAGCACATTTATGTATTTATATTTATGTAAGTTCACTCGGCGATGATTTGGTATCGAATTAATCCTCAATACCTTCCTTGACGGCTTATATATCGGCTGATGCACTTCTTCTTTATCCATCGAGAAGGCACCAGAGGTATAATACGTGACGAATCGTTGGACGAGTTCCCACAATATATATATATATATATATATATATATATATATATATATATTGTTATAGTACAGCTCATACCCACGGTATGTAAACAATTTAATTAATTTATATTGTCCCAAGAATGTAATATCTAAGAAATAATGATAATGAAACCGTTAATGATTAAGTAAATGATATGTAAACACGATGTAAGATCAAAATTAGTTTTTTAATCATGATACCGAACTTAATTGAATATTTTTATTTGCTTATTTATTTTGTTTGGTCATTTTTTAATTTATCATATCTTAATATCGCGTGAAATCAAGAATTTTAAAGCTAATTATGATTCAAATATTTATGTACAAATAATTTTGAACATCATTGTTAATTTGACTTTTGGCTGAACCTTGTAAAACGTATGCAACTGTGATCACGTGAGGGTATTATAGTAGAATAAAAATAGGCTCTCATAAAAATAACCAACGTTGCCATACGAACAAGAAACACACAGAAATATCCGGAAAATTAATTTATTAAAATGGATAAAATTACTTTATCTATATTATTTTGAGTTATAGCAGAATATTAGAAAAAATTAATCAATTATCACTAACTTTCTGTGGTAGTCATGACAACAAAACAAAAGTTGTTTACGAGGAGATGTTTGCACGACTTGTAATAGAGACGACGTTTTTTCGAGGCATTTTCGATCATTTTTAAAATTGATTAAAAAACTATATATAAGCCTAATTTAATTATAAATGTCGCTTTAAAAATATAGTAAAGGTAAATACCTTAATTGAAGATTGTCTCCGACAGAACAAGCAACAATTATCAAAAATTTTACTGTTTCAAAGCCAGTTAATTTTGGAAGCATTGGCTTAAAAGAATTACATAAACCATATTCAGAACACCAATAACCATCTAAAAGTGTTAAATTAATTAAACCGGGTTCATTACTTCAAGAACTTATTCCGAAAGCAGCCCTACGTAAAGGAAATTCTCGAGTCCTACGTAAAAAGTGCCACAAACAACCAACCTTTCTAGAACCAGCCTGGTATTTACTGAACTCCTATAAACTTTTTATATATAAGACTTGAAAACTTCATGCTCTCCGTTAATAACAGGTACTTCCAGGTGGAAATAGATATGCATATTTTCTAAAAGATAATACCTAATTTGTTAAATCATATTATTAAATATCATTAAACTCACGTTATCTTGGGGCGAAATACCATTTTCAAACAACATATATTCATAGCACTTCATTGTCAGTATAGTCACTTCAAATATAACCTTAATTTTTTTATTTGATTACTTTTCGAGCCATATGATTATTGTATAGGCAACCATATATAATTAGTAAATGGGGGTAAATAAGCAACCCAATATTGTTTAATGCTTCTGACATAGTATATTAAGTGCATGTTTGTATCTTGTTCAAAAAAAAATTAATAATTGTTTTAATTATATTTATTTTTTACCCTATGAAATCGTTTTTGTTTTATATATGTTTGTGAACTGTTTGGGTATCTAGAACCTACCACATAGCCTGAGATTAAGAAGAGCTCTTGTTTTAAATATTGGCCTATTTAAGGCTTACGCAATTGAGCTAGTTATATTGATATTTCATTAAAATATATACATTAACATTATGAGAGAGCGGCTCATTATAACAATATGTATATATGCATATATATATATATATATATATATATATATATGTATATATATATATATATATATATATATATATATATATATAATTATTTCGTAACCTTTGTATGTTATGGTAAATTCAATTTGTTGGCGATTTAAGGTATGGTAGGACTGTTTTAAATATATACATTTTGAAGTAAAACCAGACCTTAAATCGCCGACAAATTGAATTTACTACGTTTATCATCATAAGTATATATACACTCAGTATGGAAATGAAAGTCGTATCTATTTCTGGGTAAGGTGTATTGACAATTAGTGATAACTATGAAACATCGATGTCTACACATCCCGGATGGATACGACTTTCACACATGTTTTCATATATATATATATATATATATATATATAAATATAATAACTTCGTGACCTTGGTATGATATGGTAAACCTAATCAGTAGGCGATTAAAGGTCTGTATATTACTTCAAAATATATGTATTTAAAAAACTCTACATGTTTCGGCTGTATACGCCTTTTTCAAGAGAATACAAAATATTCATATTTTGTATTCTCTTGAAAAAGGCGTATACAGCCGAAACATGTAGAGTTTTTTAAATACATATATTTTGAAGTAATATACAGACCTTTAATCGCCTACTGATTAGGTTTACTATATATATATATATATACCGGGTGGTCCATTTATCGTGGCCCCCCCAGAAATTTGGAAGCAGTCAGTTTTATGAAAAAAAGTTTCAAGTAAAAGTTTTACTACAAGAAGTGTCCTATCTGATGGTTAAGCAGTCGTACGCCAAGGAGAACGTATGAAGGTCATACGAAGGTCAAGTTTTTTTTTAAATGCCATTGGTCATCAACCACGATAGTTCAAAGAGCGATGGCCGATTTGTCTTCGATTCGGTTGCAATGTCGACAGTCTTCTGGACAGGGCCTTCTGAAAAGAGCATCTACATTTAGATGTTTGAGGCCGGCTCTATGTTCATTGTCGAAGTCATACTCCTGTAGCCTCTCAATCCATCTAGCTACTTGACCCTCGGGATTCTTAAATTGTAAGAGCCACTTTAAGGCGGCATTCAGTGCAGATCAGGAACTTCTTCCCATACAGGTACTTGTAAAAATGCTCAATGTTCTTAACTACTGCCACTAGTTCTCTCCTGGTTACGCAATAGTGCCTCTCTGGTTTGGACAGGGTCTTGCTGAAGTATCCAATGACCTTTTCTTGTCCATCTTAGATTTGAGAGAGCACATCACCAATCCCGACGTTACTGGCATCTGTATCCAAAACAAACCACACCCAGATGGCAGTGGATAGTTTAACACAAGTGCACTGATCAAAGCTCTTTTTAGCAACTCAAAGGATGCTTGGCATTCGTTGTTCCAAATGAATGCTCGATTTTCTGTTAGGCGGGTAAGCGGTTTTGCAATATTTGTTATTGGGTACAGGCTATTTTTCCAGAGCTTTTACTTTTTCTGGATGCACAGCAACTCCTTTTCCGGAAACCACATGTCCAAGGTAATTTACCTCTTTGCGGAAAAGGTGACACTTCTTTGGACTTAATATCAGGTTGGCATCTCGCAACCTCTGAAATACTAATTCCAAATTTTTCAGGTTATCTTCAAAGGTCTTCCCTACCACAATCACTTCATCGAGATATACCAGGCAGTACAGACCAGTACAGTGTCCATGAGTCGCTCAAAAGTAGCTGGGGCGTTAAACAGTTCAAATTGCATGACTGTAAACTGCCAGAGTCCTATACCTAAACTGAAGGCTGTCTTCTCTTTGTCATTGGGGCCCATTCCCACTTGCCAATAACCGCTCTTCAAGTCGAGAGTGGAGAACCATTCTGCTCCTGCCTAGGTATCTAGATTATCGTCTATTTTTGGGAGAGGATAGTTGTCCTTTTTGGTCACACTATTCAAACGACGATAGTCCACACAGAATCTGGTAGATCCATCCTTCTTCCTGACAAGAACCACTGGTGACGCCAATGATACTTCGATGGTTCAATTACTCCTTGGCTTTCCATATCTTGTATAATCTGCTTGGCTTCCTCACGCTTTGCCAGTGGTAACCTTCTTGGTCCTTGTCGTATTGGGGCTGCATCGCCGGTATTTATTTTGTGCATGAATATTGGTTCTTCCTTTCGTACCACTTTCAGTTTCAAAGACGTCTTCATAATATTTGATTAGATCCTTAACTTGGCGTTGTTCTTTCTTGCTCAATCCTTGACAGGCGGGGTCGATTATCTTGGACAATTTCTCAGGAACCTGCACGAATCCACTCTTCTTCGCCTCTACACGATGAACGACGGCCGACACTGGCGAACACCACCCCAGAATAGTATCCTTCTTCAATGAAACAGGGTAATAGTTCACATTTATCACCCTTACCGGTACAGCCTTCTGAGTCTTAACCAGCATTTTGGCAACTATTATTCCTCGGCCTACCACGTCATCATTCCAACATTCCAATTGGTTCCAACATTGTAACATTTTCGGCCAAATAATCACCTTCCATATACGCCGTCAAAAATGTCTCACTTCCTACACCCAGAACAACATTCTCTGCTGTAATTACTTGTACATGTCCACAATCTTTCCCATGAAGAAACAGTTCTTCATTATTTATTTTTAAAGTGCCTTCTTTCATGTTTAACTGGAAGCCATAGGTGTTCATGATGTTAAATGCCAAGATTATTTCTTCTTCTATGTTGGCTACGAGAACACGATGTCGGATTGATGTTGGTCCTATGATAAAGTTGACATCTACTTCACCTGCCACAGAAGCTGCTTCTCCAGTAGCTGTCCTAAGTCTTCATTTGCTAGAAAGTAATTTTTTATTCCTGGAAATCAAATCGGGCCGCACGATGGTTTTCGTCGATCCAGTATCTAGCAAGCAAGCATAGGTCCTTCTGTCCATAATAGCGTCCACATACAGGCCATTGGTTTGATGTTGCAAGGATGCGATTTGGGCAGTCCTTTGGGGCTTGCGGATTCTCAGCCGATTCCTTCTTGGTCCTTTTTACACATTTATTCTGAATGTGGCCGTTTCTTTTACAATTCCCGCATGGCCGCGCACGTTTATTTGGTTTGATTTGATTTAGGACTCGACTAACCACCTGCTACATGAACTCCTCATTTTCCTGCTTGTCAACAGAACAGCCAAGAGCATGGTTCCGAGGCTTGTTTTGCAGTCTCAAACTCAAGTGCGTACGTCAAAGCATCGATCGACGTTTTCGGTCGTGCCAACCTTAATGCTTGATGCGTATCTACATCCCGGAGACCATCTATGAACGTCTGGACGAACTAGACGAGCAATACCTGCCTCAAATTCCTGATGATTCTCGCCTTTCTTCTGTGATAGATTCTTCAGTTGGGTATGGTATACTTGCTCCAAATGGGCATGCCATATCTCATCTCCAAGCGTTTAATGAATTGAGAATAATCGTTACGTTCTTCAGGAGGCAAAGTCTGCATAATATCACTAGCATCACTCCTCAATGCCATGATTAAAGCTGCCTTCTCGACAGAAGACCATGCGTTTGCTTCTGTGGCTGCTTCAAATTGCGTCAGGTAAGTCGCTCATGACGTATTTCCATCAAAGGTTGGTGGCTTGATTCTAGTCTTCGAAATAGCCACAAGTTCTTCTTTTATTTCGATGGGCCGTGGTATAGCTTTTTTGTTGACCTGCTTGGGATCAGAATGACTCGTGGTAACGGGTAATTTCATCTGAGTCATTATTGCCTCTAAAAATCTAGAATGTTCTCCAATTTTCTTCTCTACAGCTATAAAACCTCTTTCTTTAACGCTTCTGATTCTTCCGCTAATCGCTGTTCTAGAACTTTCTCCACTTGTTCTAGACTTTTTTCGAAGCTTCTAGAATTTTCTAGTAATTTCTTTTTCAGATTTTTCTCTAGGATTCTAGCGGTTTCTAGGCTTCTTTGTTCCATTTGTTGCATTTGAGTTTGTGAATCTATAAGACGCTCTTCCAAGGTTTGCGAAATGTCTATTAGTCGTTGTTCCAAACTTTTCACACTGTCCAGAAGCTTCTGCTCCATTTGTTGCATTTGAATTTGGGCATTTTCTATTAATCGTTGTTCCATATTTTTCGAACTATCCAGATTCTTCTGCTCCATTTGAGTTTGAGTCTATTAGACGCTGTTCCAAGGTTTTCACAAAGTCCAGATTCTTTTGCTCCATTTGAGTTTGTGCATCTATTAGACGCTGTTCCAAGATTTGTGAATTGTCTCAGCCGTTGCTCCATTTTCATCAACAGCGAATTCACGTCAGTATCTCCACCTGGAACTTGAAAGACATAATTCTCTGGATCCTCGCCTTCGTGGTTCAACATATTTCGAAGCCGTTGCTGGAGAATTGCCTTTTTGCCGGTTACATCCTCATTCCCCTCCTCTCCCCTCGTTTTAAATCAGTCACTTTTAATTGCGCGAGTTTCACTCTATTTGCCATCACGATATTTAAAATAAACGTCTTTTCGTATTGTATATTTATTTAAACGAATATTTAATTAACACTTAATTGTCCACTTAGTCCGTCATTTATTAATTATCTCACATCGGACGCCACTGTAAAATTTGACTTTTCGGGTACTTAAATAAAACTAACGGTAACGTAGACACACACTATATTAATAATAAAAACGAATAACAATTTAAAAACTAATTACTAACAATAAGCACATTTATGTATTTATATTTATGTAAGTTCACTCGGCGATGATTTGGTATCGAATTAATCCTCAATACCTTCCTTGACGGCTTATATATCGGCTGATGCACTTCTTCTTTATCCATCGAGAAGGCACCAGAGGTATAATACGTGACGAATCGTTGGACGAGTTCCCACAATATATATATATATATATATATATATATATATATATATATATATATATTGTTATAGTACAGCTCATACCCACGGTATGTAAACAATTTAATTAATTTATATTGTCCCAAGAATGTAATATCTAAGAAATAATGATAATGAAACCGTTAATGATTAAGTAAATGATATGTAAACACGATGTAAGATCAAAATTAGTTTTTTAATCATGATACCGAACTTAATTGAATATTTTTATTTGCTTATTTATTTTGTTTGGTCATTTTTTAATTTATCATATCTTAATATCGCGTGAAATCAAGAATTTTAAAGCTAATTATGATTCAAATATTTATGTACAAATAATTTTGAACATCATTGTTAATTTGACTTTTGGCTGAACCTTGTAAAACGTATGCAACTGTGATCACGTGAGGGTATTATAGTAGAATAAAAATAGGCTCTCATAAAAATAACCAACGTTGCCATACGAACAAGAAACACACAGAAATATCCGGAAAATTAATTTATTAAAATGGATAAAATTACTTTATCTATATTATTTTGAGTTATAGCAGAATATTAGAAAAAATTAATCAATTATCACTAACTTTCTGTGGTAGTCATGACAACAAAACAAAAGTTGTTTACGAGGAGATGTTTGCACGACTTGTAATAGAGACGACGTTTTTTCGAGGCATTTTCGATCATTTTTAAAATTGATTAAAAAACTATATATAAGCCTAATTTAATTATAAATGTCGCTTTAAAAATATAGTAAAGGTAAATACCTTAATTGAAGATTGTCTCCGACAGAACAAGCAACAATTATCAAAAATTTTACTGTTTCAAAGCCAGTTAATTTTGGAAGCATTGGCTTAAAAGAACGGCGCCGTCGTTACAATTTTTGGTATTTAAAAGCAACCGCCCTGGTATAATCACGGGAAATCCCGGTATCGGTGATTCCTCGGCTCAATTCTTTATTGATCATTACACTGCGAGTATCCGGGCATAATAGTCACTTGCCGATGTGTGTCTTATAAATAAAGTGATTGAAAATTAAAATAAAGTGATTGAAAGATAAATAATCTGATTGAAAGTTATTGATAAAGTGATTTTGTTTATTAATAAACTTTATTGGTTCTGTCTAAAACCAATTGTTTAAAACCAAACTGTCTAAAAACTGTGTTAAAACCTAGAAATTGTAATTGTTTGTGTTTAATATTTCATTGTTAAAAATAATATCAACGTAAGTAACCTTTAAACTTTATTCGGTCTTAAGGGGGAGTTCTCATTTTTTGAATAAAAACACGACGATTTTTAATAATTTTTTTAAGAGGATTGTTTTTTTATATATAGAAACTTTTTTTTAATGCGTTACGCATATCTTTGCAAAAACAAATTGTGTTTTAATTTGCCATAATTTGCCTCTGTAGCAGAGGGCGTTAAAGTTGACGCCCGAAAAACGAGATACCAAACGGTAGCAAAGATTACTTCTGTTGAGTAAAATAGGATCTTTTCAAAAAATTAAAAATTATAACAATGGCGCGCATTTTACTAAAAATTTGAAAAAACGACGATTAGGAAAAGTGGAATTAAAACTGAAATATAGCATTTTAATCAAAGATCCTAGTTTGCCCACTGGTGTACACTTTTACAAACATAATACAAAAAGATCTAGATCTAGATCAGAGGCTCCCAAACTTTTTTTTCTCATAGACCATTTTGAAAGTTTTGCTGGTTCCGGTGGACCCCCTGCAGCTACATTTCTACCATATTCCCAAAACTCGACAAAAAATGTGAAGATTAGATCTAACTATGGAAATTTGCGTTGCGACTGAGTTATTGGTTAATTAATTAATTGATTGTGCTATGAGTGGATGTCAAAAAAGTAAAGTTAGCCAATCTAAAAAGTGATTCCATCCAACTTTACTCCTTTGACATCTACTCACAGCACAAGAAACCAATCAATTCTCACATATTTTATTTAGAAAACTCCCCATTCGGAGTGGTAAAAATGAAAAGAAAAATAGTATATTTCATTGTGTTGTATTTATTCAAATATGTAATTATTACACTATTAATTATTATTGTTATCATATTACATTGTAATATGATAACAGTCGTAATATAATTAAAATTAAATATTAATAACGTAACGTAACTTCTACAATGACAATCACAAAATAGTCATAATTTTAGTTGGAGGGATGTACTTGATGGATTGACAGCAAATTATCAATATTTGGCTTTAGTTTTGTTAGGAATAACCGCAAATTTCCCCGTTGTGTGATATTCAATCTGCTCCTTTTTTTGTTAAAAGTTTTGTAACGACACTAAACTTTTCTCGACAAGATATGACGATGAAAACGCTATCAAAAGCTTTCTCGCAATTCCCCACAGTCCAGGATATTTTTCGGGTATTTCTGCCTGCAGCCAAAATATTTGATACCCTCTTTCAAATTTCACCTTCAGTTCCTCATTAGTGCTAAGCTCGAGTAGCTCCTCTTGTAATATCACATTCTCCACTTCCGTTTCATCAAGTGGATTTATGATCCATGGTGGTATTTGAATCGTCAGAATATCTTCAAATCTGATTTTAAAGTCATCATGCAGGGCAATTAAATGTTGAACGTATGTGTGAATATCCTCATCAAGGCATTCTACCTGTGACAAGTTTGAAAACTGGGAAAATTCGCGCCGACTAATATTTTGCTTCATAAATTTCAATTTTCCAAGAAAAGCTGAAATTACACCCTTTGTTTTTATTAAATTGAGGTTATCCCCTTGTAATTGTAAGTTAATGTCACTAAATTTTTTGAACAAATCTATCAAATACGCGATGTCTGCTTTCAAATTGATCAGGTTTTCTTTTAAATCTGGATCTTTACTTTCCAGAAACTGTAAAACTGATTCAAAAACTGAGAAAAATCTTGTTAAACATGCACCTTTCGACAACCAGCTTACTTCAGTATGTAAGAGCAATCGTTGGAAGTCTTCATCATTTTCACCGCACAATTGTGCAAATAAACGCGTATTCAATGCATTGCTTCTTATTTTGTTAACTGCATTAATCACAAATTGAAGCGATTGGTGCAATTTAGCACTCAAATTTTTTGCTACTAGGTGTTGTCGGTGGATGACACAGTGAATTGCAGTTACCTCTGGTATAATTCTTTTAAGATGGCTTATAAACCCACGACATCGCCCGGCCATGGCTGAAGCTCCATCTGTTGCCACCGAAATAACGTTTGTGAATGGAATCGATTTTTCCTTAAAAAAATCACTCAGGACATTAAATATTGATTCACCTTTAGTGTCCGTCTCCAAAGTTTTCGCGAATAATAGCTCTTCATGAATTTCTTCATCCATAACAAATCGAACATATGCCTATAATAATGCTTCATTATCAGGTAAAGTTGACTCGTCCAGTTGAATAGAAAAATGAGTTGTTTGCAGATAATAACACAAGAAACTTTCAATATCAGAGCTCATTTCGTCAATACGTCTTTGTACAGTGTTGTTACTCAAAGGAATTCTTTTTAGTTTTTAAAACCTCTTCAACAGCGGGTAAAATTAACTGTTCTCCAATGGTGTGCAAATTTCCAGATTTCGCTATAAGTAATGAGATATTGTAAGATGCCCGCAAGCCATCATCGTTACTTTCCGACGTTGAAGCGAACATACTGTGCACGGTGGGTCTCTTTCCATATTTTGCCTTCAATGTTTGAAAATATTTAAAATCTTTACCTATTTTATCAGGATGACACCTTCTTAGATGATCTTCGAGCTTCGATGGTTTCATAGAGTCATTGCTCAAAACTTTGTTGCATAAAAGGCATATGGGCAATCGCTTGTCTGCCTTTGATGGAAAAAAACCAAATTTTAAATAATCGACACTGTACTGTCGACATTTATTCTTAGATTCAGCCATGTTTCGTATCAGTTACCTACCTGTAAATAAAAAAAAAAACTTTGTTGTAGTAATCTTAAGGCGGTCTTACTTAACAGGATATGGCTATTTTAACAGGATTAATTGATTATTGCAATGAAATAAACAAAGTACCGGCGGCAAACTGATTCTAATTATTAAAAGCAATAAATCGCTAAGATCAATAATTGAGTTTTATGAAAACGGCTGAACCGATTTTAATGTCATGTAAAACATTTTTTCATTAATTATATTTTGATATATTTCTGTAAATTCGATAGAAATACTTTTAAATAATATTTTGATATCAAAACTTCGCGATTTTAATTATTTATTTATTACTTTGATGCACGTTACGAGTATGTAGTATATAAAGACACGTACAATTTATGAAAATATATTTAATTATTAGTGAACCACCATGCAGTCGGGTAATAAAAAAATTACTAACAAAGTAGGGACAAGAAGTTCAACCTTTCTCGGCTTTCTGTTCTTTTATGGAAGTATCTAATAATGGCTCTGTTCAGTATTTAATTTTTAATACGTACCTACTACACGCAAACATTACAAATATACTTATTACAACATAAATATATCTCCTATCGCGGGTGGGTTGGAAGAGATTTCTTTTAGGAATAAGCCTCACATTTTGTACCTACGTATTTTTTTTGTAATTTATCCATTTTTTGTTTACTTACGTGTACAATAAATTGTAAAATAAATAGATAAATAATAAATAAAATAAAAGTATGTATAACAAATAGGCAGGCAAGTACTTACTTTTCCGACAGTGGCAAACACTAACATCGATTCATTTTACTTTACTTGTCTTTTCGAAATTCGGGAACAAATGAGTAACGTTTATCCGTGGCATTCGTATTTATATTGGTGAAGAATCAAACAAGTTCATGCAAGATTGCAAGCACACACACCACAAGTCGTACTTCGTCCCTTTTCACGTCTGAACAAGCATTGCGGACGGCGGCAGCGGCAGCGCTTTGCAAGTCTCGACACGTTGTACTGAATATTGAATATGCAAGTTTTTACAAGTAACAGTCGCTGAGCTTCTTAAAATATTATCTGCCTACATTGATAGGTGAACTCAAGCCAACATTTTAGTTCTTCACTATCGAAACCAGATAAATTTTCGTGGCTTTCGTTTAAAATTTAAAAGTCCTGTAAATGTAAATTTAAGTTGTTTTAAGAACTTTTGTGTTAATTTTTGAATTACTTTTTGAAGAAAATAAATATTTTGTGAAATAATTGTCATTTTTGTTGCATGTAATCCATTTACAGAATGTTACATTAAAAGCATACTATTGAAACAAACCAGGAGTTCCACAATAAAAGTGACTACTAAAAAGGGTTCCACTTATCAATAAGATTAAGAAACGCTGTTCTAGATCTAAATAAATGAAAACTAAAGATGTATGCGTAAGTTATTGAAACTTAACGCAATTCACTGGACGCTTAAAGTTAAAACAATAAAAAAGAAACCAACTCACCGTACTTTTATCTTACGAAATATAATTTTAATAACATTTAAATCAAAAATTAAATTTAAATTATAAAAACTACTCAATCTTCTATCTACGCTCATGAAGAAAGGAATTTTACTGTAAAATTGGAGTATTCACTACTTGTCGGGCGAAATATAAAATTTATCATACTGTAAAGAGTTTTAATGTTTTGAATATCTTTGAACACCTTTCAGCAAATTTTAACGTAACTTCCATAATTATACAGACACATATAATTAGAGTGGACCAATCCGGAGCGAAAGCAGAGGCGTGACTAACGAATTGGTTCCCGCGTGCCCCATCGCACATACGATTACTTAGTATGTTGTTCACGGTCATCGTGTGTACACGTATAAAGCAGCAGAAAAGTGTATTCTGTGTATTTAATAATGTTGAAGGAGCTTACAGTAAAAAAACCGCTATCATCAAAGTTAGTCAATAGGTTTCTTGAGAGTCACGCCTCTGCTTTCGCTCCGAATTGGTCCACTCTACATATAATATGTTAATAGTAGTCGATTTATATATTAACTTTGTCGAAGTTAGAGAGGAATACAAATTTACTTTGACATTGGCGAGAGAGAGAGATGAGTAAATACGACACGATAAGAACTAGATTGCGTTGATCAATTGGGCGTTTTCACATTTAGCGACACCGACACGACATCAGCACAGCACCGGTACCGGCTCGAGGCAGAATATTGGCACATTAACAACGACACGGCACAAGTAGTTGTCGTGTGTAGTTCGGGGAAACGTAATGGTGGAAGTTAGCAAATTGTATTTGCTTTATTTGTTATATTTAAGGCGCAAAAGATTTCAATTATAAAATATTACACCACTCAAAAAATTCAACATTACTCACAAAAATAAAAACGCTAAACTGCCGGCGACGACATGAGTGAAGAGACTGCTGCTCTCCGACATGTCGTCGCCAGTAACGACACGATATCGACATGTGGGTGAGTGTGAAAGAATTCCCATTTACTTATATGTGATTAAGCGCCCACCGACATCGTTGTCGTGGCGGTGCCGTAGATGTGAGTAGATGTGAAAACGCCCTTTGAACTTCCCGTACTTACCTCTACATTTCTTTCTTGTCTTACAACAGGGTTTTAAGTCAAATTGTAACATGTGCGAATAAAGGATAGTCATTAGTGTAATTTATCAATAGTGCGCTTGCGTCAAGTAGACATATCTGATATCACTTACACTGACGTGGAGCTTATTCCGGAGTAACAATTTGTTTGAGTAACATCTGCGTGCGCTATAAGTTTTTCCAAAATAAGTTATTTTATTATTCACCTTAAAACAATTTGAGATAGTAAAATATTATAGCAGAAATTCCTTAGCGGGGGTTCGCAGTAGAATTCTCAGATACACCGATTCCAATTGTAGCTACAATATAATAGTTCAGCAACTTGAAAGCGATTTTACATTATTAAATAGCAAAAATTTAAAAAAGTCAATCAAGAAATATTATTAATTATTTAGAAATAGACATATGCGCTTTAGTAGAAACAGAACCGACAAATTGCGGCATAGATTAATCAGAATCATGTAAATCTTTGTGAAAAAAAATATTGATCATAACATAAAAATAAACATAAAATATTTAAATATAGTACGATTAAATGAACGATTAAATACAATACTTCACAAGAAGTTTTTAAAATTTTTTTCGGAGAATGCATTTCTGTGAAATTATGACTTATAAATAGAGTAGGCCATTGTGTCTGCATATCAGGACTGAATTCAGTACGTTTCATCAACATAAGCGGCCATCGTTTGATAATGTAAAGAAGTATATCGGTAAAGTTCCCGATTTATATTATGATGGTGCAAAATGAGTGTAAAGTTTGCGATAAACCGTTATTTCAGCAAACTTATCCAAATTGTGCTACGTAAATAAGGCAAGTAGGTTATATATATATATATATATAATCTAAGTTCCCTTTCTACCTTTCGGTGTAGGGATTTTACATATTTATCTCTTAACTATTGTGTATTGTCAGTATTTTGTACAAACTTTTTCCACTTTTTTCTATCTTTGGCAATTTCTCCTGCATTCAGTACCGTTTCTCCTCTGTTCTCTATCAATTTGGCTACCTCCTTTTCCCATGTTTTCTTCGGCCTCCCAGGTCTTCGTTTGACTATTATTTTGGACGTCCATACTCTTTTAGTTAGTCTACATTCCCCCATACGCTGTAGGTGTCCCCACCATCCTAATTGTTTCTTTTCTATATATTCCATTATGGGTTCTATTTGTAGCTCTTCTCGTACGTCAATATTTCTCACTCTGTCACTTCTTGTTATGCCTTTCACTCCCCTCAGAAATTTCATCTCAATCGTCTGTATTCTGCTTTTATTTCTGTTTGATAGTACCCATGATTCGCTTCCGTATGTTAATATTGGTCTGAATATTGTTCTGTATACCGTCATCTTGGTTTTTCTTGATATCTCTTTCTTCCTTATAAATGCTGATCTCATTGCATGATATAGATTTGTTGTTTTTTTGATACGTTCACTTATGTCAATGTTTTGATTACCATTTCTTTCCAGTATTACTCCCAAGTACTTAATTTGCTCAACTTGTTGTATCCTTTGGTTGTCGATTTTTATATTCAATTCTTCCTCTTCCCCATTTGTTACTAACATCACAGTTGTCTTTGTTATATTTATCTTCATTCCATTCTCCTTTAATATGTTATTCCATAGGTTTACATTGTCTTGCAGCCCTTTTTCGGTGTTAGCCATAATGACAACATCATCTGCGAATACACACTCCGTTAGCTCTATTGCTTTTAGGTTTCTGAATCCCACGTTGAGTTTGTTCATGTGTGGTTTGCATTTCTTAATTATTTCATCAATGAAAATATTAAACAGTACCGGGCTGAGTACTCCTCCCTGTCGCAAACCGTCTTTAATTTCAAAAATGTCTGACTTTCTATTTTTACTGATTACATAGTTTTTACTTTCTGTATACATGCTCTTTACTGCTGTTATTAGCTTTTTGTCAACATTTCTCTTCTCCAAGCTATTCCATACTTTTTTTCTTCCTATACAATCAAAAGCTTTTTCTAGATCTACAAATGCGAAGTATGCTTTAGTTGCGCTTAGTATTGTTTTTTCAACTATTTGCTTCACAGTAAATATGTTGTCGTGAACCCCTCTTCCTCTCCTGAATGCACTTTGAGTTTCCTCAAGTGTTGGTTCCACGTATCTTTGCAATCTCCTTTCCAATATGCGTTCATAGGTTTTCGCTGCTGTACTTAGTAACGTTATTCCTCTATAGTTGCTGCACTTCCTATTATTTCCCTTCTTATATATTGGCACTATTTGTCCAATTTTCCAGTCCTCCGGTATACTACCTTCTTCCCATGCTCTATTACATATTTGCCAAAATATTTCTATTCCTTTTCCTTTTACGTTCTTCAACATTTCAGTGGTTACTCTGTCGTGTCCTGGGGCTTTCCCATTTTTCAGTGTGTTTAATGCCTCTATTATTTCGTCTTTGGTTATGGGTCCCAATCTTTCCTCATCTTCAATAGTTATTCGTTGTTTTTCTTCTCTTTTGTTTATCTCAGTTACATTTCTATCTATATTTAGCAATCCCTCAAAATGCTCCTTCCATCTACTCATTGTCTGTATATCATCTGTTATTATATTTCCTTCCTTATCCATAATTGGTGCATGTTTTGTCGTTTTTCCTGTTCTAAATATTTTAAGTATTTTGTAGAATAATTTTTGGTTTTCCTTGCTGCTGCGCTCTATCTTATTTCCGAGTTCTGTCCAGCTTTCCTCTTTTGCCTCTTTTGTCATCTTGTTTACTTTCTTCCTTTGTTCTTTGTAAAGCTCATATTTTATTTCTGTTCTGTTTCCCAGGTATTGTTTCCATTTTTCTTTCTTTATTTTAACTTCTTTTTTAATTTCGACGTTCCACCAGGCTGTCTGCTTAGTTCCACCGCGTCCTCTCATTTCCCCGCAGGTATTCCTTGCCGAGCATAATAGTATTTCCTTAAAGGCTTTCCAATATTCTTCAATTCCATCATTCTTGTCCATCTTCAGTTCTTCCATCTTGTTTTCTACCATGTTTTGATATTTTTTTGCTACCTCTTCGTTCCTCAGTTTGTATGTTCTTATACTTGTAAATATTACATCTCCTTTATTCCTGCCTTCATCAATTCTTTTTTCCTGTTTCTTAATTTTCGCTAATACCATATAGTGGTCAGTGTACAGTTCCGGACCTCTTCTAGCTCTAACATCTTTTACCTCTTTTTTGTTATCTTTCTCCACTAGTATATAGTCAATAATAGATAGCTCATTATTTGGTCCCCTTCTTGTATATTTGTGCACATCTTTATGTTGGTACCATGTGTTTGCTATTATTAAGTTGTTTGTGAGGCAATATTCCATTAGTCTTACTCCATTATTATTTTTGGTTTCCTCTCCATGTTTTCCTATCACTCCCGTGTATGTGTCCTTCCTTCCAACTCTTCCATTCATGTCACCCGCTACTATTATTTTACCCTTGCAGTTTTCCGTTATCTGATTTAGCTCTTCCCAAAATTTGTCTTTAATTTCTGTCTTTTCATCTTCATTGGGGCCATAGACAGCTATTATCGATATAGTATCTTTGTCTATACTTAGCTCTACTGTAAGGATCCTCTCTGAGTGTCCTTCCCATTTTTTTATGTTATTTACCAGTTTTTTATTTATTACACACCCCACACCTGCCGAAGCTCTCTTCTCCTGTGGTACACCACTGAGAATTAGTATATGCCCATCCTCTAACATAATTTCTCTTTGACCCTTTCTCTTTGTTTCGGACAATGTCAGTACATCCAGCCCAAGGTCATTAAATTCATAACATAGGTCTTGCTCTTTGCCCTTTAGGCTTCTTACGTTCCAGGTTGCATATTTCCAAGTTTCTTTGTTGGCAATGTTTATTTTTTTTTTTTATTTTATTCATTTTCCTTTCTTCCAACATATGTTTTCTCTTATCCACTGCTCTATTTTCATCTTCTTTGCTTGTCGTACGTGTTCTTACTATTCCACCAACTTTTCCAGCGGTGTTTCTTGCTATTATATATTTGCCTACTTTATGTCCGTTCGCACTTTTATTTTCCTCCATAATCACATCCATTTGTTTGCCAATGTCGTTTTCATTTTTCCCATTCTGTTTATTCTTCCTTAGTTTTTTGATTGTTGCTTTTCAATTTTCCCAGTACTTTTGTTCCATCTCCATTCTTCCTCGTTTACCATCACTTTGTTATACCCAATTTTTGTTGTCTTTCCTTTTTCCCTTTCGACTTTGGCAAATTTTCTTAGTTGCGATTGTTTCTCTAGTTCCTTTGGCGTTAAGTCATCATCAATATATATCCTGTCCCCTCCTTTATTTTTTAATTTCGATTTATTCCTCATGATTTCATTCTTTTCCATTTCACTGCCCAGTTCGACAACACATGTCTTAGCTCCTACTTTTTTGATAGATTTCGGGGTGATCTCTATTTCTAGCTGTTCACCTATGAAGGTTTTAATTTGTTTTTTCAGCTCCAGAGTTTCGTTTGTTCCTGTCACTAATCCATGTATTACCACATTATATCTTCGTCGTTCCTTTTCTATGACTTCCAATGTCTTCTCCACTCTTTCTAATTTATCTCGTACTTTCTCATTTTCTTTTCTTATTTCTTGATTTTCTTTTTTCAAGCGTTCATTTTCCTGGTTTAGTTTTAGGAGTTCTTCGTTAAACCCTCTCTGTTGCTTTTTTATTTCTTTAACTTCCTTATTAATTTCCTTCTGTTCTATCTTCATATCTTTTTGATCTTTGCGTATTTCCTCCATAATCCCTAGTATCTTGTCTAATTTTTCTTCGGCTTCCTCTTTTGTTTTTCTATTTGGAGACCTTTTTGTTTTTGCAGACCGCCCGAGAAACTGCTCAAGATTTCCCACTCTTTTTTTTCTTTTCCCCTCGTCGGTCGTATATTCCTCACTATCTCTGTCCGTCATTGTACTGGTATTATTGTCTACTTCACTTCGTAAGAAGTTCGGGCCAGTCAACCTGTCGGACCCTTACTTCTATCCGTGCGTACCTTCTTACACTTGCTATTATTTTAATTATAATTTTCCCTCGCCTATTCTATCGTTTTAATTTAACAACGTTAATTATTATTCATTTGTCTGCCTGATTTTAAGTTGCACTCCGATTCGCGGTGTTCCTTGTGTTGCCTACCTTCAAGTGTTCACACACGTGTTTGTTCAATATTTTCTTTCCTTAACAAATTAACCTTCACGCAATTTTCGACCTTATTTTGACATCTCTTAATCTCCTATTTTACTAATATTATTTAACTAATATTATGAACACTCACCGTTCGTTGTTCTTATTTTAATACCTATTTGTTCTTCTCGCTACTCACTTTTTCTCCTACTGCTTTTCACTCTTTTTTTTTTATTACTACTGCACGATATGGACCCAATTTGGGCTTTAATATCGGTGCTTCAACGTTAGATACACGCACGCACAAAACTGTGGTAATAAAAAGTAGGTTATATATGATATTTATAATTCTTGCCCGATATATACTTGCTTTAAACCCTAATGAGTAATAGAGTAACACATATATATATATATATATATATATATATATATATATATATAGTAGATTAAATAGTGGGCGATTTAAGGTCTGATTTACTTTGATATATATATATATATATAATATTTTCGTGACCTTGGTATGATAAGGCAAATTCAATCAGTCGGCGATTAAAGGTCTGGTTCACTTCAAAGTATATATATTTAAAACAACCCCACATGTTTCGGCAATGATGCCTTTATCAAGGATACAAAATATAAATGACAGAATACAAATGTCAAATAATTGAGTTGCTATAGTTTAAATTACTCAAAGATACATTCCAATTGAATAATAATAAATTATGCCTTAGTATTCCAAAAACAGATAGCAAGGTGTGAACATATTGGTATGTTGTTCGCTGCTAGCAGCTCGTGTCTCTTTCTGGGTATGAACTTGTGTGTTAGTTGCTGCTGGCAGCTTGCGTCTCTCTCTGGGTGTGTGGTTTTGTGTTTGTGTGAGCGCGTAAGTGTAGGGTTTTGTATGTTGGCGCGCTCATGCGTGTGTTTCGTGACCGGCCCAATAAATTTAGAGAGATCGGATAACCAGCCGTTGCGCAGGACCGCCAACCCTTTCCCGGCAACTTCTTTACTTTTCCGTGCAGTACTTCGACAGCCCGACCCCCGCCCCATCGAGGCAAGGCGCAGACCAGCGAAGCGCACCCTGCACGGGGTTGTTCATCGCCAACCGAGGGAACACTCTTAGCGGCTACTTCGGTCGACGACGGTCACACTTTCTGCCATCTTAACGTTATCCGCCAAGGCGGGGGCACTGCACACACGTCGAACGTGTGTGCTGTTAACGGCAGCCTAGCCAGGTTGCCGCCCAGGACCGGTCCTAGTGGTGTGTGCATTGCGCGGCGCCGTTATTTGCGCCGTGTAGCTTGGTTCCTCTCTCCTGCTGGAAAGGCGGTAGAGGACCACATCAGCACAAAACAAAAACAGGGAAAAGCAAGACATGATTTATTATTATGTATACGCCCGTGGAGCGTCTTAAGATGCAAAGTTGTCGGCATTCGCCTTAAACGAGAAGGAAAACCACGAAAACCTACTCGGACAACCAGACAGGAATCAAAACACGGAACAGTCAGCATGATAAGCAAATGTATATGATATTTAAATGTAATTGATATTTAAATAACTTGAGATATATAACAAAAAAAAATATATATACTATGTTGGTAAATCGTTATTGTAAATTGTAAATCGTTACACAATTAAGTTATAGTATATTCTGCTTAAATTTTTTATATCATTTCTTTTGTTAATTGAATTTTTTTCCTGTTTAATACTAATCATTTCTTTAATTTGTCTTTTCATTGTTTGTTGTTCTTTATCAATTATATGTGTGTTTTAAAAATCGAAATGGTGATCGCGTTGAAGTTTGTGTGTAGATGAAGCAGTTTTGTCTGTTTTAGAGTATTTGTGGGCTTGTATTCTTTTGTATAAATATGGTTTCGTTTGGCCTATGTAGTAACTATCGCAATCGCGACATGGTATTTTATATATGACATGTGTTTCTCGATTTTTTTCTATTTTAGGTTTAAGTTTTGAAAATAAATGTTTATTAGTATTACTAAGTTTATATGTTGTAGCTATATCATATTTTTTTAAAGTGTATTTAATTTTTTCTGATAGTTGTGGAACATATGGAATCGTGATATATGTTGCGATAGTTACTACATAGGCCAAACGAAACAATATTTATACAAAAGAATACAAGCCCACAAATACACTAAAACAGACAAAACTCCTTTATCTACATACAAACTACAACGCGATCACCATTTAGATTTTAAAAACACACAAATAATTGATAAAGAACAACAAACAATGAAAAGACATATTATAGAAATGATTAGTATTAAACAGGAAAAAAATTCAATTAACAAAAGAAATGAGATAAAAAATTTAAGCAGTATATACTATAACTTAATTGTGTAACGATTTACAATTTACCAACATAGTATATATATTTTTTTGTTTTGTTATATATCTCAAGTTATTTAAATATCAATTACATTTAAATATCATATACATTTGCTTGTCATGCTGACTGTTCCGTGTTTTGATTCCTGTCTGGTTGTCCGAGTAGGTTTTTGCGTGGTTTTCCTTCTCGTTTAAGGCGAATGCCGACAACTTTGCATCTTAAGACGCTCCACGGGCGCATACATAATAATAACTCATGTCTTGATTCTCCCTGTTTTTATTTTGTGCTGATGTGGTCCTCTACTGGGTTGTAGCCTAGCATATGCGCTATCAAACTCTAGGGGGGTCTGCCCGATGGCGTACAGGTGCCATTCCGCCTTTCCAGCAGGAGAGAGGTACCAAGCTACGCGGCGCAAATCACGGCGCCGCGGAATGCACACACCACTAGGACCGGTCCTGGTCGGCAACCTGGCTAGGCTGCCGTTAACAGCACACACACGTTCGACGTGTGTGCAGTGTCCACGCCTTGGCGGATAACGTTAAGATGACACAAAGTGTGACCGTCGTCGACCGAAGTAGCCACTAAGAGTGTTCCCTCGGTTGGCGATGAGCAACCCCTTGCCGGGTGCGCGTCGCTGGTGTTCGCCTTGCATCGATAGGGCGGGGGTCGGGCCGTCGAAGGACTGCACGGAAATGTAAAGAAGTTGCCGGGAAAGGGTTGCCGGCCCTACGCAACGGCTGGTTATCCGATCTTTCTAAATTTACGGCACCGATCACTAAACACACGCACGAGCGCGCCAACATACAAAACCCTACACTTACGCGCTCACACAAGCACAAAACCACACACCCAGAGAGAGACGCAAGCTGCCAGCAAGAACTAACACACAAGTTCATACCCAGTAAGAGACACAAGCTGCTAGCAGCGAACAACACATATGCTCACACCTTGCTATCTGTTTTTGGAATACTAAGGCATAATTTATTATTATTCAATTGGAATGTATCTTTGAATAATTGAAACCATAGCAACTCAATTATTTGACATTGGTATTCTGTCATTTAGATTTTATATCCTTGATAAAGGCATCATTGCCGAAACATGTAGGGTTGTTTTAAATATATATACTTTGAAGTAAACCAGACCTTTAATCGCCGACTGATTGAATTTGCCATATATATATATATATATATATATATATAGACTATAAAGCATTATCGACCGTACTGCGTAAGTAAAAATTTCATTAACGGGTGAGCGGTCTGTCAAGTAAAAATAAAACTCCTTTATTCCACTCTATATTTCATAACGCCTTGGTTGCTTCATCAGGAGTGTCTACATGTTTAACAAAACCACAATATATTAAACAATATAACAATAACTAAATACTTACAATTCAGAGTTAAAATTCAGCAAATAACGGCACTAAACATGTTAAAATTCGTCAACTTTAGAACATCACATCAATATGTTGTTAGTTTGTCGTCAACCTCTTAAAAACAAATATAAATAAATGTTAAAATATAAAACTAAACTTACAAAACACACACCAAAAAAACTGATGTCATAAAAAAATTGAAACCAACAACAACTAAATTCAAATGATACAAGGACTGGTTAATAAAACTTGGCAGGTAATATTAACCGCCAACACCGAGTATATTGCAGTAGATTATACTTGGTCCATTAGTATCCGACTTATAATTTACGCTATTAGTGTCTCCGTTGATATGTACCATTTCCAAAAAGCATATTTTTTTGTAATTATTTTCAGCGTCCACAATTCTGACATCTCCGAAATTAAATGTATGGCCGAGATCAAGTGCATGATCCACCAGAGCACAAGATCTCTTACCAATACGGACATCACTTCTGTGTTGTGTGATACGCTGTTTTAGCCATTGTGACGTTTGGCCTATGTACACGCCACGACAATCCGAACAAGGTATCCTGTAGATGACATTACTATTTAAAAGCAAAGGTGTTACATCTTTGGTCTTACTATACAATTTTTTCACAGTAAATGTGTTGTATTTAGCTATTTTAATGTTCCTAAATTGTTTGAAGTGTGATATAATTAAGTGAGTAAGACCAGCAATATACGGAATTTTTCTGTAGATCACACTATCCGCAGGGACGTCTTCAGTAGGGCCGTCGTAAAAGTTGGAGATGTATATCAATTTATTTAGTATATGCCTAGGATAACCATTGTTAACGAAGATGCTAAAAAGCTCTCTAAGATTATCTTTTAAGAAGGTAGTGTGACTTATGTGTGATACTCTATTTTTCATAGCTATGACAGTGTTATATTTATGATTGAGAGGATGATGGGAATAGTAATTGATGAAACGACCAGACGAAGTCGTCTTTCTGTACCAATTCAAAATGATCGAGTTGTTCTCATCCTGAATCACTAAAACGTCCAAGAAGGGTACACTGTTATTGTCTTCTTTTTCCACAGTAAATTGTAAATTTTTACTATAGCTGTTGAATATTTGTATCGTCACATCTATTTTATCATGTGGTACAGAGCAAACAATGTCATCAACATACTTGTAAAAAAACGGTATCTGAAATGGTAACTTAACCATCACACTCTCCAACAACTGATCCATCACTATTTTGGCTAAAATGGGACTAATGGGCGATCCCATAGGTGTTCCAAATATCTGACTGTAGAATTTTTCGTTGAAAGAAAAATATGTATTGCTGATAAAAGTAATTAGTAACAAAAATATAAATAAAAATATATATATATATATAAATATATATATATATATATATATATATATATATATATATATATATATATGGTAAACCTAATCAGTAGGCGATTAAAGGTCTGTATATTACTTCAAAATATATGTATTTAAAAAACTCTACATGTTTCGGCTGTATACGTCTTTTTCAAGAGAATACAAAATATGAATGACAGGATATAAATGTCAAGTAATTAAGTTGCTATTTTGTATTCTCTTGAAAAAGGCGTATACAGCGGAAACATGTAGAGTTTTTTAAATACATATATTTTGAAGTAATATACAGACCTTTAATCGCCTACTGATTAGGTTTACCATATCATACCAAGGTCACGAAGTTATTATATATATATATATATATATATATATATATATATATATATATATATAGATAATTACTTCGTGACCTTTGTATGTTATGGTAAATTCAATTTGTTGGCGATTTAAGGTCTGGTTTTACTTCAAAATGTATATATTTAAAACAATCCTACATGTTTCGGCAAATGATGATGCCTTTTTCAAGGAATATAAAATATAAATGACTGTCATTTATATTTTATATTCCTTGAAAAAGGCTACAAACAATATAATTCAAAATCGTTGGATTGGTACACATAACCCAATGTTATCCTGCACAGTCACCCGACATATCTCCAAGTGATTTTTTTTGGGATGGGGGTATATTAAGAAGATTAAATATACGGTAATCAAGTAGCGGGGTCCACTAATTTAGAAGAATTATAAGCAAAAATTGCAGGTATCTCAATGAATTAGGTAGAAACAATAAATAACCTCAGAACGTCGTTTTATAATCGTTTGTGGTTTTGTTTAGCACAAGAAGGTTTCTTTGAAAACTTAATTTAAAGCCAAATTTTGATATTTATTTTATAATCAGAATTTATTTTAATTCTAGAATATTTGTTAATTATTTTTTATTTTTTTTTTAAATTATTTATTTGTTTATTGTGTATAGCAGTATTATTTTTGTTACACATTTTTCAATGATTTAATAAGTCGCCCTTTTCACATGTAGACTAAGATACAATTTTACAATAAAAGCATTCATGTTAATATTACCGCGAAATTGCTTCCCGTTAATCATCGTTTTGATTTGTTTTTGAGTGTTATATTGATGTTTTTATAGGGTATATCGTAAACGCATATCAATCTTACGTATGATTAATTCTATTTATATTTGTTCTGTAAATACATACATCCCTGTTAAATACTAATCTGCAAAACTTAAATAATTTTTTATTTTTTTACTAATTATTATATTACTCATGATCAGAGAGCGGACTCGAGCGATTGATGAATCAGAGCCTATAGGCGTCTGCCTTGTATTCGCAATAGGTTGGTTTCTGTAAGCGATCCGTGAGTTTCGAACAATTTGATACGTGTGGCAAGCTGCATAAGTGGCACATACCTACATATGCAATTAATATGTATATGTCAATGCATAACAGAGCGAATGTAATAAACGGTTTGGTAACCGGCGGCAACTATTGATGAAACAAATGTAATGCTGACAAGCGAATTGCGTATCGAATTTTGAATAAAAATAATTTACAAAGAACAAAACTCAAAACTATGTATTTTCTGTGAAACATTGAAAGTGTAAAACATTACTATAAGCAACTAAAATTTGTTCAAGGTGTTCCTGTGTTAAATTAGTTCTTTTAGATGTTAAAACGTCTTTAAAAATAGAAAATGTTCGTTAATTCGGTAAATCAAACTTAATATTTATAAAAAATCATAGGCTAAATATACAATATATCAACATAAAGCGGATTTTTTTAAAAGCTAAACGTTGTAACCAAATAACACTGAAACAAACGAAACCAGAAACAATCCCTTATATATTTGCCGAAACATGTAGAACTGTTTTAAATATATACATTTTGAAGTAAAACCAGACCTTAAATCGACAACAAATTGAATTTGCCATATATATATATATATATATATATATATATATATAAGTAAAAATTTCATTAACGGGTGAGCGGTCTGTCAAGTAAAAATAAAACTCCTTTATTCCACTCTATATTTCATAACACCTTGGTTACTTCATCAGGAGTGTCTACATGTTTAACAAAACCACAATATATTAAACAATATAACAATAACTAAATACTTACAATTCAGAGTTAAAATTCAGCAAATAACGGCACTAAACATGTTAAAATTCGTCAACTTTAGAACATCACATCAATCTGTTGTTAGTTTGTCGTCAACCTCTTAAAAACAAATATAAATAAATGTTAAAATATAAAACTACTTACAAAACACACACCAAAAAAACTGATGTCATAAAAAAATTGAAACCAACAACAAATAAATTCAAATGATACAAGGACTGGTTAATAAAACTTGGCAGGTAAAATTAACCGCCAACACCGAGTATATTGCAGTAGATTATACTTGGTCCATTAGTATCCGACTTATAATTTACGCTATTAGTGTCTCCGTTGATATGTACCATTTCCAAAAAGCATCTTTTTTTGTAATTATTTTCAGCGTCCACAATTCTGACATCTCCGAAATTAAATGTATGGCCTAGATCAAGTGCATGATCCACCAGAGCACAAGATCTCTTACCAATACGGACATCAATTCTGTGTTGTGTGATACGCTGTTTTAGCCATTGTGACGTTTGGCCTATGTACACGCCACGACAATCCGAACAAGGTATCCTGTAGATGACATTACTATTTAAAAGCAAATGTGTTACATCTTTGGTCTTACTATACAATTTTTTCACAGTACATGTGTTCTATTTAGCTATTTTAATGTTCCTAAATTGTTTGAAGTGTGATATAATTAAGTGAGTAAGACCAGCAATATACGGAATTTTTCTGTAGATCACACTATCCGCAGGGACGTCTTCAGTAGGGCCGTCGTAAAAGTTGGAGCTGTATATCAATTTATTTAGTATATGCCTAGGATAACCATTGTTAACGAAGATGCTAAAAGCTCTCTAAGATTATCTTTTAAGAAGGTAGTGTGACTTATGTGTGATACTCTATTTTTCATAGCTATGACAGTGTTATATTTTTGATTGAGAGGATGATGGGAATAGTAATTGATGAAACGACCAGACGAAGTCGTCTTTCTGTACCAATTCAAAATGATCGAGTTGTTCTCATCCCGAATCACTAAAACGTCCAAGAAGGGTACACTGTTATTGTCTTCTTTTTCCACAGTAAATTGTAAATTTTTACTATAGCTGTTGAATATTTGTAGCGTCACATCTATTTTATCATGTGGTACAGAGCAAACAATGTCATCAACATACTTGTACAAAAATATATATATATATATATATATATATATATATATATATATATATATATATATAATAGATACGAAACTTAGTAGTGTCCTGGCGTGCAGACAAAAGTGGCCCACTATACTTATAAATGTAATACAGGCCCACAGTTTTTCAAAAATATTGAATTTAGAACGGAATTTAACCGGGTTGCGGCACTAGAATTATTACAAAATCATTATCAAATTATTTCTACGATTCAATTAATATCTAATATCGAAGACATCTCCTCATAATAGTCGTATAGCACAAAAGTTTTTACACAATATAATTCAAAATCGTTGGATTGGTACACATAACCTAATTCGTTATCCTGCACAGTCACCCGACATATCTCCAAGTAATTTTTTTTTGGGATGGGGGGTATATTAAGAACATTAAATATACGGTAATCAAGTAGCGGGGTCCACTAATTTAGAAGAATTATAACTGTAAAGACGGCAGACTATGTGCCCACACTGTCAAATTTAATATAATATAATAAATTTAATATGTATATGTTCATATACTGAGAAGGATTGTTCGACGTTGAGAGATGTTATATTTGCATAGTTAAAGTGCTCTTTGTATCTGTACAATGGATCTTCAGTATTGGTCAAAAGTTGCCCTAATTTTGTTAAATCTACATTTTTATCTAATACACCTTATGTGTATTATTAAATTTAACAGTGTGGGCACATAGTCTGCCGTCCTTAATTATAAGCAAACATTGCAGATATCTCAATGAATTAGGTAGAAACAATAAGTAACCTTAGAACGTCGTTATATAATCGTTTGAGGTTTTGTTTAGCGCAAGAAGGTGGTTTCTTTGAGAACTTAATTTAAAGCTAAATTTTGATATTTATTTTATAATCAGAATTTATTTTAATTCTAGAATATTTGTTAATTATTTTTTACTTTTTTTTAAAAATTATTTATTTGTTTACTATGTATAGCAGTATTATTTTGTTACACATTTTTCAATGATTTAATAAGTCGCCCTTTTCACATGTAGAGTAAGATACAATTTTACAATAAAAGCATTCATGTTAATATTACCGCACAATTGCTTCCCGTTAATCATCGTTTTGATTTGTTTTTCAGTGTTATATTGATGTTTCTATAGTATGTTGTTATATGTATAAGTCAATGCATAACAGAGCGAATGTAATAAACGGTTTGGTAGCCGACAGCAACTATTGATGAAACAAATGTAATGCTGACAAGCGAATTGCGTATCGAATTTTGAATACAAATAATTCACAAAGAACAAAACTCACAAGTATGTATTTTCTGTGAAACATTGAAAGTGTAAAACATTACTACGAGTATAAGCAACTAAAATTTGTTCAAGATGTTCCTGTGTTAAATTAGTTCTTTTAGATGTTAGAACGTCTTTAAAAATAGAAAATGTCCGTTAATTCCGTAAATAAACTTACTATTTATAAAAAATTATAGGCTAAATATACAATATATCAATATAAAACGGATTTTTTAAAATACTACGTTGTAACCAAATAACACTGAAACAAACGAAACCAGAAGCAATCCCTTATAGAAGAGAATAGAAAATATACTATCTCAAGAACAATAAAACACATATATGTATATGCATGTATAACAGCATGTAAACACGAGAATACACTTTGGAAATAAGCGGATATAACGAAATAATATATAAATGTATATTCCGTCTTACACGCTACTGTAAAGTAGAATTTATGAAAGAATGGACACGATAACGACGGAAAAAACATCTGCTCGACGAATGCAATCGAGCAAGCAAATAGTGGGGCTGTTATACATGCATACTATACCTGAGACCGCCTACGTTTTATCGGGGCAATTCGTCATTCAATCGTTTCTGTCCGCTCTCTGCTCATGACTATAAAAATAACGCTCCTATAAGAATCATTTCAATGCGTAAGTATTATAATTTTAACTGCCTGTCTTCATTGACGAACCGAGTCAATAAATAGCATTCATAAAAACGTGTTTACATCAGTACCAAACGAAATAAATGTAAAATAATTGAAAATATAATATAGACATTTTTTTTTATTTTGCATTCGTAATAAACTCATTATGACACCCAAAACAGTGTCGAAATGAGCTTCATTTTAATACGCTTTCGTTCATTTTTTAATGTTGGCGTTGTTGAAATACAGAAATAAATATCATTGCTGTCATTTGATTTTAAGAATTTAAGTACATTTTATAGAAATGATATATGTACGCAGAAATGAAAAATGCTACACAAACAACATATATTGTATACAATTGACAACAAGATATATAAGTTTTTATGTCACTCATGTTTATATTTTTAAATAAAATATCAAGTAATGTTGACGAAAATTAATAAATAATATTTCGCGGATAGCAAGATTTAAATTTGAAAATGTCAAGTATCAATGCGACCAACTGCATACTTTATATAAAAATAAAACTCTGAACTTTCTGAATCTTTTAATAAAATAATTTCAATTTATTAATGTAAAAAAAGCAAAACAGAAAAAATAGTATAAAAAACTCGTTTCATAAGGCCTTTTGTTGCACTCGTTCTTTAGAGAAATCACTGCTATCGCTCGTTTTTTTTTTAATTGAACTCGTGCCACAAAATGGTGCCTTATGAAACTTGTGTTTTAAAATACTACTTTTATTTCTTTATGTCTAATAGAATAGTTAATAGTATTCATAATATTTTGATTCGTTTAAAATAAAAATGATTCGATCGTTATTTACTATCTTCTTATATTGCACCATGTATCGTAGTGCAATGGTCCATTAAAATAGTGTTCACCTTTTAAACTGCATGCGTAAAACGAAATATAACATACTGTAGATTAAGATATTAGTTTCCATGATATTTAATTGCACGAAACTTTTACAAAATTTAATTATAGAAAAAGCAAATCTGCATTGTAAAGAATTTTATTAACGAAAATTATTTTTTTTACAAATTATTAATCTTACATCTTCAATCTTGTTAGTAAATATACCTGTATAAATAAGTTTGAAATTTCTGAAATACTCGAAATTACTTTTGACAATTTGTATTACAATATGTTAAAGGTTGCCAAAACATCAAGGTAATTTCTGGTTATTATGTTGTTAAAGTCAACCATAATTATTGCAAGTTGCAAGGAGTAGGAAAACTATTAATGCGAGTACAAAATTTACTCATCCAACACA
Source organism: Melolontha melolontha (assembly GCA_935421215.2). NCBI lineage: Eukaryota > Metazoa > Arthropoda > Insecta > Coleoptera > Scarabaeidae > Melolontha > Melolontha melolontha. Next base: position 76,345,920 of record OW285238.1, read on the forward strand.
ATCCTAACAACCAAAATTAAAAAACAACAAAATTAGGAAAACACTTTTTAACTTCAATATAATTGAAAATAATTGTAAAAAAGTATAAAAATAATTCAACACCAATATAGTTAGAAAGTACATACATTATGTAAATTTAGATAAAGAAAATTTAAATATCGAAAGTTTTAAATTAGATCAAATGAAAGAGACACTGAATGAAATGAAAGAGACACCGAATAAATTAGAAAATGAATTTTTTCTTCAAGAATCTCAAAACATACAGTTTTAGGAATTCATAAAGATACGCCGATTATATCGTATTATATGAGAAAAGAAAAACTAAAAACAATTTATATTATCAAGTAGAATATGTGAAAGAGCATCATTACGTCATCATTTGGTAAAGTGTCCAATCTCCGTGCTCGAAATCAATTTGTGGACATTAGTCAATTATTAATAATAGTCATACTTTTCTGATTAGATAAAGGCTCACAAATTTTTTCTTTAGAGTTCATATGGAGACTAGTCTAAGACGTTATTTTCGCCTTTTAAAATGCATACAATACTGACTACGATGTTTCAAATCTTTGTTATTCTGTAATATTTATTCTGATCTCAAATAATTGCTTGGACAAATGTTCATTAGCAAAGCCATATGCACAGAAACACATACGTGCTCCTTAGTCGGATATTTGGATTGTTTTTCCTCCAACAACTCTCCACACTTTTCGAGGATAAGCAAAAACTCATAGAGATGCTTCATGTTCGGAGATGCCTGAAATGTTCGGAGTAAATGTTATTAACGTGTTGCTGCGACAAAAGCGTCTTCGTCATTACACCATGTTAGTGAACATTATTAGCTAACGATGAATAGTCATCATACTGACATTTGTACTTCTTTTGAATAAATTGTCGGGTTTATTTTAATAGAAATGTTGACTTCTTCTTAAATAAACTAATCATATTATCCTACCGTTATTGCTCGTTTTGGACCACGCCTCGCAAAATCGTCAAAATTGCGATAAGTTTATTCTTGTAACCCATCACTTTTCAAAGGTCTTACTTCAATATAGGTACTTTGCGGTCGATTTGCGCGGCATTTTACGACCTCTTAGTTATTACAAAAAAAATACCGCTTTCATTCTTCTAATATATTAACAACTCGTTTTACGCACGTCATATCATTACGAACTTGCGAACAACTAACTTAGAAATATTATCTTTTTCCAGGGACAGGCAATGTGAATTTATTTTTTATTTATTTATTTAAGTTTTGTAAATCATTACCAATTGTTGCTACAAACAATATTACAATTAATTACTCATCTCTTATTATAGCTTCTGCCCATAATACGACAAGAGAGGATATTCAATTTTAAGACGTCCCAAATTAGGATAGCTAATATCTAAGTAAGTAAACATAATTACTATACAATATGAAACAAACATGTAAATAATTTACATATCTGTAACTATGCACATGGACAATACACCTCGTATTTTCAGCATTTACTTCTGCTTAATACATATGTTTCTGTCATATAGGCGTCCTCAGTTAAGCTAGTGAAGCAATGTATACAAATTAATACAAACCTGTTATAAACAACTGGTTTGTATCTGTATTTAAATTCAGTGAAATAGCCCGCATAGATCAAGCAAGTTCCGTCCTATAAGAAGACAACTATTTAATAATTGCCATCTTACGGGCGAAAGATACTTTGTCCGGAGGGCTACCTATCGTTCGAACAGCTATGCTGCTACGGGAAACGATAAAATACGTATGTAGATGTAGTCCATTAACAACCTGCCAGATGGCGGTATATACGAAAAGGTTTTGTTTAAGTATGACAATACGTTAAGCACGTATAAAGCGTTTGTACAATATGAAACAAACATGTAAATAATTTACATATCTGTAACTATGCACATGGACAATACACCTCGTATTTTCAGCATTTACTTGTGCTTAATACATATGTTTCTGCCATATAGGCGTCCTCAGTTAAGCTAGTGAAGCAATGTATACAAATTAATACAAACCTGTTATAAACAACTGGTTTGTATCTGTATTTAAATTCACTGAAATAGCCCGCATAGATCAAGCAAGTTCCGTCCTATAAGAAGACAACTACTTAATAATTGCCATCTTACGGGCGAAAGATACTTTGTCCGGAGGGCTACCTATCGTTCGAACAGCTATGCTGCTACGGGAAACGATAAAATACGTATGTAGATGTAGTCCATTAACAACCTGCCAAATGGCGGTATATACGAAAAGGTTTTGTTTAAGTATGACAATACGTTAAGCACGTATAAAGCGTTTGTACAATATGAAACAAACATGTAAATAATTTACATATCTGTAACTATGCACATGGACAATACACCTCGTATTTTCAGCAGTTACTTCTGCTTAATACATATGTTTCTGCCATATAGGCGTCCTCAGTTAAGCTAGTGAAGCAATGTACACAAATTAATACAAACCTGTTAGAAACAACTGGTTTGTATCTGTATTTAAATTCACTGAAATAGCCCGCATAGATCAAGCAAGTTCCGTCCTATAAGAAGACAACTATTTAATAATTGCCATCTTACGGGCGAAAGATACTTTGTCCGGAGGGCTACCTATTGTTCGAACAGCTATGCTGCTACGGGAAACGATAAAATACGTATGTAGATGTAGTCCATTAACATGTACAAACGCTTTATACGTGCTTAACGTATTGTCATACTTAAACAAAACCTTTTCGTATATACCGCCATCTGGCAGGTTGTTAATGGACTACATCTACATACGTATTTCATCGTTTCCCGTAGCAGCATAGCTGTTCGAACGATAGGTAGCCCTCCGGACAAAGTATCTTTCGCCCGTAAGATGGCAATTATTAAATAGTTGTCTTCTTATAGGACGGAACTTGCTTGATCTATGCGGGCTATTTCAGTGAATTTAAATACAGATACAAACCAGTTGTTTATAACAGGTTTGTATTAATTTGTATACATTGCTTCACTAGCTTAACTGAGGACGCCTATATGGCAGAAACATATGTATTAAGCAGAAGTAAATGCTGAAAATACGAGGTGTATTGTCCATGTGCATAGTTACAGATATGTAAATTATTTACATGTTTGTTTCATATTGTACAAACGCTTTATACGTGCTTAACGTATTGTCATACTTAAACAAAACCTTTTCGTATTTACCGCCATCTGGCAGGTTGTTAATGGACTACATCTACATACGTATTTTATCGTTTCCCGTAGCAGCATAGCTGTTCGAACGATAGGTAGCCTTCCGGACAAAGTATCTTTCGCCCGTAAGATGGCAATTATTAAATAGTTGTCTTCTTATAGGACGGAACTTGCTTGATCTATGCGGGCTATTTCAGTGAATTTAAATACAGATACAAACCAGTTGTTTATAACAGGTTTGTATTAATTTGTATACATTGCTTCACTAGCTTAACTGAGGACGCCCATATGGCAGAAACATATGTATTAAGCAGAAGTAAATGCTGAAAATACGAGGTGTATTGTCCATGTGCATAGTTACAGATATGTAAATTATTTACATGTTTGTTTCATATTGTACAAACGCTTTATACGTGCTTAACGTATTGTCATACTTAAACAAAACCTTTTCGTATAATTACTATATTGGATATGTAATTAATTCGTTTAAGAAAGGAAGGGGTAATCTATTCTCTTGCTCTTGAATTATTCTCTTAAAAGCAATATATTAATTCGAATATATATCAATATTGTAGTCTAGTATACAGTTCATAAAGTGTTTCATTGCAGTTCGTACTACCCAAATGTAAACCGCAAATTGTACTTTATCTCTTTCTAACACACACAAATAGGCGCTGTAATACTACAGACGTTAGTCATTTTAAGGGAATCTTATGCCTTAAATTTTTTCATGTGACTGCAAGGAAACTTTTCCTATCTAAGTGCCGGTCTTTACTAATGACTGCTTTACAACCCTCATCCTTACAGAAAAATTTTCCTTGAAAAAAATGTGACACATTGGCTTTTTAATTTCATTTCTAAATAGTGATATCTTAAAAATGGAATTGGTTAGGCTTACAGAAACGTTTACATTTTCGGTGAAAATGCTATGAGAAACTATAGTGACAATTCAGTAAATATGATCGTGTATAAATTTTATATAAAGAGCAACATACCAGTACAACACTCGAAACCTACAAAGTTGATAATTAACTTTATCTAGTACGTTAGATTGTAGTACGCTAATTATTTAAAAATTCGGCAAATTTAATCCTAGTTTATAAGGAGCAGCTCAACAATACCCAAATTTATGGGTTTTGCAGGTTTCAAATAAATTTATACTTACAATTGATTAATTATTTCTTATCTAACGAATATTTAGAGAGCAAAATAAAGTTAAAATTTGAAATCTCTGACTCAATTTATACAATAGAACATGAAAACAAAAAATTTTGCCGGTCAATGGGCTTGAACTCGGACATGATAACCATTAGAGCGGGTACAATTTGAAAATTTCTTTTGCAGTGTTCCTGAAAATTGTTAATAGCTCAGCTTCTAATAAAGGTTTATAAAAAAATGTCATCTGCAGGGCATAATGTAGATTGCTTTCACAAATTTTCAGCCATTTATTTAAAAAGAGCAGGATTGTTCATTCGGGTGAAATTTACCTACCAAGTTTGGATATATTTACATACACTTCCGCTAATGCTTTTTCAATACGAAAAAAAATCTGTTCAACGCTATCGATAATGGAAATTCTGAAAACTATACCGCCGTCCAGCAATATTCGTTTCCATGAAAAAAGTCGTGGGACAAAAATCCATTTAAGCACTTTTGTTGAAAAATCTTTTCTACGGGTTTGTAATTATCCATAGTCAAGACACACTAAGTGTATCTCGCCGAAAGAAATCGATTAGTGCTATCCACGACGCTCTAGCTTCAAAATTGGCTGACATAGGAGGTTCCAAATTTGAGGTCTTATACCACTTATACCATGGAAAGTGCCTTAGTTGTGACCCAGTACATTTTCATAAAAACACTGACTGATGTCAGTTATAATGTATATATGAGGATTATTTAAAAAAGACCTCCAAAAAAGCTTTAATGGTTGCTGAGATCCAGGTTGTTTACAAACTTTTTGTTATATCAAGTATATAAGGGTAACGCACTAACGTTCTCACCCTGACATTGCTAAGCAATTTATGAAAGTTTTGGAGATTGTTCCCTATTCGCACATACATCATCATTGTGTCAAACACCGCATCAATATTTCATTTTATGGAAAGGGGATCTATTATTGTGAGCATGACTACCATAACTTTTGCTTTTGCCAGAATAAACCATTCTACCGTCATTAAAAAATTGACTTATTTGGTTTCAGGAATCAGCCTAAACTATTTTTCATGTCGTACATACTAAATAGATGAGTGCGCCTATAAAAATTATCATTTTGATTGCCGCAAGCATCGAACTTAGAACATCTCTTGATTATCTACCCCATCATATTAAATGCTGTACACGTATATTTGTTGATGGCTTGCGAATATGTCGTTAGAAATGTTAAAATAATGGCCTGCAGGCTTGTGCAGATATACAGAAACAGATTAATAATATATATCAGTTGTGTAATCGAAACAAACTATAAATAAACATCTGTAAGTGCAGTGTTACGACATACATTATAAAAGTGATTCCATACACTATCATTATCAGATATTCTACTTAATCGTTGCTCAACTATATTAAAGACTTGATGTGCGTTTTACATGCCACAGAAACTATATTACATTGTCTGTTCCAAAAAAGAATTTACCATACGTTTGTTAGAAATAAGCTAGAGTATGCAAGCTTAATTTAGAGCCCGTCCTGTAATAAAAAAAAATATAGCGCGAATTTCTAATATATCCCACTAGTGAACTTAACCATAGTATTCTACTACAATGTAGAACATTTGAAAGTACGACGATAAATTAACGACATGAAATAACTTCACGCAAAACAACGTTGATTGTCTTTACTTACTGTCACAAGTATTTTTTTTAATATCACCAATTTCGTTTTGTTACACCTTTACTTTTTATTTACCAACTACAACAATTAACACAGTCATGAATTCTCCATTAGTTAGGACCTGGAATTTCAATGTTATATCTTCCAAATTAGCTCTTTATCTGAAATGCTTAGAATGCAAGAATCGAGTATTTAAGTTAGTTTGTGCATCAAGTATATATTTATTTCTTCTTGTATAAGAATTTTTTGATTTTATGTATTTAGTGAAATATGTCTACTATTTTTCGTATATACATATTTAAAATATGTTAGACAACGAAGTCTATTATTATTATGAATTTTCACTATTATTGTTATATAATCTCTGCAACTATTTGCCTAAGTTTAAAAATTATTCGTATTGCGCTAACCTATTGTAACCGTCATTTCTTAATAAAATTTTAGTAGTTTTCTGTCGCTTTTGAATTTAATATACAAATTCAGATAATATGAATTTACCAAAATTACAGACAATAAATATAATTTTTTTTGTTACTACAAACAATATAATATAATATGTAATCATATATAATAATAATATAACAATTATAACAAGAATCAGTATTATAGTACTATACGGTATCTAAAAAAAATAATGATACCGGAAGTATATTGTATATAATATATAAGTATATAATAAGTATCTGTATAAAATTATTCAATACCATTCAGTTTTAACTAGGCTACAAGAGGAAGTAACAAAAGCAGATACCTTTTAAGCAAAATAATTAATTTACAAGTACGAAAATATGTTCACACGTGTGCACGTCTACCTTAAATCAAGCTTTTCATAGCGAAAATAGATATTAACAAAGTGCACAAATTGTTGTCATGTCATAAAATAATATGCGACAATATAGTGGTTAAATGACGTCAGTACTTTATAGATAGGTGAAATTTAATAAAAGAGCACAGTAAATTAGTATATAACAAATTTAGCAAGAAATTTGTATTGAAATACAGTAATTTTAGTAGTTTAAAACCTAAAAGAACTGCATTGGGATTCCGTGCACAGTAGTATTCTATATAACGAATTCCACAGTAGTATTCTACTGTCGCTTTCAATTCCTACCAAAATTCATACTCCGTGTTGACATCGCATTCTCTTCGGGTTTGTCCGTAACTTTAATATCCATTCTAAAAATATTGGTTTATCTTAGCAGTTATTTTTATAAAGTCACTAAATTTTTATTGGCTCCCATATTTTCACAGGTTTTAAAAGATACATTTGTAAATATCTTGCCTTAAGTTCTTAATGCCTTTTATTTTGTCTGCTTCGTTTACTATTTAGATTTCTTAGTTTTCCTTTAATCTTTATATTATATAATAATAAATATGTATATTCTTGCATCGCAGTAAAAAAAGGTAATTAAAAATATATCACAATAACATACAATTATCTTGTTTTTATTTGAAGGTGTTACCTGGATTTAATTACAATGCAATTGCTCTTGAAGAGGAACAAGACAGAAGAGAGGAATTCCGGCCATACAATAATGAAAGACAATTTATGAGAGAAGCTAGAAATGCATTTAATTTAACAGATTTGCATTTTAAGCAACTGTTTAGACTGACAAAGGAAATGACTCATTTTTTAGTTTTTGACTTCCAGACTTCCCTTGTCTAGAAATAATAGTCAATTTAATCATCTCATTATAGTTTAAGATACGGATAATAATAAAAAAAGAAAAACAAGTATTTTATTTTATCCAGTGGTATTTACTCACTTACTTTCCATTCTTCGATCGTTTTTTCTCAATATCTCAAACAATTTAATAGTTCTGCAACACTTTTCCAAAGCGCATTTATTTACTGTCTTACTTGTAAAACGCTGAATTTATTCGTAATTGTGGTGATTTTTCACAAAAATTTAAAAAAGTTGTCCAATGATCATTTTTTGGAAAAGGTCTTACGTATCGTTACGATTTGTAAGATGAATAAACCTTCTTCGTAAGACAATTTGGGAAAGAGAATTTGAGAACTGTAATAAAATTTTTCAAATGTGTAAAACATGTGGGGGCCCAGTGGATATCAGTCAACCGCTCTTTTTCGTCTCTAATTAACGTATACAAATATTTGTTTTCTATATTATGTCTTATTAATGCGATAGGTGTTAAGGTGTAGAAACGAAGCGATAGTTCCGAGGGTGTATTGGGGAGGGAATACTACTGTAGAAAACGATAAGGAGTGCCAAAACGATAGAAACGAAACGATATATATATATATATATATATATATATATATATATATATATATATATATATATATATATATATATAACAATTGATAATTTATTGGAGTTTTTCGGCTTTTATATGAAATATTTACAAATATCAAATTAGAATGTATGTATGTATGTTCATATAAAAGCCGAAAAACTCCAATAATTTATCAATTGTTATATTTAATAAACGGCTAAGAAATTATCTAAACACATATATATATATATATATATATATATATATATATATATACCGCCTAATTCTGAGCAAACGCAACGATGCGAATGTATGAATATTTCTCCCGCTTCGAATACAAATCCCCTGAACGCGTTTAGCCAATCACAAAACAGTCTGTCGCGCAACGATTTGACAATTAATGTCACAAATTAGTGTCACCACTGTCACCCTATACGGAGTCTCTTAAGCGTTTGAATAGTGATAATGCCGCGTTATACACTAGAAGAGAAAGCCGAAATGATGAAATGGTACCACGCTGATAATTCTTATCAAAGAATATGTGACTTATTTGCCGGAGTTCCTAATGATACGTTCATTTTAGTATGCGCTGCAATAGAACTAAATTCAAATTTGACACATAGCGATATTTCCAACGATTTAGGCATATGCTGCTCTTCCGTTAACCGCATACTAAAATTAAATGGTTTTCGTAATTATAAATATTCCAAACATCATCAATTATTGTACGGTGATGAGTTTAAACGGATGAATTTCCGTTATTATATAATAATTTTTCATTATGAACAATTTATTTTATTATCTGTAAGAGTAAATTTTTCTTTACATTACTAGAATTTCATTTAGTTTTTATTTATTTCTGAAGTTTATTTAGTTTACTATGAATAGTTTTTGTTACCTTTATTATTAAAATTTAATTTATTAAATCTCTTGATGCCTTATTTGCAATTTTCTTAACCGCTTATTAATAATTTTATTACGCTTTGTGTGACCATCGTCAGTATAACGTATTGCAATTTATTTATTATAAAATCATTACAATAACACAGGACTAAACAATTTATAGTCCTCTACTAGTAATTTGGTAATCAGATAATTTTTCTTAAGCGGGTCCATAATATGTAAGTATGTATGGCATATGACATCGATGTTGACACGCCTACAGCATTCAGGGGAATTCAATTTGGAGCGGGAGTAATATTCATACATTCGCATCGTTGCGTTTGCTCAGAATTAGGCGGTATATATATATATATATATATATATGTATATATATATAGTATATATATATAGTAAACCTAATCGGTAGGCGATTAAAGGTCTGTATATTACTTCAAAATATATGTATTTAAAAAATTCTACATGTTTCGGCTGTGTACGCCTTTATCAAGAGAATACAAAATATTACAGACCTTTAATCGCCTACCGATTAGGTTTACCATATCATACCAAGGTCACGAAGTTATTATATGTATGTATATATATATATATATATATACAGTATTTTCGTGACCTTGGTATGATAAGGTAAACTTAATTAGTCGGCGATTAAAGGTCTGGTCACTACTTCAAAGTGTATATATTTAAAATTTTTATATTCTGTCATTTATATTTTTTATATCCTTGACAAAGGCATCATTGCCGAAACATGTAGGATTATTTTAAATATATACACTTTGAAGTAGTGACCAGACCTTTAATCGCCGACTAATTAAGTTTACCTTATATATATATATATATATATATATATATATATATATATATAATTCTATAGTGCACGAAGTTCCACTGCATGGGAGAAAAGGAAAACTACTTACTGAGCGAGGAAATCGAGTAATAGAAAGATTTGTTCTTATCAGAAAATTATCAGCTCTGAAAATAGCACTGGACATAAGAAATCAATTTGACATACAAGTGTATTCCTAAACAATTAGAAATCATCTAAAAGGGAGTGGCGGGAAGACTTGCAAATGAAAAGCCATCTATTTCACAGAAAACAAAGATATTAAATTTCAACGGGCAAAATGAAAACTTAATTGATCTTGTCATAGTTGAAAAGAAATTCTGTGGTCGGATGAAATAAAAAAACTATTTTTTCTGAATCAGATGGTATCTGTGGCTACGAAAGATCACGGGTGAAACATATAAGAAGTAACGTTTAAAGTCTGCGATAAAGCATTGTGATTGTACTAAATTAAGTTTCAATTTAAGTATGTTACTGTGCAAAGCAACATTAATGAGATACCCAATTTTGAGTGGAGAAAATGTTTCAAAATTGATTCGACCGCATGGAAAAGTTTATGGATTTTAAGAGCGAGCTTTGAAAAATAGTAACGCCTTTTACACCGACTAATTTATGCTGTTTCATACTTTTACTTGAAGCTTCGTAGCAACCCTCGTACAATATTATCTCCGATTTATTTTACCTTGATATTATTTCTTATTTCGTGTGTATGATTTTTTTTGTTTAAGTTTAAGTTACATTTGTGTTTATTTCAAAAGTAACCTTCTAATAGTTTAATCTAGAAATAAAATGTTAACTTTATCTATGTATCTCTATTACTATCTGCATTATTAAATATTGTAAATAAATTAATAGAGTTAATGAATAAGTAAGAATAAGCCATTAATTTGTCATTAATATGCACTTGGTTTGTATGATTATTCCATATATAGTATAATATTTATGTTTAAAGTGCATAAATGACACTTAGTGAGAAATATCTAAAATTTTGTTTGAAGAATGATATACAAAAATAAGTATTTTGCTTGACCTAGAAACGGTACAATCAACTTTCGCTGCTGATTACTATAAATGGAAAGCGTTTATCTTAGTAACGGCACAGAAAAAATCAGTTTATTTTTTAGGTAATAAAAATAAAATTGGTATAGATGGCATAAATAATCTAAAATAGAAGAACAAAGAAACGAAAACCTTATTATAATTGCAGGATATTAATAAACGAAAATTTAAAACGAGTACTGCTATAATAACCTATAAATTAGAAATTCCGCAAATTAAAGCGTCGTTCCATTTGCCATCTTGCCTTTGTTGTCACTACTATTTCACTAGAAATAGCAAACGCGTGTTAAAATAGCAATCTTTTAAACTAATTTTCGTTCTATGTCAGTATATGTTTAGGTCATAATAGCAACAATATTCAAATAAATGTATATGCCATGTATAGTTCTTTTTCTAGATAGCACTACGTCATAAATATTAAACTAAAAATATATTAAGTGAAGGTGAACAAGTCCCAAGTACTTATACCTACATATGAATATTGTGTAGTAAATAGTAATATTATTTTTGGCAAGTGTATACGATTGCATGTACCTAAATATATAAGCATGCATATGCTAGATTATGTAGCCAAAATACTTATAATATATATTCGACTATCATCATTGAAATCTATTCCAAAAATTTTAATTAATGTCAAATTATGATTGTATTAACCTTGGCCTCTGTGTTAGAATATCTACAGCGAGTCGCCATAAGGTCACCTTGCTTTTCTTTTGCAGGAATGTCGCATATAACAACAAAAAAGATTCCTTAAACCCTGCCAAGGTTGTTTTAAAGTGCTATAGTCAAAATACTCAAAATTAAGGCAAGAAGAAACAAAAAAGAATAAATTAATAAATATTATGCCTGCATTCTCGAATGTTGTTGTATTGTTATTTTTTATGCAGAGATTAAAATATACACGGCACAAACAAAATAAGCATAGATTTCCTAGAAAAAGCAGATAGCCTCAGCGGCCGGTTAAAAACAAAGAAATATATAACCAATAGAATAATTTTTACTTAGCAATGAGTCAGTTTTCGTTTCTCATAAATACACTTATTAATTAAATATATCTATCATATTAATGTAAAAAGTAAAAATGAAACAAGTAAATTCTGTAACAATGATGAGAGTATACAAAATTGAACAGGGGTAAGTACATACGTTCATGTTGATGAAATGTGGTTTATATTTGTTGACATTGATGTATAAACTAATGGTACAGAAAAAAATTACAAGTTCCGCCCACTTAAAATGGCTTCAACAGGATTTTAGAAACACAAGAATAAAAACGAAAATATAATTCTCACGAATAGTACGTAAAGACACACAGAACTAGACGAAAACACTGGCAGACAGACGATACACTCGACAGACTATGACTAGTCGTTGAGTGCGTTCAGGTCGGATTCTTTCGAAACGAAAGCGAAGGGAGAGCGCAGATCGTAATGTAACGAAACACAATCTAAAACAATATATGATGCGGATACCGATCTAGACTCTAGACGCTTTTGCTCTTCGACGTACATATGTATATACGAACATAAACAACCGTTTGAGTTTGAATATTTGGATCAAGAGACCGATCCTAGTATCTATGAATACGTTTGTTGTATAGTTACATACACAGACCTCTACTATAAACGTCTATGCTGGTCGATTTATAGCTAATTACCATTTGTAACTTACTGATTACCCTTGTTACAGTTACTCCCATTAGTTTTCTTGCATGGCAAATTGTTACATAAAAGTGATAAAACATATATTATGCGTTAAAAGATTTTTTGTTTCTGTTATAACTTCTGTAATGATATTAATGCTAGTAATATAACTTATAAACAGAGTGCCCGTGAGTTTCGAACAATTTTATACGTATGGCCACTGCATAAGTGGCACATACCTACATATGCAGTTAATATGTATCTATCAATGCACAACAGAGCGAATGTAAACACGAGAATACACTTTGGAAATTAGCGGATATAATTTTTTAAGCAATTATTTGAACGAAGTCTAACGAAATAATATATAAATGTATATTCCGTCTTACACGCTACTGTAAAATAGATTTATGAATGAATCTACACAATAACGACGGAAATAACAACATCTGCTCGACGAATTCAATCGAGCAAGCAAATAGTGGGGCTGTTATAACATGCATACAATACCTGAGACCGCCACAACGCTTTATCGGAGCAGTTAGCCATTCAATCGCTTCAGTCCGCTCTCTGCTTATAAATGAAACTTTGTTCTCTATGAATCCCCTAAATAAATGTAAATTACATAAATCAGCATAAATTCTAGCTCACGCTCATATTCATACAGTAACAATAGTGTATCTATATATATTCTATAAAATATAGCAAATGATTGACTTAAAAATTTAATTATCTCAGTTTCGTTATTCTTCTTACGTAAATTGAATTCCTTAACTTATGATAATAAAATCGAAACTTCTTTTTAATATACGAATTTTTATTGTTTATTAAATGTTTCAAATTCAATGTAGCGCAAGGATTATTATATATGACTTTTATTTTATTCAACATAAGAAAAGACCATTAGAATAAACCGAAGCAGTAATAATAATAAAACATAAATATTGTAAAATAAAATGTATAAATGACTTACGTAAAAGTAAAAGTGGGTTAAACACATTTCATACATATAACTACTGAGTGTTCACCACATAGATTGGTTTTACAACGTGCACAAGTTGTTCTTGTCTTTCTGTCTTTTGAAGATGGACAAACAACACATCTCTCTTCTTTCTTGTAATCTAAAAATTAGTAGATGCTTCAGCTTCCTTTTCTGCTTCTGGGTTTTCGTGGTCCTTGTATTCTGCTACCTCCTTTCCTAGCTCAATAAGAAAGTTTTCTCTCCTTTTCAAATCAAAAGCTGCATTAGGTTTCAAGAGCTTCCATAATATGTATGCGTTTATAGCGCTGATGTCTATTGTGTTATAAAATACTACAAGAGGCCATCTCTTCGTCATCCTTTTCACGGTGTATGATCGTGTCATTTTGTCTATGTTATCTACGCCACTTTTTGTATTATTATAGTCCAGGATTACCTGAGGTTTCTTTTTTCGCCATTATCAACATTTTTCTTACTGTTCATAGTACTCAGCAACGTTACAAGTTTGCGTTTCTTTGGGCAATACGAAATAATAATCGCATCGTCTGTAAAACTAAACTGTGTGGAAAACACTTGACGATTTTTTGGATCAACAAATGAAGGTGGTAATTCAGGCTTATTTTTACGGATCGTACCAACTAATGTTAGGTTTTTTGATAACAAATACTTTGCAAGATTGTACGAAGTAAGGAAATTATCGCAGGTGACATTCCTTCCAGAGTTTTCAATTTCATCTACTAAACGTTTTACAAACTTATCGCCTTGATTCTTGTCTCTTTCCTCTCCTTGCTTTCCAGGATAAATTTCCAGTTTCCATGCATAGGCTGTTATACTATCACAAATGGCCCAAAATTTTATTCCATATCGTCCAGGTTTTGATGGAATATATTGTCTAAAGGGTCATCCGCCTCTGAAACTTACAAGCTGTTCATTAACCATCATACACCAATTTGGTATATACACATCTCGGAAATAAGTATTCCTTAATACAAAGCATTCCCGTATTGGTGCTATTTAGCCGCCACTCATTTTTCTTCGTCTTTCCGCTGCATCGTCGAATCTAATTACTCGAAGTATATTTTGAAATATATTTCGAACGATAATAGTACCAAAGTCTTTTCCACCATTGTTTTTGCTTCAATGTTGTGTTACGTCCTCGTTATAAGATTTGTATAGACCTATTAGTATCAAAACTTCAATAAATTTCTTCAATTCTTGGACATCCATTTTTATCCAATTTTTGCCGAAAACAATCTCTCCTTCTTTATTCGTCCAATTTGGGATAATCTCAAGAAAAGGCTTGCGAAAATAAATCAAAAAAGAAGAAGCAGGTGTATCGATCTCGCGATTTCCAAAACTGGTTGGCCCAACGTTCGTAAAATATTGTGTCGCGGTTGTCTTCCGTGATGAGGTAAAATAGGATCTTGGTACCAAACAACTTGTTTGATCTTTGATATAAAAGAATTAGCTCCTGCCGGATTTCTGTTGTGGTCATCATTGCTGCTCTCAGCAGATTCTTCGCTATCTGATTCTTCTGCTGTGCTTGTATCACTTCCATCGATGAGGCCTTCGACTGCATCTACCTCTCCATCGTTGTCTGAAGCTTCATATCCGCTATTGTATTCAACGTCTCTCATATCGGCTACTATCGCCTCTAGCTGTTGTTGTGTAAGATATTCCTTATTTCCACGATCCATTTTCCGTAATGCATAAAATGCAAAGTAGAAAATATCCGCAACAAAAGATTAGAAATAACTGCCTGACAATTGATAAAAAAATTATGCTAACATATCAAATCGCACATCACTACTGAACAAAATATAAATTTTGTCTTATTCACAGTAACAAAGTAACACTACACAGATTCGGCAAGCACTAATGCATTGTTCACGACGTGCGGCTATAAATATGCTGAAACACGTCTACAAATTAATTTGTAGATAGCAATATTTATATTTTCACATTATGTACTTTGTGAAATAATATCCTAATTAAATATTTAGTATATAACTGAATTTCCAAGATTTATCAAATGATATATATATATATATATATATATATATATATATATATATATATATATATATAATAACTTCAGTGACCTTGGTATGATATGGTAAACCTAATCAGTAGGCGATTAAAGGTCTGTATATTACTTCAAAATATATGTATTTAAAAAACTCTACATGTTTCGGCTGTATACGCCTTTATCAAGAGAATACAAAATATGAATGACAGGATATAAATGTCAAGTAATTAAGTTGCTATGGTTTAAATTATTCAAAGATACATTCTAGTAATAATAATAAATCATGCCTTAGTATTCCAAAAAATAGATAACAAGGTGTGAAAATATGTGTTGTTCGCTGCTAGCAATTTGTGTCTCCTTCTGGGTATGAACTTGTGTGTTGGTTGCTGCTGGCAGCTTGCGTCTCTCTATGGCTGTGTGGTTTTGTGTGAGAGCGTAAGTGTAGGGTTTTGTATGTCGGTGCGTTCGTGCGTGTGTTTAGTGATCGGTCGCATGAATTTAGAGAGGTCGGATAATCAGCCGTTGCGTAGGGCCGCCAACCCTTTCCCGACAACTTCTTTACAATTCCGTGCAGTACTTCGACGGTCTGACCCCCGCCCCAACGAGGCAAGGCGCAGACAGGCGAAGCGCACCCTGTACGGGGTTGCTCATTAGTAATACTAATAAACATTTATTTTCAAAACTTAAACCTAAAATAGAAAAAAATCGAGAAACACATGTCGTATATAAAATACCATGTCGCGATTGCGATAGTTACTACATAGGCCAAAAAGAATATACAAAAGAATACAAGCCCACAAATACTCTAGAACAGACAAAACTGCATTGTCTACACACAAACTACAACGCGATCACCATTTCGATTTTGAAAACACACAGATAATTGATAAAGAACAACACACAGTGAAAAGACAAATTAAAGAAATGATCAGTATTAAACAGGAAAAAAATTCAATTAACAACAGAAATGATATAAAAAATCTAAGCAGTATATACTATAATTTAATTTTGTAACGATCTACAATTTACCATCTTATTATATATATATATATATATATATATATATATATATATATTTTTTTTTTTTTTTTTTTTTTTTTTTTGTTATATACCTTATGTTATTTAAATATCATTTAAATATCATATACTTTTGCTTATCATGATGACTGTTCCGTGTTTTGATTCCTGTCTAGTTGTCCGAGCAGGTTTTCGTGATTTTCCTTCTCGTTTTGAGCGAATGCCGACAACTTTGTATCTTAAGTCGCTCCACGGGCGCATACGTAATAATAACTCATGTCTTGCTTTTCCCTGCCTATCCCTGTTTTCTGTTTTTTGCTGATGTGGTCCTCTACTGGGTTGCAGCCTAGCATATGCGCTACAAAACTCTAGGGGGGGTTCCGCCTTTCCAGCAAGAGTGAGGAACCATGCTACGCGGCGCTATCTCGTCGCCGCGCAATGCACACACCACTAGGACCGGTCCTGGGCGACAACCTAGCTAGGCTGCCGTTAACAGCACACACACGTTCGACGTGTGTGCTATGCCCCCGCTTCGGCGGAAATCGTTAAGATGGCATAAGTGTGACCATCGTCGACCGAGGTAGCCACTAAAAGTGTTCCCTTAGTTGCGATGAGCAACCCCGTACAGGGTGCGCTTCGCCTGTCTGCGCCTTGCCTCGTTGGGGCGGGGGTCAGACCGTCGAAGTACTGCACGGAATTGTAAAGAAGTTGTCGGAAAAGGGTTGGCGGCCCTACGCAACGGCTGGTTATCCGACCTCTCTAAATTCATGCGACCGATCACTAAACACACGCACGAACGCACCGACATACAAAACCCTACACTTACGCTCTCACACAAAACCACACAGCCATAGAGAGACGCAAGCTGCCAGCAGCAACCAACACACAAGCTCATACCCAGAAGGAGACACAAATTGCTAGCAGCGAACAACACATATTTTCACACCTTGTTATCTATTTTTAGAATACTAAGGCATGATTTATTATTATTACTAGAATGTATCTTTGAATAATTTAAACCATAGCAACTTAATTACTTGACATTTATATCCTGTCATTCATATTTTGTATTCTCTTGATAAAGGCGTATACAGCCGAAACATGTAGAGTTTTTTAAATACATATATTTTGAAGTAATATACAGACCTTTAATCGCCTACTGATTAGGTTTACTATATATATGTATATATATATATATATATATATATATATATATATATATATATATTGTTGTGGGTCAAACAGCACCCGAATTCCAGCTCCTACAATGAGAAATACAGATAAACAACACACAAAAAAACATTGCATAAAGATTAAATTGGCGGACGTAATTTGTGAAATTACTATCGAAATGTAAATAAATTAATATGACGTTAACTTGAAAAATTTATGATTAACTTATTTTTATTTCTTAACTTATTTTTTTATTTAAATTTTTCAATTTCATAATTAAAATTATACGCTACAAATTACAGATATCTAATTTATCTACATCAAGATTTTGTATCGATACTAGTTAACCACGCCCACTGATTTAAAAATATAATGAAACCGCGAAAGCGATATTTAATATGCGAATTGTAACACAACCTATATTGAAAAGCACATTTTAAATATTTGATAATTATTCTTCCAATTTTACGATCTTATTAAAACTGAAATATTATGTATATTCGTATGTTAATTGATGTGGAAAAAGTAAAAACTTTGAGGCTTTTTGATAATAATTAAAATAGGCTGTGGAATAAAAAAGCTGATATAAAAATTCTACAACAAATGGCCGTATTTTTTGAACATCGTAAAACTTAAATTATTGAATATATTATAAACCAAGTATATCATACCAAATTTTCGATCATTCGATACACAAATAATTGGCCCAACTTTTGGTAAACAAATTTGGAGATTATCACATCGAAAACTACAATTATCAAACAAAGCATCATTTTTAATTGGGATCCCGTCGATCAGGGAGAACCGAAGCCGTCGTTCGCAACAAACGCCGTTACCCATATTGGAGGAGCCGTACTCTGCATCTATCCTGATCACAGCGTTTCCAGTCTACATCCCAGCTAAATACATCGGAAACAGGTTCACATCCAACGTTATTCCACAAGTAAAACCTAAAAGTCAATATTTGTCTAAATAAAACTACTAAAAACAACTTAATATTTACATTAAATTTCTGAATTTTTACGTTTTAAAACATCAATTAAAACTTGCAATCAAAACATACATATTTCTTAGGATAAAATAGTACTTACCTGTATTATGTTTAATTTAAGTACAATTAAATATTTGATTATATTATATTCGCATTACCTAACCTTATCATTGTTTAAAAACACATGTGCCATACAATAATTCTATTTAATGTCGTAAAGCACGTAATATTCAATTTATAATTCAGTTTTCTTATTTCTACATTTGATTTCTGTTACAATTTTCTTACTAACATCAATAAAATTTTATTTTTTTATTTAACTCAATCTTTTATTTGTTATTGTTGAATTGTTGAGTTTGGCTTAATACATATACTAATTACATTGTTTTTACGGGATAATACTCAGCGACGAAGATCCAGGGATATATCTTAATTAATTTATGTACTCTTGCTCTACAACTGCTAGCTGATTATTAAAAAAGTACACAGATAGCGTTGAACAAACCTTGAACTGTTTATAATTTATGGCGCCCAATATTTAAATTCAAAATCATCAACATTCAAATTCACTATTTATTATTTATTCAACATTCTTATTCTCGTTAGTTCACGTTAGACCATCACTGGTTCTCTTCATTTGACGAACCAACGTGGGGCCTATTTAATATACCAGCTTCACTATATTTTATCATTTGGCTTTGTATTTATTACCAGCGCATCAGCATCGCTTCATTTGTCGGCCCAACGTAGGGGCTGTTATACGTCTCGCTTCAATATATTTAATATATATATATATATATATATATATGGTATATATATGGTAAATTACATCAGTTGGCGATTAAAGGTATGTTTTACTTCAAAGTACATATATTTAAAAAAAACAAACAGCACACACACGTTCGACGTGTGTGCAATGCCCCCGCTTCTGCGGGAAACGTTAAGATGGCACAAAGTGTGACCGTCGTCGACCGAAGTAGCCACTAAGAGTGTTCCCTCGGTTGGCGATGAGCAACCCCTTGCCGGGTGCGCGTCGCTGGTGTTCGCCTTGCATCGATAGGGCGGGGGTCGGGCCGTCGAAGGACTTCACGGAAATGTAAAGAAGTTGCCGGGAAAGGGTTGGCGGCCCTACGCAACGGCTGGTTTTCCGATCTCTCTAAATTTACGCGACCGGTCACTAAACACACGCACGAACACACCAACATACAAAACCCTACACTTACGCGCTCACACAAACATAAAACCACGCACCCAGAGAGAGACGCAAGCTGCCAGCAGCAACCAACACACAAGTTCATACCCAGAAAGAGACACAATTTGCTAGCAGCGAACAACACATATTGCAATGAATTTTTCCCCGAAGAAAAAATTAAAAGAAACTATAAAAGACTATATATTTATGTGTATTTTATTCCAGAAAAATATTTGAAAATATTTAATATTTTTTTCATTAATTGATGTAGCAGACACTTCTTGGTGAAACATTTTGTAATTAACAAATTATTATAAAAACACACTTGGCTATTTCACAATTTTTTATTAGATCTATGTCTAACATATGTTTCGGCTGTTATGCCATTGTCAAAGAGTATCTTACAACTAACTTACAATACGTGTCCTTTTAACTTTTATACCTATATTTTAGTGCTAGGGTGCTGGTTGGGACATATTTACAATCACGTCTATTATGGGAGTGTTAACAAATTCTAACTGTGTATTTGTAATTATTCTATTTTGTTTTTGTGATTTTTTAATTTCTAGTATTTCTAATAAATCTAGTCTTCTACTTTTTATTACGTTATGTAACACGGTGGAGCTATTCATATCGGGCAAATGGTTTTGTTCGATACAGTGTACCGGAAAAAATAAAGTTCAAATCCGATTATGCAATAAAAAACACTATTGAATTAACCAATAAATTAAAAGAAATCACTTTACCAAATAACGCGAAATTAGTATCCTTCGATATTAAAAGCCTGTTCACTTCAATACCAATTCAAGAGATAAAAGACATAATAGAAAACCAAATTAATGATAATATTTCAGACAACATAGAGAAAACACAATTAAAAGAGATATTAAAGTTAATCCTAGATCAAAATTACTTCAAATTCAATAATGATATATATTCACAAGTAGAAGGATTACCTATGGGAAATCCTCTCAGCCCAATATTGGCTAACATTTATATGCATAACTTCGAAATAGGTCTATTTAACAGAAATAACAACTTAATCAAACAAATCCTTTTCTGGGCCAGGTATGTCGATGATATAATTTGCATCTGGATAGGTACAGACAGGCAACTAACAGAATTCTTGAAATTATTAAACTCATTAAACCCCAAAATACAATTCACAATAGACAAAGAAGAAAATAACAAATTAAATTTTTTAGATATTACCATATACAGAAACAATAACAATCTAGCATATAAAATTTACAGAAAACCAACATTTGCAGATAATATAATACATGCGGAAGCGAAACAAGATACTAAAATAAAAATGTCAACATTCCACAGTTATATACATAGAGCAACTCACATACCATTGAATACTGAGGCTTTTAAAGAAGAAATAATATATATTAAAAAAATAGCAGAAAATAATGGATACAATCCCAACATAGTAGACAAAATATTAAATCGAAAAGAACAAAAGAATATTCAGAAAAAATTCTTATATCCGGAAATAAAAGAAAATAAACCCATTTGGCACGCAATTACATATATCCCCCAAATCACAGACAAAGTAAACAAAATATTAAGAAAATTAGATATTCACATCATATGTAGCAATAAAACAAAATTAGGTACAATGTTAAATAATAACAAAGATAAAATAGAAAATATAGAAAAATCAGGAGTATACACAATAAAATGTAATGACTGTGCAGCTATATATATAGGGCAAAGTGGAAGATCCATTAAAAAACGCATATCCGAACACGTAAGAGATATAAAGTATAGTAATAAAAACACAGGTTTTTCGACACACTGTATGGAACAAAACCATTTGCCCGATATGAATAGCTCCACCGTGTTACATAACGTAATAAAAAGTAGAAGACTAGATTTATTAGAAATACTAGAAATAAAAAAATCACAAAAACAAAATAGAATAATTACAAATACACAGTTAGAATTTGTTAACACTCCCATAATAGACGTGATTGTAAATATGTCCCAACCAGCACCCTAGCACTAAAATATAGGTATAAAAGTTAAAAGGACACGTATTGTAAGTTAGTTTTAAGATACTCTTTGACAATGGCATAACAGCCTAAACATATGTTAGACATAGATCTAATAAAAAATTGTGAAATAGCCAAGTGTGTTTTTATAATAATTTGTTAATTTAATATTTATTTAAAAATTTATTATAATGTGTATTTTTGTCCACGACTGTAGAATGTTCGAGCATGAGTGATGTTTGCAGTTCCCGCCACTTCGGATGTGATTACTGCTGTTGCTCTCTTGATTTTATGTTAGATATGGGGATATTTTCCGTTTCCGAGATGTTGGCAGAGATTGTCCATCTATTGAACAGATAGGTCTAGTTAATTTGTGCTGGATAAAGACTTCTTTTTTATTAAGGTCATTATAGTAATTTCGGTTTATGTTTTAGTTTAGTGATATTGATGTGTTAAAATTAATTCTCGATTTATTACAAGTCTTTTATACTAGTAAAATTTTGATTTATGTGACATATCTGAGATCTCTCTTTTGTAATTTTTTTTGTGAAGTGTGATGACTGCTTTAATTAATTAATGTAAGTGTTTTAGCAAGTATTATTATTTATATATATAAATAATTTAGTTATATTATTTGTACAATATTGGAGCTCGTAGATTTAGTAAAAACTTGTAGTTTATAAAAAAATATATTTAGAGTCAGATGAATATTAAGGAAAATTTTCATATTTTTTTTGAAGTATTTTTTTCAGTAATTCATTGTAGAAGGTTAGGAATTTGGTGGGAAAATTATATTTGTCCCATGTTGAATGTGCGCATGGATCAGAATTGATGCGCGCGCCTAGAGTTATGTTCTGTTGACGTTTAAGTTGGGAATAACGTAATTAATAAGATTGACAGTTTTCCTGAATATTTAATTAGGTTAATTTTGCTCGCGGTCACTAGTGAGGTTTTTAGCCTAATGTATCAGTAAGTTTTTACATAAGTTTTCCTCACAATTGCGGCATATTTTTGTGTCACAACACTTCTTTATATTTGATAAAGTAGCAATTTTTTATTTTTTTTAATTTTTTTTGTAATTAAAACTTCGTGCGGTGAATCTTTGTTTACTTTTCTAATACCTTTTGTTTTATTTACTTTATCACGTACCCTATGAGGGTAACATTGAAGATACAAGAGCTCCTGGAAGGCGGACCCGACTGAAGATAGCCCGAGCAAGCTACTGTGTATTGTGGGCCAAGTTAAATAAGCAATTAACACCACAATTCACTGCAATATGTTCACACCTTGCTATCTGTTTTTGGAATACTAAGGCATGATTTATTATTACTTCAATTGGAATGTATCTTTGAATAATTAAACCATAGCAACTCAATTATTTGACATTTGTATTCTGTCATTTATATTTTTTATATCCTTGATAAAGACACCATTGCCGAAACATGTGGGGTTTTTTTAAATATATGTACTTCGAAGTAAAACAGACCTTTAATCGCCAACTGATTTAATTTACCATATCATACCAAGGTCACGAAAATATTATGTATATATATATATATATATATATAAATATAATATTTTCGTGACCTTGTATGATATGGTAAACTTAATAAGTCAGCGATTAAAGGTCTGGTTTATAACTTCAAAGTATATATATTTAAATATATATACTTTGAAGTAATAAACCAGACCTTTAATCGCCGACTTATTAAGTTTACCATATATATATATATATATATATATAATAACTTCGTGACCTTGGTATGATATGGTAAACCTAATCAGTAGGCGATTAAAGGTCTGTATATTACTTCAAAATATATGTATTTAAAAAACTCTACATGTTTCGGCTGTATACGCCTTTTTCAAGAGAATACAAAATATGAATGACAGGATATAAATGTAAATATTGTATTCTCTTGAAAAAGGCGTATACAGCCGAAACATGTAGAGTTTTTTAAATACATATATTTTGAAGTAATATACAGACCTTTAATCGCCTACTGATTAGGTTTACTATATATATATATATATATATATATATATATATATATATAAAAAATATACATAGGCCAAACAAAACAGTTACTACAAGAAAGATTGAAAGATCACAAATACGCAAAAAATCAAACTGCTTTAAAAAAACACCAATTGACACTAAAACATAATTTTGATTTTGAAAACACCAAAGTAATAACACAAAAAAAGAACACAAAAGCTAGAGAGGTCTTAGAAATGATACACATTTTCAAAAATAGAAAAACAATCAACGACCGGAACGAAATCGATGGGCTTTCAAAACTTTATTACCCTCTCATAAAACAATAGAAAAATTAAAAACAAACCCCCCCCCCCAGCACGCACAAGACAAAAACGGAAAAAAATATCTCCCATTAGAAATAACAATGTTAACTTATACCCCTAAATACGGTCCTGACTACCATGCTGATTCCAAAAAACAGAAATTAGACCCCCGCAAACTAGGGCATTAGTTCACTTACAAAATCCGCACAAGCATGTTCGTTCTAAGAAACCCGGGTGTCGAAACACATGTGGCGTATCCGTGTAGAAAAAACAACAAATGTGAGTTTGGTTTGACTTTTATTTTTCTCTTTACGTATTGTATTGTAATTCAACTTTCCTGTTCATTTTAGCCATTCTTATTTTTATTTTACGTAAGTTTCAATGTTGGATGTTGGCTCGATTTGTAATCATATTTAATCTAATTTTAAACTTAAAAATTGTTAATATTGTTAAGTCTCCAATTAATTCGTACAGATATTATTCAAATGAATGTCCCCCTACCATTCTAAGCTATTTTAAATTAATGTTGTTTAGTTTTCAACGTAAAACACTAACCTAATCCGTAATTCATTTCTTAATATAATGTTAAATTTAAAATGGTCAATTCAATTGTTATATCACACAAAACAAACACAGTTCTCATGTTCATTGTAATGATTCTTGTTTCCAGATGCTTGAAAAAGACTGAATTGATAAAGGTCGAAACGTCGCAAACAAACATCTAAATTCAATAAAAGGTCGCTAAAACCAATAAAAATCTATTATTTTTAATATTAAAACACGGCCAATAAAATAAAAAAGAAAAAACAAATTTCTTTAAACATTAAATATATATATATATATATATATATATATATATATATATAATTGAAAAGAAATGATCGACCGTGATATATTATCAAAAATTTATTTAAATTCGGGTAAGCGGTCAACTAAAAAACTCCTTTATTAAATTACCCTATATTTCGCAACACTTTGTCGCTTCTTCTGGGGTAACTACAAGATTAATGAGAAAAATAACAAAAAATAAATAAGAGTATAAAACAGTACTAAAAATACTTACAAAATGTAGAGTTAAAAAATAATAAAATTGACGTACAAAATATAAAAATGATTAGATATAAAAAATAAAGTAACTATAGAAACAAGCCTTAAGAACTTTTAAAAAACATATATATGAAAAGTTAAAACATGAAAAATAAAAAATATAATGCAATATAAATTAAAACAGTATATGGACCAAATAACAAAACGATTTAAGATCGTCAACTAACAGTCAAACCCAGTATATTAAAATAAATTATACTAAGACAATTAGTATCAGATCTATAATTTATGTTATTTGTCTCCCTGTTGATGTGGACCATTTCTAAAAAGGTTCTTTTTTTATGGTTATTTTCAACGTTTAAGATTTTAACGTCAACAAAATTGAAAGTATGGTCACGATCAAGTGCATGGTCCACCAATGCACAAGATCTCTTACCAATACGGACATCACTTTTATGTTGAGTAATGCGCTGTTTTAGCCACTGTGATGTCTGACCTATATAAACGCCACAACAATCAGAACATGCTATCCTGTAGACAACGTGACTATTTAGAAAGAAAGGTGTGATGTCTTTTATCTTACTATACAACTTCAAGGTATGGGTGTTGTATTTAGCAATTTTAATGTTATTAAATTGTTTAAAATGTGATACAATTGTATGAGTAAGACCGCCAATGTATGGGATTTTTTTGTAAATCACACTGTCTGCAGGAATGTCCTCAGTAGGGCCATCAAAAAAGTTTGAGCTAAATATTAATTTATTAAGATCTAACATTAAAAATTTTTAATTGCTACAACAAACACTTACAATTTACTGTGGAAAAAGAAATTAACAATAGCGTGCCCTTCTTGGACGTTTTAGTAATTCGTGACGTTAATAATTGTATCATTTTGAATTGGTATAGAAAACCAACTTCATCTGATCGGTTCATTAATTATCACTCTCATCATCCTCTCAATCAGAAGTATAACACCATTATAGGTATGAGAAACCGAATATCACATATTTGTCATGAAACCTTTTTAAATGACAATCTTAAAGAACTTTTCAACATCTTCGTCAACAATGGCTATCCTAAGCATATTCTTAATAAATTAATATTTAGCTCAAACTTTTTTGATGGCCCTACTGAGGACATTCCTGCAGACAGTGTGATTTACAAAAAAATCCCATACATTGGCGGTCTTACTCATACAATTGTATCACATTTTAAACAATTTAATAACATTAAAATTGCTAAATACAACACCCATACCTTGAAGAAGTTGTATAGTAAGATAAAAGACATCACACCTTTCTTTCTAAATAGTCACGTTGTCTACAGGATAGCATGTTCTGATTGTTGTGGCGTTTATATAGGTCAGACATCACAGTGGCTAAAACAGCGCATTACTCAACATAAAAGTGATGTCCGTATTGGTAAGAGATCTTGTGCATTGGTGGACCATGCACTTGATCGTGACCATACTTTCAATTTTGTTGACGTTAAAATCTTAAACGTTGAAAATAACCATAAAAAAAGAACCTTTTTAGAAATGGTCCACATCAACAGGGAGACAAATAACATAAATTATAGATCTGATACTAATTGTCTTAGTATAATTTATTTTAATATACTGGGTTTGACTGTTAGTTGACGATCTTAAATCGTTTTGTTATTTGGTCCATATACTGTTTTAATTTATATTGCATTATATTTTTTATTTTTCATGTTTTAACTTTTCATATATATGTTTTTTAAAAGTTCTTAAGGCTTGTTTCTATAGTTACTTTATTTTTTATATCTAATCATTTTTATATTTTGTACGTCAATTTTATTATTTTTTAACTCTACATTTTGTAAGTATTTTTAGTACTGTTTTATACTCTTATTTATTTTTTGTTATTTTTCTCATTAATCTTGTAGTTACCCCAGAAGAAGCGACAAAGTGTTGCGAAATATAGGGTAATTTAATAAAGGAGTTTTTTAGTTGACCGCTTACCCGAATTTAAATAAATTTTTGATAATATATCACGGTCGATCATTTCTTTTCAATTATATATATATATATATATATATATATATATATATATATAGTAAACCTAATCAGTAGGCGATTAAAGGTCTGTATATTACTTCAAAATATATGTATTTAAAAAACTCTACATGTTTCGGCTGTATACGCCGTTTTCAAGAGAATGCAATATTTACATTTATATCCTGTCATTCATATTTTGTATTCTCTTGAAAAAGGCGTATACAGCCGAAACATGTAGTTTTTTAAATACATATATTTTGAAGTAATATACAGACCTTTAATCGCCTACTGATTAGGTTTACCATATCATACCAAGGTCACGAAGTTATTATATATATATATATATATATATATATATATATATATATATATATATATGGTAAACTTAATAAGTCGGCGATTAAAGGTCTGGTTTATTACATTTTATGTTCAACGATGTAGTCGACAACACTTGATTGTTATTGAGAGATTTTCTTTGTTTGCTCTATTAAACGTGTTTTTTTAAGTGCGCTGTCCTTCATTTTAAACTGTAACTTCACAATTGATCAAGATAGTTCTAATTTTTATCAGTCAGATTGTTATTTGTGATGTGTTCGTTATGTATGGATAAATTGGTAGTTTCTCCTTGTATAAAGAAAAGTTCACATTTGTAATTATTTGTTGATTGCCTTTTTGCATAATTTCACTAATGGTTGACTTCTTTCTTCGTTCTATTCTAAAGTGATCCTGATGAAGCATAGAATTTATATGCGAAATATTGGATGAAAAAATAAAGAACTGGCTTAGAAAATATTAGCTTTTAATTTTGCTGGATTCCCTAACAAGCCCCCTCACATTTGTTCTACAGCAAAGACTCCTGTCTAATTATATATATATATATATATATATATATATATATATATTTAGTGTTTATAAGAATTTTATTTTTCTTATTTATTTTATTGGCCATGTCTTAATATTAAAAATAATAGACTTTTTATTGGTTTAGCGACCTTTTATTGAATTATGATGTTTTATTCTACGACGTTTCGACTTTTACTATTTTTCAGTCTTTTTCAAGTATCTAGAAACAAGAATTAATACAATGAGAATATGAGAATTGTGTTTGCTTTTGTGAGATTGAATTAACAATTAAATTAACAATTAAAATTAAAATTAGATTAAAGACTGAATTACCAATTAGATTAACAATTAGAGTTAAAATTTAAAATTAGATTAATAATGAGTAAGGACAATTAAAGTGATTACATCTGTGTAAATGAATAGAAAAATTTGAATTAAGCTACAATACAGTAAGGTAAATAGAAACAAGAATTACTACACTGAAAACGTGAGAGTTGTGTTTGCTTTTGTGAGGCTGAATTAACAATTACATTGACAATTAGAATTAAAATTAGGTTAAAGACTGAATTACCGATTAAATTAACAATTAAAGTTAAAATTTAAAATTAGGTTAATAATGAGTAAGGATAAATTACAGTGGTTAAATCTGTATAAATGAATGAGATGTTAAACTTTTGATGTTAAACTACATTACATGAACAATTAATGACAAAACTCACCGTTTCTTTTGGTTTTCAAAATCACGCATTCTGTGTAACATGTGTGTCGGGTACCCGAGACCTTTTTTTGTAACGAACCGATCGCACTGGTTGGAATATTGTAAGTGTTTGTGGCTTTGTTAAGAGAGGTTAATTTTTGTTCTGTTTTTGGAATTTAGCAAATTGATCAGGACCGTGTTTAGGGGTATGTAGTAAAAGTATTTACAAATGGGAACTGATAAAAAGTTTTTTTGTTTTTTTGTTTTTTTTGGTTTGTGTTTGTGTGTGTGGGGGGGGGTGATTTTATCTATTGTTTAATCAGTGGGTAATAGAGTTTAGACAGTCCATCAATTTCGTTCCTGTCGTTTATTGTTCTGCTGTTTTTGAAAATGTGGATCATTTCTAAGACCTCCCTAGCTTTTGTATTCTTTTTCTGTGTTATTACTTTGGTGTTATCAAAATCAAAATTATGTTTTAGTGTCAATTGGTGTTTTTTTTAAGCAGTTTGATTTTTTGCGTATTTGTGACCTTTCAATCTTTCTTGTAGTAACTGTTTTGTTTGGCCTATGTATACGAAACGTCGTAGAATAAAACATCATAATTCAATAAAAGGTCGCTAAACCAATAAAAAGTCTATTATTTTTAATATATATATATATATATATATAAATTCAATCACGCGACCGGTCACTAAACACACGCACAAGCGCACCAACATACAAAACCCTACACTTACGCGTTCACACAAATACAAAACCACACACCCAGAGAGAGACGCAAGCTGCCAGCAGCAACCAATACACAAATTCATACCCAGAAAGAGACACAAGCTGCTAGCAGCGAACAACACATATGTTCACACCTTGCTATCTATTTTTTGGAATACTGAGGCATGACTTATTATTATTATTGGAATGTATCTTTGAATAATTTAAACCATAGCAACTCAATTATTTGACATTTATATTATGTCACTTATATTTTTTATATCCTTGACAAAGGCATCATTGCCGAAACATGTAGGGTTGTTTTAAATATATATACTATAAAGTAATAAACCAGACCTTTAATCGCCGACTTATTAAGTTTACTATATATATATATATATATAAATATATTTTCGTGACCTTGGTATGATATGGTAAACTTAATAAGTCGTGATCACAAAGATCACAAAGTGATCTAATGTCGATAAAAATTTGAATGTAAATAAATTAAATATCTTTTTATTATCGCGTTATTGAATTAAATGACTTAAATGAATGATAAAAAAATGACAAATAAAATTAGAAATAAATATAATTATGACTGAAATATCAGAAATTGTCGGAATATAAATTTATTAACACTTCGACATTAATTTTCACATATTGCGTCCACATACCGCAGCATTTCAAAATGCTTTTTCCTTATTTTAATTTCCATCTTTTCATTCTCAGGCAACCTTAGTACACAAGTAGCGTGAATTATAACAAAATCCCCGTGAAAAAAGCAACTGCAAGGTTCTGTAAGATGTCTCTTTTCCAGCGATGAAGAATTACATAAAGAATATTAACTGGTTACACTAATTAAGAAAATATTTATCAACAAACAAAAAAAAATGTAACAAAATAATAAATTGATAACAGATTCATTTAAGTGTCTCACTTTGTCTTTCTATTCTTTTTATATCGTATTTTAATATGTGTTTATTATATTATAATTGTTTGTGTACATTTATTCTTTGGGTGTCATTCATGTATTCATGTTAGTGATGATTAGTTAGTTTTCTATGATTCACCCTTTTTATTTATTTAACTTATTTAATCTTATATGAAATAATTAGTTAATTTTCTATGTAATTTGCCATTTTTATTTGAGTTTCGTTTATGTTTATTATTGTTATTAATGGTTTTCGATCTATAACATAGCTATGAGAAACTTTATTTGCGACTATTTGTTAATGTACTGACTTACAATTATTATTTGTAATCTTGTAGTATTAAAATATGATATCTCCCTTTTATATAATCACATTCTTCTTCAATTAATTCATATGTTTTGTTTCTTAGAATTTGCTTTATATTATACGGACCTTGATATGACTTAAATAATTTTCCCATGATTTTATTTCTAAGATTGGTTACTCTTAAGTTCTTCACTATAACGTGGCCTCCAATGTTATAAGTTTTATATTTCTTATTTTTAGAGTTTTTCTTATTTTCCCATTTTTGTCTCCGTGTTGTTAATCGTTCTCTAACATCTTGTATACGTTCAACTAAATTAATAGTCTCTGGATCTGTCCATGGACGTTGAGGTGGTTGTCCGGTAAATATAGTAATTAGACAGTGATTATGGACAGTACTGGGTGTATGATTCTTGCTAAATAAACTCTATCTGTTCTAATCATTTCTAATTCACGACTCACTTTATTTTGGTAGTGAAATGGAATCGCATAATTTTTACTACTTAATAGGTTGTCACTGTAAATTTTTATAGGGTGTTGGTATCCCTTAGCAAAAACTACATCATTATTAATTAGTTGTATGTTTTTATTGAGCATATTTATAAGTTCAGGTTTGGCTGTAGGATGCGGTATATTTTGTTTAATTATCATCTCGTGTATATCCTCTTTATTATTTATTGTCATTGTCTGTGTTTCCTCCTTTATTTCAACCTCTTCTACTTCATAACTATCATACTTTCCTATCTTATCGTCTAAATCCTTCATTCCAATTAATTTATTATCTCTATAGTCATTATGTCCAACTGTCACTTTATCCCATTCGTATTCTCTACTGTTACTTTGTGCATTTCCTTGTAATATATAATTAATTTTATTATGTAAATTTTCTTTTTTGTATAGATTGTATTTTCAAATTTCTTCATCAGACATCTGTTTTTCCATTATTACCTTATTCTTTCCTATGTTAGTTATACCCTGCTCAAAGTCTAGGATCATATTTAATCCTTTTATATTGTCAATACCAATGATGCATTCGTATTGGAATTTTTCAATGATGTAACAATGTATTATGTATTTAGATTGATTTATTTTAATTTCAGTGCACAGTTGTTTAGTTATCGATCCACATTCTTTTTCCATTTGCAGCGGCGATATCTGTCCCTTTAGTCTTAATTATCTTTTCATCGTATCCCTGTATTTGTTTAGCTATATTTTCCTGAATAAGTGTGATTTCAGCCCCTGTATCAATTAAACAGTTTAAATTGATGTTATCGAATGGAATTTCTACCATGGG
The DNA here is from genome assembly GCA_935421215.2 of Melolontha melolontha. Lineage (NCBI taxonomy): Eukaryota > Metazoa > Arthropoda > Insecta > Coleoptera > Scarabaeidae > Melolontha > Melolontha melolontha. The sequence continues at coordinate 76,378,147 of OW285238.1, forward strand.
TAGTAAATAATTATCAATTATTTGGTCGCCTGTGTCTTCAATAGTAATAAATTCCTCGGGTGATTGATAAAATATTATATTTTGTCTATTCCAAGGTATGTTAGAGTCGCAGATATCACTTAATTGATTTGAGAGGATGGGACCGGCTTTGGATCTAGGTATAGATCTACTGGTCCCATCGAAGTTTTTCTTGTACCTCCTCTGGTTCTGTACGTATGGGTGACATAGAACTGTCTTCGTTGGAAGTTATTGATTCACCCCTGCCTCGATTTTGAAAGTGGTTTACTCCCAGTCTAGGTTGATGAGTATTGTTATTGGAATTGTTATTACCATAGGGACTGTTATTGTTGTAATGGTTATTCGTGTCTTGAGTCGTGTTTGATTATGGTTTTCGTTCTGTGTAGGTTAATGACTGAAATTATTGCGATTATTATTTGCGTTATAAGTGTTATTGTAATAATTATTGTAGAGTCTCGGAGAATATTGGAATTGGTTGTTAGAATTAGAAGGCCGATGCGGAGGTGAATTGGAAGATCTGTTGTTCATGGGATGATTTTTAGGCGGGTAATTCCGGTTGTTCGTGGGTTGTTATACTCGGTAAAATCATCTAGTCGTCGCAATATATCTATTAGTGAGTCTATATCTGTGACTTTCTGGCAATTAAGTCCAATTTACTTCCAATTTTTGTTTCCCCTCAGTGATATCTTCCAAATATCTTAAGATACAGTTAAGGTAAGTCATTGGGTGTACTCTTGTAATATCCCCGCCAAATTGTTGTAAATTTTCTATTTTTATAGTTGGACTTCCATTGTTAATGTAATTTATAGGTAATGTATAATTTTTAATTTTGTTTTCTAATACTTGTAGAATATTTTGTGTTTTAGTATAATTGTCATTTTGTGTTAGTTTGATTGTGTCCATATTTATTTTAACCGTATTCATTTCTTTTTCGTAATCTTTCCTACATTCATTTATTTTTGTATATATGTTGTGATTTAAGTTTTGTTTTAAAATTTCTGTTATCTTCATTTAATTTGTTATATGTTGTTAATTTATTCTCTAATAAATTGTTGTTTTCTATTACAGTTTTATTTAAATTTCTTGAAACCCTATTTTATTGTTATTTATTTTTATATCTGTAGTTTTATAAATTTCGTGTGTGGTTAAGTCTAATTGTTTAGCCCATTGTAGATTTTGAAAGATAATTGTTTCGTCTAATTTTGTTCGTATTTAAGTTCGTTTTCTTGCATAACTTTTTGGGCTTTAGGTAGTCCCATTATTTTAATTTCTAAGCCTTCCTTGAAAGCACTTAACTTGTTATCCATATTTATAGTATTAAGTTCAAATTTTTCATTAATATTTTGTATGCTAAGTTCTAGTTTAGCTGTTACATATATCTAATTTCATATTGGTTACATCTTGTTTTATATTAGTTAAGTCTTGTTTCATTTGTACCATTATTGCATTTAACATGTCCTATTTTCCGATGCGCTTTCCTCTTGTGATCCAGAAGCTAAAGCGGTAGGAATATCCCATTGTTCAACCTTATCTTCTTCCAAATTATCTTTGGTCACTTTGGAGCGTTGTCTTAGGTCCATGATAATGTTAGGTCAATAATATTTAGTATCGATATGTTGGTGTTTGTAGTAATATTGAGAAAAAGTATTTGTAACTATAGTAAAATATTAGTATTAATTTTTCTTTTTTAATTCAATCAATAGATACACGTAAAATAAATTGTATGGGTAAAGTTTTGGAAGTATCAAAACCAGGTTAATTTTCCTTACAACAAACCTCGAACTCCTTGTAAGTTCCTCAGCAACAAGTATCCCCTTGCAAACTTCAATACTTACTTTCTTCAGAGAATGAGAAGACGGAATTACAAAGTTCCATACAATAAATATCATTGGTTTTATACATACGCAATTTAAAATATCAATATATCGATCTATTTGTCATTTCTTTATTCATGCGTCAGCTATATCTGAGAGTTAAATTTGTTTATTGGAAATAAACAAGGCCTCACACGTTAGGGTACCAAATGTAATAAACCTTTAAAGTATCTGATAAATTTAAAGGTGAGTGAATACAAATATAATTAAATGCTGATAGGTTAATAATGAGTTGGGCGCCTTTATGAATTTTAAATATAATATTATCTCTAACAGCTTAGCTAGTTCTAACAGCTAATAGGTAGCAATATCCACAGTTGAATATAGAGGACGCGGAGAGCATGAAATGGATATAGTATTTAACTTTCTTATCCCAGGATCATCGTGTATAATAACACTCATACATGACTATAAAAAATACACAAAGAGTATTAATAAATTTGATTTTGCTGAGCATGAACAAATAAAAGTATTTTATATATAGAAGATTTATTTGATTCAAGAAAACTGTACATGTACGCTGTAATTCTTGGCTCTAACGCTCAAATTGTAAATTATAACTCTGTAATGAAGCGGAATTAAATACTTATACTAGTGTGGTTATGCTCAACAAATAAATAGCACATAAACTAATATTATTATTTAAAATAAGCAATATCAAATGATAAGTAAAATTTATGCGTATTTTAAACGGATAAGATTCTTTATTTTAGTATATCTAAATAATTATTTCTTATTTAAATCTTTTATTATCTTTAAATCTGATAATATTGAAATAAGCAAAATTACTTTTAAATATAATAAAGGACCTGTATTTGTAGGGATAGCAGCAAACACTAGGAAAAGTGGCTTCTGCGGCTTAAGTCTTGATATACAGCCAGATGGGATAAAAGGATATTATTGGGAAATTCGGATGATTTTCTGTTAGGCCTGGTACAATATATATTATTATTGGTACTTCGGATGAGGTTCCAGGTAGGTTTAAAACTTTATTACGTTATGAAGACTAGGGCACTCGGGTGACCTTCACCAAATGATGCTATCGAGAATATCTCGTAGAAAAATAGTTTTATGCGTATAAAAATATGTTAAAACGTTAAACGACTTATGCACTTCTCCAACCTGTTTTTAACTCCAAATTTTTATTTTATAATTCACATAAAATTGTGAATTTCAAACAGACAAAAATATTTTTTATGCAATAATATCAAATTCTAAAATCCGACGCTTTGGTAGTCCTTTGTTTTTTCAAAGCCTTTTAAATGCAACATTATCTTGATTTTCACACTAACAAATATTATATTATTTTAATTGAATTTTAAGTGTAGAAATGGTTTAAATATGTTTATAAAATTAATTTTTGACTTAGATTGTAGGTTTGTGGTGTATATATATATATATATATATATATATATATATATATATATATATATATTGTTATGGTTCAACCAGCACACTTATTCCAGCACTGCAATAAGAAACACAGATAACTTACAATAAACCCATGTATAAATATTGAATTAGCGGACGTAATTTGTGAAATTAGTTTCGAGATGTGTATAAATTAATACGACGATAACTTTAAAATTGATAATTAACTTATTTTGATTTTTTTAACTTACTTTTTATATTTATATTTTTCCATTTCAAATTCAAATCATACGCGCCATATTACAGGTATTTAATTTATCCACATCAAGATTTATATCGAAGCGAGTTAACCACGCCCACTAATTTAAAATTGTCTCGAACCCCGCGAATGCGATTTTTACGGTGCATTTTTGAACTAATCTAACATTGAAAACCACATGATAAACTTTTGTAAATTCTTTAATTAATTTTTCTATTATTTTAAAATTATAACATTATGAAAGTGCATATTATATTAGATGCAAATAAAGCATAAACTTAGAGGCTTTTGCCGATATTTAACACAGGCTTTGGAAAAACAAAAGCCGAAGAAAGGGTCTGATACTAAAATTTTACAACGAATGGCCGCATTTTCTCTATCACAAAAAGTTTAATTAAAATTACTATTTAAAAATCAAGTAAATCCTACGAAAACCGTATACATTTAATACCTTGAAATCAGGCCGAACTTTTGAGAAAAGAATTGGACCCGCATCACGTCGAATATAATAAATATCGAACGAAGCATCTTTTCGGAACTGGAACTACATCCTACCGACAACGCCAACATTGAACCGCTGCCGACTCAGGGACTTCCATAGGAGCAGACGAACTCTGATCGATTCCTACAATTGCGAGCCCAGAAAATATATCCAAGCCTAGACACAGGAAAAATACCAGGTTCCTTCCCAGTTATTTCCCATAAAACCTAGAATATTATTTAAAGTTAATATTAAATTTATATCACATCACAATATCAACATTGTTTGCATCAGAATATAATACATGAATTTCAACATTTCTACACATCTATTTAAATATATATAATTATTCATTCATTCTCAATCTTTTATAAAACTTGTATATGTAACTTACCTTTGTCTGTCTATTTTTAAGTAACTTTTAATATCCATTTGCACTGTTGCATTATACATAACCTTAACTAGAGTTATTAAACACATGTGCACCATTGCATAATACCGTTTTTTACCGTATAGTTCAGATAATACGAGCATATGTACAGATTTCTTATTCGCACGTAATAATTGTTACAGTTATCTATTTTTGTTCTAATAAATTTTTCTTTACTTTGATTTAGATTCGATCTTTTATTTGAATTGTTTGAATGTTGAGTTTGTGTTTAATTAATATACCATTTACATTGTACTTACGGGAGATACAAACAATCGACTTTGAGCCCTGAGATAGAAAATAAAGCATATGTACTCAAGCTCCGAAACTAGTGGGGTATTTAACAGATAGCGTTGGATCAACTAAGTACGTTAAAACTTGGCGCCCAATTTTCAAATTCAAATCTTCTAAGTTTAACTTATATCATTCATTTCATAGTTTTAACGCTCACATTTTTCTTATATTTATTTTACTTAGTCGACAGCGGCCGCATCGCTACAATATATATATACAAAAATGATAATATCATTTATTTACCCAACAGAGACCATTGACGGCGTACAATATCAATATAAATGTAAATGTATGCACGTAAATACACAATACACAAAACAAATTACAAAAAACATAAGTAACCAAAATTAAAGTTGATGCATAACATAAAATGAAACTAAACAAAAATATCCAAATTAAGTATTAAAAAAGACAAAAGAAAAACGAAAAAAGACAAGCATAAATAACTAATGTAATAAGCACCATAAAAGCCGATACTCACATGGACAAGTCGTGTTAAGCTCTATTAGCAGATCGGCTCACTCTGTAAAGAGGCGAGTTAAGCAACACATTGTGTCTGGGAGTCGGATGGATGAGAGTATTGACAAATCTGGAGGATCGGCGCAGGTCATAGAATTTTAGTTGCGATAACAGTGGTGCACAATCAATAATCCTATGAGGATTCTTCCAAACAAACCGCGCACCATGCGTGTTACGGCGAATAGTAAAAGATTGCAGGTTGTGCCTTTCCAGCAGGGAATCATAATCGCATTTTGTTGCCCACATTTAAACTAAACCAGTGCTAGCGATAGCGCGGATCAACCATCAAAGGATTTTCTCTACTCCAATAATGGTGGTTTTTCTTATTGCACATACATGAACTAGAAAAGTTAGATTCGTCAGACAAACGAATGCAATTTAAATTATCTGGGAGTTCATTATAAAAACTTCTCAACCAATTAAAGAAAACTAATCTTCTGTCTGCATCGCCGTCAAGTAAAGTCTGAACTTTGTGGGGTTTCTATTGACGGAACTTATGCTTTATTAAAATACCGGACACTGTGCTCTTTTTCAAATCTAATTCAAATCTAATTCTTTGATACAACTTCGCATGGATTTTTCTGGTTTGGTTTCAAAATAAACTAGCATATTTACTTCCGTTTCTTCGTCTATTAGAAAATACTTTTTCCTTCTTCTTATCTTAAATGTTTCTTCGTTACTTTTTAAATTTTCTATACAATCTTAGAAAATAAAACTGATTTGGTGATTGACGATTAACATATATGTTTTGATAGTAACAAAGCGCATTTTTTGCATTTTTTCTGCAAATCAGATATTCAGTACGTTATTGACAATTTCAATGGGCTCACTATTTTTTCGGCATGAAGCGAAAGAAGCCAATTAATAATTAGCGAATTAATAATGTTTCTTTGACATAAAATAAAATGTAGCACAACTACTTTATTATTCGTTTAAGAGCAATCGTGTATAAAGCTTTTATATCACATTTCAAAATATGTTCCATTAAAAAAAAACTAAATTCCAAATTTCTCCGAAATGTGTAATTCAATTGTTTTTTCATGAATTGTATGCTAATCAGCGGTAAAAAGACTAATAATTTGCTAGTTTATCCAAAACTGTAGCTCCAAAAATATCGCAGACTAGTGCACCGATAACTTTGGACACGGTGTATATACATATATATACGAGATAAAAGTAATATTTTTTGGGAGTAGCGGCCGGTTAATTAAAACAATATTTAATTTGGCGTTTCGATACTATATATAGTACCTTTTTCAAAAACTGTAAAATTAATTTAAATGTTAGAAATGGTACGAGAAGGATATTATAAATAAATCTACTTATATTAAATTTTTGTGGTGTTAATGTATTGTGATGTATTTGTTACGCATTTCTAAATAAAACAAAACTTTTCGCATTAGCAGGAAGACCGTTTTCGGCCATGTGTTTATTTGACGGGTGAAAAGCATATTAGCTTTCTCAACACTTTTCGGGGGAGGGTTGGTTTAACTGTTCTCTGACATGTGTTTTATTTTATTTTTGTGATATTTATATTGTTAATATAATGTGTAGGTATATTGCTGACAAGTTATTTAAATCATTTATTGAATTTGTAGTTGTTTGTATATGAATGCTTTCTAATATATTTCTTGCTTTGTTGTTTTTTTCAGATGTAATTATTGCGGTTTTATCGAAATTGAAAGTGTGTTTTTTGTTGTATTTAGAAGTGCATAACAAATACGTCACTAATTATTAACACCACAAAAATTTAATGCAAGTAGATCTATTATAATATCGTTCTCTTACCATTTTCAACATTTAAATAAATTTTACAGTTTTCGAAAAAGGTACTACATATAGTATCGAAATGTAATATATATATATATATATATATTGATGTATATTGGTAATGGGTCGTTATATTGTATTATAATAATAATGATATGATATGTAATGTTGTAAATGTTGAATTTTCAAATAATGGGCGCCAGTGATTAAATTAATCACGAATATAACTACGTCCTCTGTGTACATACAAATGCACTAACAGCAGTCGGAAAGCATGATTATAAAATAGATTATATAGTAAAATACCTCAGGTTCAAAGTCGGTCTGTGAATTATCTCCCTAATTGTAGTTAGGTGTCTATATAATATGTTTAACTCAACAACTAAAAAATGTTAACAAATAAAAAAGTTTAAAGTGATAAAAATAAAATATATTGAGACAAAAATTAGAGAACTGTAACAATTATCATAACATAGACCTGTGTCTATACAGAGAATTACGATCTAAACATGTGTAGATATAATATTACTAATATAGTGTTGGTGAACAAAGAAAACTAAGTTAAAGAATATATTGGCTTGTTTATACTAATATGGTAAGTACTACGGTGTTATATGGATGTTAAATTATGCTTGTATTTATTAAGCTAGGGTAAACGATACATAGATAATAAATACCGAAGTTTTATTAAAGTTTATGTAGGTTATTATGAACTTGTTTAATGATATGTAAATTTTATAGGCAATGAAATTATAAATGGATCATTCAAGAACCTGTGTTCCAAGATTTTGCGTGTTGGCTCAAGCTGGAGGCGTTGTAGTCGAGCAGCAGCAAGTTCGGCGTTAGAATTCTGGATATGGGTTTGGCGTCGTCCGATCGTCCAAAAGACCCACGCGTTGCAGTTTGGATACTTGTAAAGATGCTATCGTCAATATTCGGCGTATCTTCGATGATGAGAGGCTTGTTTTTACTTAAAAAGGTTGGCTAATTTTCTGCGTTTCAAATATAGATATTTTCGATGAGATCTGTTGAGTTTGATTATGGTAATTTAATTTTTAACTTGAATAAATACACAAACGCGGCCATATATTGTAAAATTCTTTTTCGGCGTCCTCTACGTTCATTTATTTTTCATGGCCTATTTTTATATTGGCAAATAGCCTCGAAACTTTATTATCATAGCATCCCTGGTGTTTTGAATTAAATTGATATTACATTCCTAATCAAATTATAAAATTTTTTAAATAATTTTCAAATACACTTTGTTTACTTTTAAATGTAGGTTATGTCATTATTATGTGTTCTAAGTTGCATTCTTGCGTGTTTAGGTTAAATTTAAAAAGAGGGCGTGTCTAATCAGTATCAATACAATATTTCAATGTGGATAAATTAGATACCGGTAGTATCGCGCGAAATATTTGAATTATGAAATTTAAATAGAAATATAAAATAAGTTATAAAAAATAAAAATAAGTTAATTTGAATTACTGTTCTCGTTGTATTAATTTATAAACATGTTGATACTAATTTTACAATCTTAATTCGCTAATTCCACCCTTTTTATAATTGTTATTTGCATTGTTTTATCTGTTTTTCCGTTTCAGATGCGGATATATGAGTGCAGTATGAACCATAACATTAATCCCCGTAAAAATAATATCTGGAATAATATGAAGATACTTCTTTTTCCCGTATAAGATAACTGACATAAGAATATCAACCAGTAGTACTTCCTAAAATATGTGTCTTAGTAATTAAAAAATAGTAAATGTAGTAAATTAAATTCGAACATTAAAATTATAAATATGTATTCTCTTTTTAATTAGATACGTTATATGGTTTTTGTATGCAAAGCAGTATTATATATATATATTTATTGATTTCTTAAATACTCTTTTTTTTTCTTTGTGAATATGAGTTATGTTTTTTTTTTTAATGTTGTTACGTTTGTTTGTTTAATTAAGTAAATATTTTTCTGTTAATTATTAACTGTTTTTCATTTAAATTGCGTTATTCATAAGTAGATATTTATTTCATATTCTGTATATATCTTTGGTTATCTTTTTGTATATAGTAGATTATTTGGTAGTAATTAATAGTAAGTATTCTAAATTTTTAATTATTTGTAATGTTGTTAGTTGTTTTGATCTATAACATACTTTTATATACTGGGCTGTTTTCTGAGATTTATAAATTGGTGTTATATTTCCTTTTTTGTTACTACTTACATAAAATATTCAGGTATTTGTTTGTGATGTTATGCTTGGGTCATTTTGTTTATAAATAATTACATTGATGGTACATGCGTTATAATTCTTTTAATAGTTTATTATTCCTGCTCTATATTTTTTTTTATTATTAATTAAAATTGATATTCTGATATTAACTTTAGTTTCAATAAGAAATAATACTCTCCTTATCCACACTACTCATTACATTCTCATACTCTTCGCTAATCATTGAAGTACCACTCCTTTAACATATATATTCTATCTTATAAGAAGACACTTTTGTCTATATATTCTCATAATAATAATAATTCATTTAATTATATTTTTCTATACACCCCTATCATATATTAATTCATTCTAGCTTATAAATCTATACCATATCCTTCTTAAATCATATCAACACTCCTTTATTATTTATATTCAATCATACTAACTTTTCCAATAATAATACATTTGAACTTTCATTTTAATTAACCTACGCATGTTTATAAGTGAGTGTGTTCCCCATTAAATAATTCGATTGACAGTACCAATGTTATTTATATAAATGTTGTTTCGTAAGCTTATTTAACCATCTGAATATGTGTTGTCACTATATTTTGTTTGTATTTAATCTCCTACTTGTTGTTAATTAGTTATAATGTTCAAGCTCCAGTTATGCTTGTTCTCTTTAATTTGTTAATTAATTACCTTGTTAGTTCATCAATTATACTTTATAATATGTTCTTTCTTATTACATTGTATTTCTCATCTCTTTGTTACTATTTAGCATAAGTGTATTTAGTTCAATTTTTAGTAATTATGAATCGTATCCTCGTAAAAAGCTTAGTTCATCATATGATTAGAACACCGAGATTCTGTCGTCCTGTTTATTCAAGTATTTATTTTTCGACGAACTGTTTTAAGGAAATTAATGCTGTTATCCCCGTATAAAAATGTCATATTACCTCTTCCTTGTGATTTGTATAAGTTTTTGTTGATCAGTGTGCATGTAGTTACCAATTTTGTGTAAGTGTATAAATTTGTGTTGCTTTTTATAATTAATAATGTCTTAAGGAAATAGTTAATAGTTAGATATTCATATATTATAGAATCGTTAATCATCCCTTCTTTCATTAATGTGTTATCCGTGTTGTTGTATATAGTTATGTTTGGTGAACTAAAAGTTGTGTTTTGCATATAAATTTTCTTTATTTGTGTGTTGTTGGTTGCATAATTATGGTTAATGTTCTTGATTTTTATATGAGACTTGTTTAAATTTATATTGTTAATCCCCGTCTTCTCCATGTTAAAATTATTATACTCTTTTGCATTATTTAATAAAAAGTTTTGATAGGCTCTGTCATTTATTAAAAATTGTTTGTGTAAATTATCTTTATGTCTTTATGTAAGCGGTTTGTTAGGCTTATGATCAGATGCAGTTTTGATTATGTTTTCATTATGTACCTTGTTAGTAGTATGTTTTCTTGTTGATTTTCCCATACCTGAGTGATTATTATCTCTTTATGCGTGTCAACAGTGTTATTAATAATCTCGAATTCTTGAGTTATGCTTGTTCTTATTTTTTTATTGAAAGTATTTATTTTGTGTGTTAAATTTATTATTAAATTTTCATTTACAGTGTCCATTTTATGTATAATCCTTTCTTCCATTTTCATTTGACTATCTTTCAAACCTCTTATGTCTTCTTTAATTTCTTCTTTGTCTTGTCTCAGCTGATCTAATTTTGGTTCATATTTGTTTCTATGTTTTTGTTGCTAGTTTCTATTGAGTCTAATTTCTCTGTCATGGTTTGTTTAATATTTTCATTATTTTCTGCCATAGTTTGTTGGAAATTCATTATTAATGCGGTTAACATATTGAAATTCATGCTCGTCTCTTCTTTCGGTGCTTCAGGTTGGGTAGTGGTTGTAGAAGTATCACCCTGATCCGCTTCTTCCTCTCTAGCTGCAAGGTCTTCTCTTGACTTACTTCTTGTACGTTTGTCCATGATGTTATAAAGTCGATTATATAAGTTAAATATGTGTTTTTGTGTTCAAATATTGATAATAAATAATATTGTATGTTAATGTATGAAATTGTAAATATTCATGAAAAATATAGCTGAGAACAATTATTCGACACACATAAACAATGTAAATAGGAAGGAAAATAATAGCAATATGTACGAACAGGTTGATTTTCTCATTCACTAACCTTAATTCCTTGTAGTCCCTGTAAAGTTGAAGATCTCTCGTGCAATGTGATGTATAATAGGCTTGACAATAGAAAAATCAGATACACAATACAATACACCAATTTTCATACAATTAACAAGCATAAATACGTGTTACAGCTTCCTTCTTTTTTAATAAAGATTATTTGTTAATATTTGAGTTGTTTTCGAGTTTCAAGTTAGTGAAAAATATTTAAAAGGAGATAATTATTGGCCTCCACGTTGGGCGCCAAATGATGTATATTGGTAATGGGTCGTTATATTGTATTATAATAATAATGATATCATATGTAATGTTGTAAATGTTGAATTTTCAAATAATGGGCGCCAGTGATTAAATTAATCACGAATATAACTACGTCCTCTGTGTACATACAAATGCACTAACAGCAGTCGGAAAGCATGATTATAAAATAGATTATATAGTAAAATACCTCAGGTTCAAAGCCGGTCTGTGAATTATCTCCCTAATTGTAGTTAGGTGTCTATATAATATGTTTAACTCAACAACTAAAAAATGCTAACAAATAAAACAGTTTAAAGTTATAAAAATAAAATATATTGAGACAAAAATTAGAGAACTGTAACAATTATCATAACATAGACCTGTGTCTATACAGAGAATTACGATCTAAACATGTGTAGATATAATATTACTAATATAGTGTTGGTGAACAAAGAAAACTAAGTTAAAGAATATATTGGCTTGTTTATACTGATATGGTAAGTACTACGGTGTTATATGGATGTTAAATTATGCTTGTATTTATTAAGCTAGGGTAAACGATACATAGATAATAAATACCGAAGTTTTATTAGAGTTTATGTAGGTTATTATGAACTTGTTTAATGATATGTAAATTTTATAGGCAATGAAATTATAAATGGATCATTCAAGAACCTGTGTTCCAAGATTTTGCGTGTTGGCTCAAGCTGGAGGCGTTGTAGTCGAGCAGCAGCAAGTTCGGCGTTAGAATTCTGGATATGGGTTTGGCGTCGTCCGATCGTCCAAAAGGCCCACGCGTTGCAGTTTGGATACTTGTAAAGATGCTATCGTCAATATTCGGCGTTTCTTCGATGATGAGAGGCTGGTTTTTACTTAAAAAGGTTGGCTAATTTTCTGCGTTTCAAATATAGATATTTTCGATGAGATCTGTTGAGTTTGATTATGGTAATTTAATTTTTAACTTGGATAAATACACAAACGCGGCCATATATTGTAAAATTCCTTTTCGGCGTCCTCTACGTTCATTTATTTTTCATGGCCTATTTTTATATTGGCAAATAGCCTCGAAACTTTATTATCATAGCATCGCTGGTGTTTTGAATTAAATTGATATTACATTCCTAATCAAATTATAAAATTTTTTAAATAATTTTCAAATACACTTTGTTTACTATTAAATGTAGGTTATGTCATTATTATGTGTTCTAAGTTGCATTCTTGCGTGTTTAGGTTAAATTTAAAAAGAGGGCGTGTCTAATCAGTATCAATACAATATTTCAATGTGGATAAATTAGATACCGGTAGTATCGCGCGAAATATTTGAATTATGAAATTTAAATAGAAATATAAAATAAGTTATAAAAAATAAAAATAAGTTAATTTGAATTACTGTTCTCGTTGTATTAATTTATAAACATGTTGATACTAATTTTACAATCTTAATTCGCTAATTTCACTCTTTTTATAATTGTTATTTGCATTGTTTTATCTGTTTTTCCGTTTCAGATGCGGATATATGAGTGCAGTATGAACCATAACATTAAATATATATATATATATATATATATATATATATATATATATATATATTGTTCAAGTACGTATGGTGTATAACTAAACGTAACTTAAGTACTATATTAATAGAAATGTGATGAATAATTAAGATGATGTAATTTTTAATTATTGAACCCGCTAGTAAAGTTCAATATTCGACCTATAGATGTAGCTAAGGTTTGAGTTTACAGATGTCGCTAGAATTAGGGGCAAAAACATAAATAATACGTAAAATAATCAACTTACACTTAACTTAATCGGTCCTTTCAAGGTACATAATCTTCTTGTTATAGTCTTTAAATATATAATTAAATGGGCGCCAACTAGCTCAGTTCGATGAGGTGAATTTATAGTTTAATAATAACAAATGTGCGGGTCTGGTACTTAGTGTAATATAGATGTGAGTGTATACACAAGTTAATATATAAATAAATTCTGGATATGTAATCTAATAAAGAAAACGAGAGAGTGATGAGAATAAATAAATGATTTAATTAAAAACTTTTTCTTTCAATGGTAGGTATTTACATAGATATATGATACATTAACCTATATGTGGTCACATGTTCATATTATGATTTAAAAATTAGGTTAATTTTATTTTAATGAAATGATACATAAATAAATTGACTAAATTTACTTGAATTAAAACACAAGGGAACTGTATTTTTCTGATATTGAGGTATACTTATTGATAATAAAAGTGTTTTGCATAAAATTGATAATATCAAACGATTGTGTTTAAATATTAATATAAATAATTTTGATGTTGTAGAAAATAGATTAAAAAGGTACTCAAGTTTGGTAGATTGAGGCGTCTTGATATTCAAACGGTTTCAGGATCCTTTTCTAAGGGATAAAGGTTCTGGTTAAGGAATAAGGCAGGTAGCGTCCCTCGGGATAGGATATTCGTTTAATATCTTCTAGGTAGGAGTTGGAATTGGATCTTGCGTCTATCGAAGCTTTAAAGGTTGGTGATTCGTAGGATATGACTTCGGGTATGGAAATTATATTTTATTTTAAAAATTTTCACTTAATTCTTGGAACTCTTTTAAAGTATGTCCACGCGTACAAATTAAAATTCAACAGCCCACGCTAACTAGCGTTTGTTTAGTCTCCAGGCTCCTTATTCGTTAGTACATGTTTGTACTTTTTAATCTAATTTTAATATTTCTAAATGAGTTAATTTACAACAAATCGTTTAGATATCTCACATAATTAATAAATTCAATTTTGAAATACAAAAAACTAACCTAGAAACATACAAACTTTCGCTATGCGCCTGTACAAAATTGGGATATTTCCCGCCGTAAACAATTCAAATAGGTACAGTTATTTCTAAAGTATATTACTATCAAATAATCAATCAATCAAGTTAAAAATCTTAGGAATAACAACGGTATTAATGAAAATAACCAAAGCAAATGAAAAATAGAAAATTATAAGATACATGACTCAAATTTAAGCAATTAATACTCGGAATTAACTTCATTGATTTGACATGTGAAATATACAGTTCCGAAAAATTCTTATATACTAACCTATTATTACAAAATAAAAATTATCCAGTATTTTTGTTCCAGGGCCTCTCATGTAAATGGGAATGCCCCAGTACAATATATATATATATATATATATATATATATATATATATGTATATATATATATATATATTTGTGTGTATGTGTGTCTTTTAACTGAATTCCGGGATTTCTTTCTCGTTTTCACTGTTTGGTCTTCGTAAAGACCGGTGCTGGTTTCTGGACGTCCAGAAACCAGCACGGGTCTTTACGGTCTTTATATGTGTTTTAACTGGATCCCGGGTTTTCTTCCGCGTTTCCACTGTTTGGTCTTCGTAAAGACCGGTCTGGTTTCTGGACGTCCAGAAATATAATTTAACTAAGTCCATTTTCATACATTAATCGTGTAATCAGTTTTCTAGTTCAAATTTTAGTAGTATTTTTTTAATAGTATCAATCTCGCATATCAGATTGTTTAAAGTAAAGAAATTTGAGTAAATTAAATTAGTGCTTATTTCTTTAATCAGTAACGGATTCCGATGTAATTTTAATAACTAAATTTTGTTTAAATAAATATCTTTTCCATTTATTTGGTAGTCATTCACTACAATAGAATAACATTCTAGTTAATTTTTTTTTTATATCTTAAAAACATTTTTGCATATACAGGCTGAACCTGTTTTGATTACTATCTTATTGGAGTATCCAATTATATAAATACATTGACAGTTAATTATATATATAATTATCTATATATATATATATACATATATATATATATATATATATATATATATATATATATATATATATATATTATAACAATCTTTGAGCCAAACGTTTACTAAAAAGTGTTTTTAAAGACAAAATATTAAACTTTAAAGTAGAAATTGAATTTAAAATTCTAATTTTTACCCCCGCATTCTGACACACTTCTGCGCAGGTGCAATGAATATAAACGTTTGTTGTTAATAATCATAACATGTAAAACCAAATAGTGTTTTGGTCTTAAAGAAAGTTTGGAATTTAATATAATTTGAAAAAAAAACAACGAACATGAGTTCTCTATTATCTCCAGGGTCGTGAAGATTCTGTCTGACAAAGAAATTAAAAGGTATGTTAGCTCAGTACTAATGATAAACTAATTGAATTCAAACGACTTGTCTTGGTTCTTAAATTCCGTTTATTAAAAGGAAAATCTTATCTTGATAAGTGTATATGTATTTAATTAGGTACATTTAACAAAACATTCGGAATAAACAGTAGATTAACAATTTATTTTATAGAAAATTAAAATTATAAAATTTATTGGTTATGTGGAATTTCTTCTAGGTTAAAAATTGAATCTACGGAAAGGAGACAAATACTAGGCTACGTAAACAAATAAATCAAATTGCTGAATAAATAAATTTGTATATAACCTTCCTACTTACAATGTTTTAAACAAAATGGTCATTAAAGGGATCTTTATCTACCTTCGGTAAGTAAATGTATCTGTTTACTTAAATAAAAAAAAAAAATTACAAATAATAAAAAAACTTAGCTCAATATTCTATCACAATTATCCGTCTAGTTTCTGGAATTAAGTCTTTCTTCCCTGACGTACGGCTGGTATATTTTAACTTCAGGAATAACGGTCACAATCCTGGCAGATCTCGAAAATTTGGATCACCGGTCCCAATCCTGGTAATATAAGGCCTTGTAATGTTTCCCAATATTTCTCTAAAGCTGGTACACGTCTTTTGTGGCTCATTAATTGATAGCGGAGTTTAAAATGAAAACAGTTCAAATCTTGGTATATAATATAAATTATACTTGTTTTTATATTTAAAAAAAAATTCGTTTTATCCAAAACACATTCCATTAATTTCAGTGCAAAAATTCTTCTCTCCAATTGTTTCAATAACTCACTATGGCAACACAACAGCTTTTTCTGTTTTTGAAGCTTATTGGTCGGTGAAGTTATACATAATTTTCCAAAATATTTGACATTTATACGATAATTTTGATTCTTAATTAATATTATGAACTTAATGGTTTACAATTAAATTTTCCTTCACACATAACCTTTGAAGTACACAAAATTAACTAGATTTACATAGTTCTATAATTTTAGTAAATGTAAGAAAGTCATATACTCATTCATATTTTGTATTCTCTTGATAAAGGCGTACACAGCCGAAACATGTAGAGTTTTTTTAAATACATATATTTTGAAGTAATATACAGACCTTTAATCGCCTACTGATTAGGTTTACCATATATATATATATATATATATATATATATATATATATATATATATATATAAATGTTTAGATCATTTCTTAGCCGTTTATTAAATATAACAATTAATAAATTATTTGAGTTTTTCGGCTTTTAATAAACGGCTAAGAAATTATCTAAACATTCATATAGCTATGGAGTAATAATTAGCATTTTCAAACATTCAAATCTGATATCTGCTTTCAAAATACTGACATCTGCTTTCAATAACTGATATTTAATTTCAAAATAGGCATCTGCTTTCGAATCTGACATTTGCTTTCATATCTGACACCTGCTTTCAAAACTGACATCTGCTTTCAATTACTGACATTTGCTTTCACTAACTGACATCTGCTATCAAAACTGACATGAGCTTTCAAAACTGACTTCTGCTTTCAACTTGACATCTACATTCAATAACTGACATCTGATTCATTAACACTGTTACTTTATAATGCATTTCTAAATAGCTTGAACCTAGGTCTATTTTGGGTGAGTGGTTAAGCCGACAGTCCGGCAAACTGTAGACTTGGGTTCGAGTCCCAACATAGACAATTTTTTCAATTAAAAATTTCGTATGATTTGCTTTGTAATTTGTAGACAGCAATGTTTACATCCCCCCTTACTCTGCAATTACATACATACTAACTTGATATTTGTAAATAATTCATATAAAAGGCGAAAAACTCCAATAATTTATCAATTGTTATATATATATATAGATAATTATTTCGTGACCTTTGTATGTTATGGTAAATTCAATTTGTTGGCAATTTAAGGTCTGGTTTTACTTCAACATATATATATTTAAAACAATCCTACATGTTTCGGCAAATGATGCCTTTTTCAAGGAATATAAAATATAAAATATAAATGTCATTTATATTTTATATTCCTTGAAAAAGGCATCATTTGCCGAAACATGTAGGATTGTTTTAAATATATATATATTGAAAAGATGCTGATGCTTCGAATAATAATAATATATAATAATTATAATAGAGTAACAATTTTAAGTGATATGCTTATATTAATCGTATAGTACGGGAATTGTACTATTGGTTGGGCACCTTGGTTTCAAACCTATTACGTTAGATCACTAGCCTTTCTCATGTAATGTCTTAGGTAGCGGCTAGATGTCGGAGAAAAAGTATTATATTTTGCAAAAATTGGACTCTATCTCTCTCGGCTCTTCGTCGGTTGGTTTACCCCTATATGTGTTATGGAAAATTGTTAAATAATATTACAAAGTTTTCTCTAGCTACGCAAAGATAAATGAAAGAGTTTCTTTAAAGTAATAAGTGTAAATAT
Source organism: Melolontha melolontha (assembly GCA_935421215.2). Classification (NCBI taxonomy): domain Eukaryota; kingdom Metazoa; phylum Arthropoda; class Insecta; order Coleoptera; family Scarabaeidae; genus Melolontha; species Melolontha melolontha. The sequence goes on from OW285238.1 coordinate 76,396,488, forward strand.
TTATTGAAGTAAGTTATCTGTAAACAATGAACAAAAAGCATGCCTAACAACAAAACAAGGAATTAATATAGTGTACATGTGTGAAATAAAGGTTATGATTAAATAGCAATGTTATTTTCAAGTATATTGTAATATAAATAAATAGACAAACAAATTAATGGTAAGTACTACAGTTCTTAATAATAGATTTCTTTCACAAATTCTGAGCAAGTTAGAAATGTAATTTTAAAGTAAAATCAAGTGTTTGGAATTTAATAAGGTTTTGTTTTGTTGAAAAATAGTTTTATAAGACTGTTTCTTGTAGGATGCGGGCAGGTATCTAGGATGGTATCGGCGTTGGTCAGGATTGTCGAAGTACGGATCAAATAAGGTGTTTTCGTCTCTACGATGCCGGTATCGGCGTTGTTCGAAGGCGTTGGTATTGCCCGTGCCCGGTGTTCCAAAATGATGCTTTGAACGATCACTTGCCGATCCCTGATATTATCGACTCCAAAAATGGTTCTAAAGTAGCTCCAAGTTTAAATGCTCCTTTTCTGAGTATTTTTAGAATCCTATCACAGATATTTTAAGTTTAATTAAGTTTTGAAATTGGAGTGGCACTTTTTCCTGGCAATCGTTATAAAATTTTTCCACTGACGCTCGATAGCAATTATTTCTTTCAAAGCCTCCTGAGAAATTATGAAAATAGCCTCGTTTTTTACTTTAATTACAATTGATAATAATTAGGGTGGACCAATTCGGAGCGAAAGCATACATACGCGCACAAGCGCACATACGATTACTTAGTATGTTGTTCACGGTCATCGTGTGTACACGTATAATAGTAGCAGGAAAGTGTATTCTATGTATTTAATAATGTTGAAGGAGCTTACAGTAAAAAAATCGCTAATCATCAAAGTTAGTCAATAGGTTTATTGAGAACCATCCTAGATTATCTTACAATGGGGTAAATGTAAAATGTTTAGTGTGCAATATATACCAGGTGTCCCAACAAGGGTAACGAGGTACGGTATTAGAGAAACGGATGTACCTAGAAATTTGATACAAAAAAATTGTTGAGTAAATCGGCTAAGAGAAAATGCTGGAAATTATTTTCGAGTTTCTGAAATGGCCTCCAGGGGGCGTAATTGCCATCCTGAATTTTAAACCCCGTTTTCTGCAAAATTTTCTTATATTAATGATAGTCATAGTGAATACTATTTTAAAGCTGAGACAAATTCAAATATTTTTTGTTAAATGCTTTTTGCTCTATCTCTGAAAAGAAAGTGGTAAGCGCTAGAATATTTTCGGAAAAAAATGTCGATAACTCTAAAAAGGCTTAACGTATCTTATTAAACTTGGAGTCGTTAAAAAGGGGGTTTCCTAGACTATCAATTGAACTGTGAGCGAGGTGATTGTGTTAGCTTACCTTGCCGCCAGATGGCGTTTTCTGATATAATCGCAAAAAAATTAACTTACTGCAAAAAAATTAAATGCAATGATATCACTTTTTTTACGTCACTACATAGTCAATCAAGAGCCTAACAAGCCAGTGAGAACCGCATCTCAATATCTTTATCCTAACCTAAGATATGAAGAAAAGAAATGAATACTAAAAAAAAAATTACATTTTGGGAAGCATTTCCACTTTAAGATTTGTTATTAATGTCTAATTATTCCTAATTCACCAAATAAAATGATAATTTATTATTTGGGATGCCAAACGATATTTTAAATCGAAATAAAATTTTGTTATTTATCTTTATTACTTTTTTTACAATGCCTTTAAGGACATCATAGTGTTTAATATCTGATATTAGTACTACGTTGTGATATTGTCACCCGTTTTCAAATATTTAGTGTTATCACATATTTTTTTATTAAAAGTTAGGTTTTTAGTCAATAATCGATTGTTCAGTACCAATTTTATTAATTATTGACGTAATGTAAGTAATAAAATCCTCTGACAGAAATCATTCTTTTGTAATTATCAAGATTGCCATGAAAACAAATGTTGTTTATATCTGACATAACTCTACGCGTTTTTCATGTCGTTGTTTGATGCTTGTCAAAGTGTTAAAATCTCTTGATATCCTGTTTTAAATAGTCGGTTTAAATTTTAATATTTAAATTAATTGTCTTACTGTGATTGTGTTTATTGCATTAAAAATGTCTTATTCAACTGCGGAAGCATACGTCATGTTGGACGTGTTTTTCCAGTGTCATCAAAACGCCTGTGTGGCTGAGCGTGTGTATGCAGCAAATTATCCCAATAGAAGACATTTTAGTAGAATGGTATTTAGACGCTTAAGTTTGCGCGAAACAGGACGAGTTCATCCTAATCCAGAGCCTAGAAGAAATCGACACGCTAGGAACGAACAAAGCGTCATTAATGTTCTTGCCTATGTTAACATTAACCCCCATTTAAGTTTAAGAAGAATAAGTTTGGACTTAGGAATTAGTAAATCATCGGTATAACGAATCCTAAAAGATCACTATCTACACCCTTATCATATTGAACTACATCAGGCTCTTTTAGAAACTGATTTTGATAGGAGATTAGACCACTGTCATTGGTTGAATTCTATGATAGATGAGGATCCCGATTTTTTATCTCGAATATTATGGACCGATGAAGCTACTTTTTCAAGCAATGGAGAAGTCAATTTGCATAATATGAATTATTGGTCGCCAGTAAATCCACATTGGATGCGCGAGGTAAACTATCAAAATCGTTGGAGTGTGAACGTCTGGTGTGGTATCTTAGGCGATCGAATTATAGGACCATCTTTTTTTTAATAATAATGTTAATGGCGAAACTTATTTGGACTTTTTAAGAAGTCACTTGCCAATTTTATTAGAAGACGTGCCTTTACAAACGAGAAGAGATATGTGGCTGCAACACGACGGATGTCCTGCACACTTTTCTCAACAAGTCAGGAATTTTTTAGACCAAGCTTATCCAAACCGTTGGATAGGAAGGGGCAGTTTGTTTCCGTGGCCTGCCAGATCTCCAGACCTTACTGTCCTTGACTTTTACCTTTGGGGTAGAATAAAAGATACTGTTTATCAGATTCGCCCTACTACCCCAGAAAACATGATTGATCGTATCCGAAATGCTGTAGCCAATATTTCAAGAGCTGAAATCAGCACAGCCGTATTAAATACACGACGCAGGATAAATTCCTGCATAGAAAATGACGGAAGGCACTTTGAACATTTATAAACACTTTTTGATTTTCCTTTCAATCAACCTTGTTGTGTTTTATCGTTCTCAAGTTATTAGTTTCATAGATTCCATAATTTATTGTTATTATTTTATAAGCATTGCGGCTCGTTGGACTTTAAGTTAGTTTCCTTACAGTTCCCACACTTATTATTTTGTAATTGTTTCGGCCTGTTGGCTTTCGAAGGTATTGTAAAAAAAAGTAATAAAGATAAATAACAAAATTTTATTTCGATTTAACGATTTAAATTTACGATTTAACGATTTAACGATTTAACGATTTAACGATTTAACGATTTAACGATTTAAAATATCGTTTGGCATCCCAAATAATAAATTATCATTTTATATGGTAAATTAGGAATAATTAGACATTAATAACAAACCTTAAAGTGGAAATGCTTCCCAAAATGTAATTTTTTTTTTGGTATAAATTTCTCTTATTCATATCTTAGGTTAGGATGAAGATATTGAGATGCGGTTCTCACTGGCTTGTTAGGCTCTTGATTGATTATGTAATGACGTAAAAAAAGTGATATCGTTGAATAGAATAGATTTATTGTCAATAATCACATACAGTGCGTGGACAGTAAGCAATAACCACATACAATTACAGTATAAACACATAATAATAAATGATTAGGTTGCCAAAACAAACAAATACATGTCACCTAATAAAAAACACATGATCAAAGCAATATTTAAAATAAAAACAATTTAAAAATAAAAGCAAGGGATTCCAACGTCAACCCGCAAGGAACCCATCTAGCGAGTACAAAACCTGCCCGAGGAGCAGCACCTTCAATTTTCTCTGAAACTGTTTTAAGCTTGAAGACTGCCTAATGTTCAGTGGCAGTCTGTTGAAATACTGCAAGCCCATATAAACTATTGAATCGCGACTCGCACTTGTCGCGGGCTTTGGTAAATTTAGAAGTTGGTAGCCGCGTGTATCATACGAATGAATATCAGACCTATGCTGGATATTACTTTGCTTTTTAAAGATGATAGACAATGATTCGTATAATAACAATGAATAAACCGCCATGATTCCACTATCCGCATACAACGGCCGACAGTAGGCGTCCACTGCCGCCCCGCACAAGAGCCGCACCGCCCGCTTCTGCAACCTAAAAATCGAAAGAAGATTCCCAGCGGTGGTGAATCCCCAAAATGCTATACAATACCGTAGACGAGACTCAAACAATTAAAAATATACAGTCCTAGCCGTGGACTCTCCCAGGTTACGACGCACCACCCCAATCGCATAACAAGCAGATGAGAGCTTACACGAAAGGCGACGAACATGCCCGGTCCAACAAGGGCCTGGCTCCACAATCAGACCAAGGAACTTCACGGAGTTCACAGGCTCTAAAGTGATGCCACCAATCTCAATATTCACACTTACACAATTGTGTTTGTGAATTAAAAGTTGTTTTACTCAAATTTATGGTAATTCCATTAGCATTAAACCAATTCTGAAAAATCGGAATCTCGTCGTTCATCAGGCCCTCCAGAGATCGCGGGTCCGCAGCATGCCAAGTTAATGATGTATCATCGGCAAACAATGCAATGTGAGCCCTGGTGTCCAACAGTGCAAGATCGTTAATAAATAAGAGAAAAAGCGTCGGACCCAAAACCGAACCCTGTGGCACACCACATATAACATCCCTGACCCCAGACTCCACACAACCCGTCCCAAAGCCCAGACTAACATATTGCATACGCCCAAGCAAATAAGATCTCAACCAGTCATTCGCCCCTCCCCGGAACCCATAATATTCGAGCTTCCGGAGAAGAAGCGAGTGCTGAACGCAGTCAAATGCCTTCGCCAAATCACAAAACATGGTCGCGACGACCTGCTTTTCGTTAATGAAATTGTACGCATTCTCGAGGTAATAATAAATAGCATCGGACGTAGATGTGTGGGGCCTGAAGCCAAACTGACAATTAACCAACAAATCCTCCCCCCCAATAAAGTTACGAATTCTTCTGTTCGCGATCTTTTCAACTATTTTAGATAATACAGGCAATATGGAAATGGGCCTGTAGCTGAACGGCGCAAATCCATATCCTCCCTTATAGACAGGAACTATTTTTGCAATTTTGAAACAAGTAGGAAATACAGAGCTCTGGAATGACAAATTTATTAAATCAGCGAATGCCATAAGGGCCGGAGGAGGCAGCCACCGGACAATATTCATGGGAACACCATCCGACCCACCAGAATTCTCTTTCCTAATTTCCCGAATCGTATGTTCAATTTCAGTTGTATCTGTAGGGAAGAAGAAGAAATTTTTAGCCCTGTTAATTTTCATATAAGATAGAGGATCAATTTCGTGATTAATTTTTTGGGCTAAGTCTGCAGCAATTGTTGTAAAATAATTATTAAGTGTCTCGGAGACAACCTTAGCGTCGCCCTCCAATATGCCATCTACTTCGACACATGTGACTTTATCGTTTTTTTTGGAGGTATTCGTCAATTCCCGAACCGTTCTCCACGCTTCCCTCGGTACATTATTGGAAGAACATATCCTGGCAGCATAAATGTTCTTCTTAGATAATCTAATTATCCCCTTAAGAATTTTTTTATAATTTTTAAAGTAAGCGACGAAATGTGGACTACTGAAAAATTTAGATATATAGTACAAACTTTTTTTATTGTTAATTGAAATTTTTATTCCTGTTGTCAGCCAATGCTTGGACTTTCGCGGCTTGATCTTAACAACAGGAAAAGAAGCCCCAAAATTCTCTACGATACTGTTTACAAACGACAGAAAGTTATCATCCATCGACACGTCACCGTTCACCGACCAATCAGTGTCAACGCAGGAATTGTAAAACTTGGAGAAGTTACTGCTACTATAAATACGGCCCTCGCGTCGAGACACAGGCAGAGCACGCACACGGAATGAGCAACAGACCGACTCATGATCGGAAAAACTGACAGACTCAGTATCACATGACATTATATTTGCACCAGTGTTGGTACACACGTAATTCAGTAATGTTCTAGAAGATTTTGTTATTCTAGTAGGTTCTTTATTGTGCACGCGCAAATTATAACTCAACAAAACGTTATCAAGCCCAGTGCGAGGGCCCGACAAGGACGACACTCCCGCGTAGTCGAGATTGAAATCCCCCACCAATACAATAGAATCTGAAAATTTAAACTTAGAGAGCAACAAATCCAATTTCTTTAAAAATATACTAAAATTTCCATTCTGTGATCTATACACACACACTACATAAACTTTAAGATCCGGAAAGTATGCACACGATCCCTCAAACTCGAATTCAGCATTAATATCATCACAGAAATCAATTGCACAATATCCAACACTTCGCAACGAGAGAATAACACTTCCCCCGCGAATATGTTTGGACCTGCCGTAGAAAGAAGCGACCTTGTACCGTTCCACGACACAAGATTCAAGCGCGTCGCACCAATGCTCCGTTAAACAAACAAATAAGGGAAAATTCTTATCTTGCAAGAATGAAAACAATTCGTCGGAATTTAAACCTTGCGTATTAAATAGTAAAAAAGACGCTATACTTCCAAAAAATCCTGTCCAGTCCGAGTCCAAAGGCTCTCCAGAGATGACGCACCGGAAGACTCCTCACCATCGGCAGCCCGGACCGATGGCAGCACTGCGTTTCGGCAACCAGTCGTCACGGATCCTTCAGCATTCTCTTCCAATCCAACAGCATCTTCCAGTGCAGGCACAATTTTGATATCAGCGTCGCCAGTATCATCGCCAATCACAACTTTTATCAAGTTCCTTTCATTTATAAAATTAATTTGGTCCTTGCCATTGACAAATCCCCTGCATTCAATATCCTTAACACTCTCTATTAAACGTTCAGCTAAAGCAGCTTTTCCGGCCCCCGTCAAATGAAGTCCGTGTCTGGTAAAATGCGAATAGTTGAGAAATCCATTCACATCCACAATGCACACATTATCCAATGACAGATTGTTATAAATATTTTTATTAATCTCAAATATTAAAATGTTTAATACAGGGCGACTATGCCAATAAGGTACATATGATAAAATAACATTAGTTTTAAGAGCCAAGTTTTCGACGTTTTTATAAACACTGTCCTCAATTTTTCGTCAAGTCAGGGCATTGTTAATACCAGCCATTACAATAACAATGTCATTAAAATTTAAATCATCAAAAACATTTCCGACAAATTCAAAAACGTTTTGTAATGTAGCATTAGGTTTGCAAATGCAAAGTATGTTGTAATTTTTACTTAATTCAGGTTGTTGCCTCAACATATCCGAAAGGCCCCGTACATGACTATCTCCGACAATAATTATGTTTCTAGTTTTCTTAAAATTTGCTCTATTTTTCTTATTATTATGCCCATTTGCAGCCAGCACTCCGTCACACAATTCAATCATTACATCATTACTTACGACTTCGTTGGTTTTGCAAGGCGTCGTGTGTGAGACACATGTCGCACATGCAACTCGCGAATTATTTATGTCGTTCCTATTACCCAGTAATTCTGCATTTTACATTAAAACAAAGTTCAGTTTGCGCTCCAACGCCTGTATTCTATTAATTAATGTCAACGTAGAATCAGTCTTTATAACCCCTTTACTAGTAATTAGTCCATTACAATCATTTAGTTCCTCATCACCAACAGTATATTCTACGTGAATAAAACTTGAATTAGTTAATTTTTTCAGTCTATGAGCGAGCACATTCTTTTTACCGGCACAAGAAACATTATAATAAAAAAGTCTCGGATGTCCCCGAGAACACATGTTGCACAGAATGCGTGTTTTTGAAACCCAACGAAAGAAACGGTGAGTTTATTTGTCATTCAATGTTTTCTTTACTGTATTTGTAGTTAATTCAAATTTCCAATTCATTTATACAGATGTAATCACGTTAATTTTACCTTACTTATTATTAATCTAATTTTAATTTAATTTTAACTTTAATTGTTAATTTAATTGGTTAATTCAGTTTTTAATCTAATTTTAATTTTAATTGTTAATTCAGTCTCACAAAAGCAAACACAGTTCTCATGTTTTCATTGTATTAATTCTTGTTTCTATTTACTTGAAAAAGACTGAATAATAATAAAAGTCGAAACGTCGTAGAATAAAACATCAAAATTCAATAAAAGGTCGCTAAACCAATAAAAAGTCTATTATTTTTAATATTAAGATACGGCCAATAAAATAAATAAGAAAAATAAAATTCTTATAAACACTAATATATATATATATATGTAGACAAGGAGTCTTTGCCGTTAAAACAAGTATGAAAAACAATTGTTGTTAGGGAATCCGGCAATAAAAAACCATTAATTACTTAATGTTCTTAATTTTTTTACCCTATATTTCGCTCTGAGGTTTAGAGCTTCTTCGGGGGTCACTTTAATAAGAAAGAAATGTACACAACTTAGATATTTAGTCAAACAATCATAAGAAAAATTCTACTTACAAATGTGAACACTTATTATGCGAAAATTATATATTACATAACATGATAGGTCGATAAATTTGTCAATTGTCCCACGTAACACAAACAGAATGTCATAATTAATTTAAAAACTCTTAAAAAAAAAACTATTATAATTTATAATATAACAACACATCTAAAAACAATCATGAGCAACGTGTAGTGAAACAATTCACTCATGATGTAATACTAACTCTGTCCCTTCGGATGTTAAAAGGAACTGTATGGTATTTATTTGAAATTCAATGCAGTTTGTCGTTCAATGTGAACCAGATGTAAAAAAACATGCGTCGGTGAAACGACCCAATGTCAAGGTTAACGAAAATTATACAATGACGTTAAATAGTCCCATATTCAATCTTGAATGTGCTGATACTAAAACGGTTCTCTCTAACGATTGGAATTGCAAGTACAATCTCATGAAATTTTTTTTTTTTTATAAACACAAATTAAAAAAATTAAAAAAAAATTATTATATATAATATATTACGGAGGGACAAATGTGTTAAATAACATTAATTGAGCTAGTGTTATGTGTATTATGGGGACTTCAATTTTTGGTATTTGAAAAGGTCAGTAGAAAAGCATATATTGCGCTTAAATTGTTAGTGTCAGATCTGAAATTCATTGCGTTATTATTATTATGGATCTCCACCATCTCCAAAAACTCTCTACAACTTAAATTATTCACTTTTTGGAGGACCTCCACCTTCTCAAAATTAGGTGTGTGGTCATTGTTTCCAGTCTTTCCAGTCTAATATTGTGTATTGCATTCCTTGTAATGGCTGCAATCAAGTTTATATAGGTCACACTTCAACCTGGTTAAAAACCAGACTCACTACACATAAAAGTGACATTCGGACTGGAAAGAACAGATGTGCCTTGTCCTTACACATGATCAACAATGACCACACACCTAATTTTGAGAAGGTGGAGGTCCTCCAAAAAGTGAATAATTTAAGGTGTAGAGAGTTTTTGGAGATGGTGGAGATCCATAATAATAATAACGCAATGAATTTCAGATCTGACACTAACAATTTAAGCGCAATATATGCTTTTCCACTGACCTTTTTAAATACCAAAAATTTAAGTCACCATAATACACATAACACTAGCTCAATTAATGTTATTTAAAACATTTGTCCCTCCGTAATATATTATATATAATAATTTTTTTTTAATTTTTTTAAATTTTATTAAAAATTTATAAAAAAAAAATATTTTTTTCATGAGATTGTACTTGTAATTCCAATCGTTAGAGTGAACCGTTTTTGTAACAGCACATTCAAGATTGAATATGGGACTTTTTATCGTCATTGTATAATTTTCGTTAATCTTGACATTGGGTCGTTTCACCGACGCATGTTTTTTTACATCTGGTTCACATAGAACGACAAACTGCATTGAATTTCAAATAAATTCCATGCAGTTCCTTTTAACATCCGAAATGACAGAGTTAGTATTACATCATGAGTGAATTGTTTCACTACACGTTGCTCATGATTGTTTTTAGATGTGTTGTTATATTATAAATTATAATATATTTTTTTTTTAAAGAGTTTTTAAATTAATTATGACATTCTGTTTGTGTTACGTGGGACAATTGACAAATTTATCGACCTATCATGTTATGTAATATATAATTTTCGCTTAATAAGTGTTGACATTTGTAAGTAGAATTTTTCTTATGATTGTTTGACTAAATATCTAAGTTGTGTACATTTATTTCTTATTAAAGTGACCCCCGAAGAAGCTCTAAACCTCAGAGCGAAATATAGGGTAAAAAAATAAAGAACATTAAGTAATTAATGGTTTTTTATTGCAGGATTCCCCAACAACAATTGTTTTTCATATATATATGTATATATATATATATATATATATATATATATATATATATATAGTATTTTCGTGACCTTGGTATGATAAGGTAAACTTAATTAGTCGGCGATTAAAGGTCTGGTTTATTACTTCAAAGTATATATATTTAAAACAACCCTACATGTTTCGGCAATGATGCCTTTGTCAAGGATATACAAAATATATATATATATATATATTTTATATCATCCTTGACAAAGGCATCATTGCCGAAACATGTAGGATTATTTTAAATATATACACTTTGAAGTAATAACCAGACCTTTAATCGCCGACTAATTAAGTTTACCTTATATATATATATATATATAATATTTTCGTGACCTTGGTATGATAAGGTAAACTTAATAGGTCGGCGATTAAAGGTCTGGTTTATTACTTCAAAGTATATATATTTAAAACAACCCTACATGTTTCGGCAATGATGCCTTTGTCAAGGATATACAAAATATATATATATATATTTTTTATATCATCCTTGACAAAGGCATCATTGCCGAAACATGTAGGGTTGTTTTAGATGTATATACTTTGAAGTAATAAACCAGACCTTTAATCGTCGACTTATTAAGTTTACTATATATATATATATATATATATATATATATACATATATATATATATATATATACATATATATATATATATATATATATATATATATATATATATATATATATATATATATATATTGTAATAATAGCGTAGCCTCACGTTGGGCTGGCAAATGTAATGATACGTTGGAGTGTACTAAGTAAAATAAATATAAGAAAAAAGTGAGCGTTAAAACTAAAAAAATTAATGATGTAAGTAAAACTTAAGAGATTCGAATTTGAATATTGGGCGCCAAGTTTTAACGTACATAAATGATCCAACGCAATCTGTTATCTATCCCACTAGCTTTCGGGAGAGCTTGAGTACTTATGCTTTATTTTCTATCTCAGGTTTCAAAGTCGGTTGTTTGTATATCCCGTAGATGCAATGTAAATGGTATATTAAATAACACAAACTCAACATCCAAACAAATCAAATAAAAGATCGAATCAAAATCAAAGTAATAAAATTTATTAGAATTAAAAAACAGAGAACTGTAACAATTATTACGTGCGAATAAGAAATCTGTACATATGCTCGTATTATCTGGACTATGCGGTAAAAATCGGTATTGTGTAATTTTGCACATGTGTTTAATAACAATAGTTAAGGTTATGTATAATGCAACAGTGCAAATAGATATTAAAAGTTACTTAAAAATAAACACACAAAGGTAAGTTACATATAAAAGTTTTATAAAAGATTAAGAATGAATGAATAATTATATATATTTAAATAGATGTTTAGAAATGTTGAAATTCAAATATTATATTTTGATGCAAACAATGTTTGATATTGTGATGTGATATAAATTTAATATTAACTTTAAATGATGTTCTAGGTTTTATGGGAAATAATTGGAAAGAACCTGGTATTTCTCCTGTGTCTAGGCTTGGATGTATTCTCTGGGCTCGCAATTGTGGAATAAATCAGAGTTCGTCTGCTCCAATGGAAGTCCGTGTCGGAAGCGATTCGATGTTGGCGTTGTCGGTACGATGTAGTTCCAAGTCCGAAAAGATGCTTCGTTCAATATTTATTATATTCGACGTGCTGCGGATCCAATTCTTCTATCAAAAGTTCGGCCGGATTACAAGGTATTAAATGTATATGGTTTTCGTAGGATTTTCTTGAATTTTAAATAGTAATTTTAATTAAACTTTTTGTGATAGCAAAAATGCGGCCATTCGTTGTGAAATTTTAGTGACAGACGCTATTTTCGGCTTTTGTTTTTCCCACAAGCCTGTGTTAAATGTCGGCAAAAGCCTCTAAGTTTATGCTTTATTTGCATCTAATATAATATGAACTTTCATAATTTTATAATTTTAACATAATAGAAAAATTAATTAAAGAATTTACAAATGTTTATAATGTGGTTTTCAATGTTAGATAAGTTCAAAAATGCATCGTAAAAATCGCATTCGCGGGGTTCGAGACAATTTTAAATTAGTGGGCGTGGTTAACTCGCTTCGATATAAATCTTGATGTGGGTAAATTAAATACCTGTAATATGGCGCGTATGATTTGAATTTGAAATGGAAAAATTTAAATATAAAAAGTAAGTTTAAAAATCAAAATAAGTTAAATATCCATTTTAAAGTAATCGTCGTATTAATTTATACACATCTCGAAACTAATTTCACAAATTACGTCCACTAATTCGATATTTATACATGTGTTTATGATAAGTAATAATCTGCATTTCCTTTTATAGAGCTGGAATAAGTGTGCTGGTTGAACCATAACAAATATATATATATATATATATATATATATATATATATATATATATTGATATATATATATATGTATATTATTCCATCTATTTTGATCCAGAAGGTAATCCATACAATTCTGCTCCTTCAACAAACCTATTAGAAAAGAACGTTATCAGAGCGTATATTTGTTTTTCCAATATATTTGATTATATTTGAGCTAATTATCATAGTTTAATTTTTGTACCCAATAACCAGTTTTAAAATAGCTAGACATTTTCTTTTTTTTTTCATATTTTTCATCAGAAGCTTTATAAATAAGTACATAATATAAGCTTTTTCTCATATTGCACATCATACTTTTTATCACTGAATTTGAATTTCCACTTTATCATGGATGCAAGGGAGTAGAGTATCTCAGCCGATTCTAACACCTTCTCATTGACCTTGATCATATGAATATTGGTGATCAACGTCAATGAGGAGGTGTTAGAATCGGCTGAACGACAAAGGTCATTTAAATGTCAAAGAAGGTTATTAAAGGTCACATCAAGGTCAAAGTCAATAGGTCAACAAAGGTCAAAAGCATTTTAAAGGTCAATTAATGTTATGGAAGGGTCAAGGTCGTGCCAAGGTCAATGTCATTTGCAAGCCGATGGCAGTACAAGGTCAAGGACATTTTAATGTTAATGTTATTTAATTGTCAGGGTTGTTAGAAGGTCAAGGTCACTTAGACGTCTATGGGGATTTCAAGGTAATCACTTTAAGCTTACATCGAGGTAGAGATTCAACCGTTAATATATAAATAATAACAAATGAATTTTTCTCCCATAAAGTGTTAAGTTTTCTCAATATTTGTTAGAACATATAAGTGGATATGGGTGCTGCACACGATAAAAAAAATAGAGTGGTGATTATAGTGTTTCCCACCTCAGTCGTATTTTCGCGTGTGTCTTGAATGTATGATAATAAATAGTGTACATCGATGCAGATAAATTGTAAAATGGCAAATCAAGAAGATAAAGTGTATCAAGTTATACAAAAATTAGAAGAAAATTTTGGTATGTTACATGAGATATCTAAAACGGCAATCCAACATATACCGCTTCATATTCTTCAAGCAAAGGTGAAGATAGGATCTTTAAGACGAAACTGGCACAAGATTCCTATAGAGAAAAGAGCTGATCTAGAGGATTATTTACCCTGTGATAGCCATTACAATCAACGGGACCAGGGCGATCATATAGATGGATTTCCGCCAGCAAAAATTAAGTGTTGGTTCTGTTTAATATATTAAGATGTATATAACTATGTAAATTTTAAAATAAAAAAGATATAAAATCATTTATGTTTTATTTATAAGGTATAATATATAGGTAATGTTAATAAAATCATAATATATTTTTATTGTCTATCCATGAATTGTGTGAGTTGTTCAACCCCAACCACTTCACGTATACTTTATTACGCTTCCGCCGCAATATCCTTTCGACGAGGTAAACGTCCGTATGTATATTCTTCTGTAATTCTAGTTCATAGAAGCTGCCTAGTATTGGTCGACCAGACATATCCTCAAGTACATATGTTGAAGGATATGTAATATTCGCTTTAACTATTCTGAACAACTCTGTAGACCAATTAGCCGTAAATCCTTTAGCAAATGTTCCTTTATATCTACTTATACGAACGATGTCACCTACATTAAATTTCCGAAGTCCGCTTATTTTTATATTATTATAAACACTTTTTAGCAGACGTTTTTCTATCTTCTTGGTAACATCACACGGTCGCATTTTAATCTTTCTATGTTTAGTATGACTATACTTTTCGGTAACTGTCTGTAATATATCCAACCATTTATATTTACCTCGCATACTGAATTCTCTATACAATTTTTCCTTAATAGTTCGAATTACACGCTCGGCAATAGATGCTTTCATTATACTATATGTGGAATAATGATTTATACTATAATTTTTTATTAGATTTTGGAATTTATTGTTATAAAACTCTTTTCCAGCATCAGTCTGTAAATTTTTAGGTTGTGGCGGCCCTTTAAGGATTATTTCCATTGCGTTTCTCACATCTTGACCGGTCTTAGTTTTAACGGGCTGCGTCCAAAGATATTTCGAGAAGCAGTCTACTACCGTAAGAATATATTTATAGCCGCTATTCTCTCTAGCGTAGGGGATAAATTCCATGAGATCCGCTTGCCACAAGTCGTCGAAACCCTTAATAATAATATGTCGCCTAGTAAACAATCTACGAGCAGGTTTATGTAGTTCGTTTACAACGTCACGTTTAATTTCACTCATTTCTCTACTCGAATATTTAATAGCGATACAGCTTAGATGTTTACAGCTGAACTTTATCTGTGTAAATGAAGTCTCAGCTCGACAGCTCGTATGGAATTACTAGCGTTTAAATGTTTTAATGTGTCAACGTAGATCCAAATTTTTTATAGATCTACAGCGCGACCTAGTGGTGATGTTTTCTTTTTTAAAATTTCCAAAAGTTCTTTAAACTTACTATCCACATAGCTTTTATTTACGCATGAGGATATAATCTTTCTAATAAGCTCATCAACCAATATAAACTTTTTATCCACATTAGTTTTGTTCGCGCATACCGATATACTCTTTCTAAAATTATCTTCAACCGCCGTAAACTTTTTATCTACAGTAGTTTTGTTCGCACATACAGATATACTCTTTCTAATATGCTCATCAATCGATGTAAACTTTTTATCTACATGAATTTTGTTCGCGCATGCAGATACACTCTTTTTAATAATCTCATCAACCGCTGCGATCTGTGTATCTATATAGGTTTTGTTCGCACATGAGGATTCAATTTTTTTAATAAGATCATCAAGGACTTTTATCTTGCTATTTACATAAGCCATATTTACAGAATCATTAGCTTCTACAGGTGATAGAATATTACGTATTCTTTTATTTTTAAAATCATAATGTCCTTCGATATCTCTGGGTAAAATAGACTGAAGGTTATACGGTGCGAGTGATTTTTTTATTTCACTTTTGTTTAAATGCCGCCCGAATTCATCAATACCATTCATGTCTGGCTTTTACGAACAGTAATAGTATACTAACGTATTAATACACAGCTTAGATTAATTATACAATTACGCCGGATTCTTTGAGCTCTTCAACAATGGAGGCAATTTCATTGATATGTCCAGAGTGCCCGGCCGTTTTTGATGCTAGGAGTAAACGTAGTCGATCAACTAGTTCGTTTATATCATCCCAGTACACATACTGATAAGGAGCATTCCTCACTATTAATTCTTCACCAACATGGCCACTCCCCTGTATATAACCACTTGTAGACGGTGTGCCTAGATTCATCGATGAAGTGTTTAGATTCAGCAAAGGTTTAATGATGTATGAATATTTATAGCTTCTGCTTCCTTTTACTTGCTTTTCGGGATCGAAGTCACGATGATGTACACTAGTCTGTTTTAAGATTCGTCTATACTGTTCTTTGTCATCTCCCGTAAACTCGCTTGGATGTGCCTTAAATATTAACTCACATAGTCCTCGCGTCCCCCTATATCGCACGTTGTCGATTAAAAAATCACGACCATCGGAAGTAAAACTAGATTTACCCATTTTAAAGTTATCTGACACAGGATCAACGTGGACACCAAACATTAAATCATATTCTCTGCTAACATCGGACAATAATCCTTCCAAGTAGATTCTAGGAAAATAATATAGATCGGAATTTTCAAGGTTACGATCAGTTACATTAAGTCCCTCATATTGGTTCTCAGAACTCTCAATAGAAAGACCATGTGGCTTTGTGTTTGATGTCATCTTCGAAATTCTTACATTTTGTTTAGACTCTTCATTCTCAGACTTAATCTTACTCTTCAGATCTATTTCAGTCTGTGTTGATGCTTTTTCTAAAACTTTTTTAAGGGGTTCAGTGACTGGTTTGAAATGTTGCGTTAGTAATGCGTCAAATTCGGAACGACCTAATTTCAATGCCAAATATTTTTTTCTAATTGAAGCGCTAGCGCGTATGATTTCAGATGTGATCTCATCTTTATCATTTCGTTTACTCCTTTTCTTCGGTGCCATGCTCAGGTCCGTCTCGCAAACAGATAGCGAGCAGCTCCGAAACAGATAGTGAACAGGTCTGAACAGAAAATGAACGGCTCCGAAACAGATATGGAACAGGTCTGATCGAATAATGATCGAGTCTGAATAGTTATAAAACAGATATTAGGCAGCTCTGGAACAGGAATGAACAGGTCCGAACGGATATTAAACGGCTATTGAAACAGATAAGCTGTTTTCATACTTTAATACTATTAAGTGTGATCATAACTAGCGGAAAAGTTTTATGAAAAGTGAAGAAATACATTCACAGTGTTCAATATATATCACAACATATATCTTTGATATCGGTTGACGATTGCTCTTCCTCCATTGTTATACTTCTTAACCATAGGCGTATAGTTAACCGAGTGACTAACATGCTTGTGTTCACAAATATATATAACAATCGAACATTTTTCTATAGCGACCCTCATCGATATTACTATCTTTATCTATCGTTAGAAAACCATATTTATTTTTCCAACACTCAGCGCAAACTTCTTTAAACTTATCAAAAGTCATATCAGTGTTAACATGATCGGCATATATATGTCTAAGATTTAAATCATCTTGTTTAAATAAAATAATAAAATTAGCATTATCTCGTATTAAATGTTTTGGTATTCGAGTATACGTCTGACATAAGTAGAAACAATCAATCGACTTATGTCGACCCATGCAAAAATATGATCTAATTTTATCTTGTGTCTCGCAAGCAACATCATCGAAAATAAAAACAGAGTTTTCTAAAGCTTTGCAGGGATCTATGATGTTATCGTTTTCAGAATACTTAAAATATTTAACGTCCTTCTCGTTATTCATTACTGCCTCTAGAAATTGATATTTAGGCTGGTAAAGTGACTTGGAATAAACATAGATACTGTTAAATTTTAGACCATTCTCTTCTGTAATCAAACTCATAAGAGCATTGGTTTTTCCACAGTTAGATGGCCCACATATTATACCTCTGATAGTATTAGGTAATATTTCCCCATGTCTTCGTTTAGATTTATTGTCTATCAAACCGCCGTCTAAATTTTTAACCTTTAAGGTTACCTTCTGCTTAACGACACGCATTTCGCGAGAATGAAGCTATATAATACGATCATACATTAATATATCTTTCATTCAAATGTCTACATTCAAAGAGGGTAGAGGTATATTAAATTCACTCATTAATAAGTTACCGGTAGAATTACATCTGCCCGGCTATCAATACTGTGGTCCTGGTACGAAACTGAAACAACGTGTAGCACGTGGCGACCAAGGAATTAATCCGCTTGACGCTGCATGTAAAGAACACGATATCGCTTATTCGGAGGATAGTGATACTGTAAAACGTCATCAAGCCGATCACATACTGCAAGAAAGAGGGTGGACTCGAGTCAAATCTAAGGACGCAAGTTTTGGTGAAAAAGCAGCAGCTTGGCTGGTCACAAACAGTATGAAAGTTAAAAGAAAATTGGGTATGGGGTTAAATCCAATTAAGACGAAGCGTAGAACATCTATAACGAAAAAACGAAACAGAATAGAAGGAGGCTTCGTAAGAAAAATCCCGTTTAGAAAAGGAGTTGTCGCTCATGCTAAGGTTACCCTAAAAAAGTCTAAACTTGAGGATATTGTTGATGGAGCTAAAATAGCGCTCGCCTCTGCTAAAATCGCTATAAAGAAGAATCGGGGTAAAACAAATATCAATACACCTAGAGTTATTCCTCTACCGAAATCAGGGGGTATCATTCCTCTCATTCTTCTATTTGCGGGCTTAAGTGCTTTAGGTGGTCTTACTGGAGGCCTAACCGGAATTGTGCGAGCGGTTAATAAAGCTAGAGCATCTCAAAAAGTGTTAGAAGAGACGCAACGTCATAATAAGGTTATGGAAGAAGTTGCTGTGGGGAAAAAAGGTGAGGGAATGTTTTTGAAGCCATATAAAAGAGGAATGTGACTATATCTTAAATCAAGTAAGGAAACAAAAAAACTGTTAAATCGACTGCCACGCAGAGCTCTCTCAGACGTAGATATTTTAAAGTATGGAGATTATTTACCCTACTTCCGAGGCGTCTTTATGAGAAACAGCTTACCGAATATACCAAAAAGCACACGTTAATCTCGATTCGAAAGTAGGCCAGGCACACATTGGGTTGCATATTCCAAGAGAAAACTGAAAGTTCAATATTTCGACTCGTATGGAAATTTATCGCCTCCGCTTGAACTCGTTCGATACTTAAAAAATTGCGAAATCAGATATAATCACCCCCGATATCAGAAGTTTAGTGAAAAGAATTGTGGACATTTATGTTTAGAATTTCTATATAGTCACATGTAGAGTACCTAGTGAGTTCAGTATCATGTCGAACACGTTCACACTCAAAAGCCTAACCACGTGCTTACTGCAGATTACTATCCTCCGATTGAATTAGATGATCGATATGAATATGGATTGGGTCTTATAGGCCTACACACTTACAATACTATACCTAATGTTTACGAGGGACATAACAAATTCTATTATGATAACGAGGTGTTGGAAATACCTACTGGCTCATATGAAATAGGTGATTTAGAGACCTATATACAAAACCGTCTACAAGCAAAAACATATTAGATAAAAGCGGTTTACTATCTTTAAAACCCAACAAAAACACGTTACGGTGTGAGATATATAGTATTTTTAATATAGATTTTACGAAGGAGGATTCAATCGGTCGCATGTTAGGATTCAGTAAAAGCAAATTGCGTGCTAAAAGGACCTACGAATCTGACCTTCCAGTACAGATTATAAAGGTTGTTACAATTAGAATCGAGTGTAATATAGTATCTTCTGCGTATTATGACACACGTCCCTCCCACAAGCTCTTTGAATTTTCGCCAACAGTCGAACCAGGTTACAGCATCAATATAGAACCTCAGAATATAGTATATCTACCGACAACAACAAAAAACATTAACAATATTACGTTAACGTTGCTAGATCAAGAAGGAGATCCAATAAATTTTCGGGGTGAGCAGATCGTTGTGCGTTTAGAATTAAAGCGATTGTAATGGGTTTAGAGTCTAACAGAACATATAAAGAGCGCTATTTTCAGCAG
This sequence comes from Melolontha melolontha, assembly GCA_935421215.2. Classification (NCBI taxonomy): domain Eukaryota; kingdom Metazoa; phylum Arthropoda; class Insecta; order Coleoptera; family Scarabaeidae; genus Melolontha; species Melolontha melolontha. Next base: position 76,416,576 of record OW285238.1, read on the forward strand.
ACGGCGGCCATTCAGTCTCCGACGACTAACGTGCTAACACCTATAAATTTAACATTCCTCCAATCATTGGGATTTGTTGTTAACGCCTTAAATATTAACTCACATAGTCCTCGCGTCCCCCGATATCGCACGTTGTCGATTAAAAAATCACGACCATCGGAAGTAAAACTAGATTTACCCATTTTAAAGTTATCTGACACAGGATCAACGTGGACACCAAACATTAAATCATATTCTCTGCTAACATCGGACAATAATCCTTCCAAGTAGATTCTAGGAAAATAATATAGATCGGAATTTTCAAGGTTACGATCAGTTACATTAAGTCCCTCATATTGGTTCTCAGAACTCTCCATAGAAAGACCATGTGGCTTTGTGTTTGATGTCATCTTCGAAATTCTTACATTTTGTTTAGACTCTTCATCCTCAGACTTAATCTTACTCTTCAGATCTATTTCAATCTGTGTTTATGCTTTTCCTAAAACTTTTTTAAGGGGTTCAGTGACTGGTTTGAAATGTTGCGTTAGTAATGCGTCAAATTCGGAACGACCTAATTTCAATGCCAAATATTTTTTTCTAATTGAAGCGCTAGCGCGTATGATTTCAGATGTGATCTCATCTTTATCATTTCGTTCACTCCTTTTCTTCGGTGCCATCCTCAGGTCCGTCTCGCAAACAGATAGCGAGCAGCTCCGAAACAAATAGTGAACAGGTCTGAACAGAAAATGAACGGCTACGAAACAGATATGGAACAGGTCTGAACGAATAATGATCGAGTCTGAATAGTTATAAAACAGATATTAGGCAGCTCTGGAACAGGAATGAACAAGTCCGAACGGATATTAAACGGCTATTGAAACAGATAAGCTGTTTTCATACTTTAATACTATTAAATGTGATCATAACTAGCGGAAAAGTTTTATGAAAAGTCGAGAAATACATTCACAGAGTGTCCAATATATATCACAACATATATCTTTGATATCGGTTGACGATTGCTCTTCCTCCATTGTTATACTTCTTAACCATAGGCGTATAGTTAACCGAGTGACTAACATGCTTGTGTTCACAAATATATATAAAAATCGAACATTTTTCTATAGCGACCCTCATCGATATTACTATCTTTATCTATCGTTAGAAAACCATATTTATTTTTCCAACACTCAGCGCAAACTTCTTTAAACTTATCAAAAGTCATATCAGTGTTAACATGATCGGCATATATATGTCGAAGATTTAAATCATCTTGTTTAAATAAAATAATAAAATTAGCATTATCTCGTATTAAATGTTTTGGTATTCGAGTATACGTCTGACATAAGTAGAAACAATCAATCGACTTATGTCGACCCATGCAAAAATATGATCTAATTTTACCTTGTGTCTCGCAAGCAACATCATCGAAAATAAAAACAGAGTTTTCTAAAGCTTTGCAGGGATCTATGATGTTATCGTTTTCAGAATACTTAAAATATTTAACGTCCTTCTCGTTATTCATCACTGCCTCTAGAAATTGATATTTAGGCTGGTAAAGTGACTTGGAATAAACATAGATACTGTTAAATTTTAGACCATTCTCTTCTGTAATCAAACTCATAAGAGCATTGGTTTTTCCACAGTTAGATGGCCCACATATTATACCTCTGATAGTATTAGGTAATATTTCCCCATGTCTTCGTTTAGATTTATTGTCTATCAAATCGCCGTCTAAATTTTTAACCTTTAAGGTTACCTTCTGCTTAACGACACGCATTTCGCGAGAATGAAGCTATATAATACGATCATACATTAATATATCTTTCATTCAAATGTCTACATTCAAAGAGGGTAGAGGTATACTAAATTCACTCATTAATAAGTTACCGGTAGAATTACATCTGCCCGGCTATCAATACTGTGGTCCTGGTACGAAACTGAAACAACGTGTAGCACGTGGCGACCATGGAATTAATCCGCTTGACGCTGCATGTAAAGAACACGACATCGCTTATTCGGAGGATAGTGATACTGTAAAACGTCATCAAGCCGATCACATACTGCAAGAAAGAGCGTGGACTCGAGTCAAATCTAAGGACGCAAGTTTTGGTGAAAAAGCAGCAGCTTGGCTGGTCACAAATAGTATGAAAGTTAAAAGAAAATTGGGTATGGGGTTAAATCCAATTAAGACGAAGCGTAGAACATCTATAACGAAAAAACGAAACAGAATAGAAGGAGGCTTCGTAAGAAAAATCCCGTTTAGAAAAGGAATTGTCGCTCATGCTAAGGTTACCCTAAAAAAGTCTAAACTTGAGGATATTGTTGATGGAGCTAAAATAGCGCTCGCCTCTGCTAAAATCGCTATAAAGAAGAATGGGGGTAAAACAAATATCAATACACCTAGAGTTATTCCTCTACCGAAATCAGGGGGTATAATTCCTCTCATACCTCTATTTGCGGGCTTAAGTGCTTTAGGTGGTCTTACTGGAGGCCTAACCGGAATTGTGCGAGCGGTTAATAAAGCTAGAGCATCTCAAAAAGTGTTAGAAGAGACGCAACGTCATAATAAGGTTATGGAAGAAGTTGCTGTGGGGAAAAAAGGTGAGGGAATGTTTTTGAAGCCATATAAAAGAGGAATGGGACTATACCTTAAATCAAGTAAGGAAACAAAAAACTGTTAAATCGACTGCCACGCAGAGCTCTCTCAGACGTAGACATTTTAAAGTATGGAGATTATTTACCCTACTTCCGAGGCGTCTTTATGAGAAACAGCTTACCGAATATACCAAAAAGCAATGAGTGTGCAGTCGTTAATCTCGATTCGAAAGAAGGGCCAGGCACACATTGGGTTGCATATTCCAAGAGAAAACTGAAAGTTCAATATTTCGACTCGTATGGAAATTTATCGCCTCCGCTTGAACTCGTTCGATACTTAAAAAATTGCGAAATCAGATATAATCACCCCCGATATTAGAAGTTTAGTGAAAAGAATTGTGGACATTTATGTTTAGAATTTCTATATAGTCACATGTAGAGTACCTAGTGAGTTCAGTATCATGTCGAACACGTTCACACTCAAAAGCACTAACCACGTGCTTACTGCAGATTACTATCCTCCGATTGAATTAGATGATCGATATGAATATGGATTGGGTCTTATAGGCCTACACACTTACAATACTATACCTAATGTTTACGAGGGACATAACAAATTCTATTATGATAACGAGGTGTTGGAAATACCTACTGGCTCATATGAAATAGGTGATTTAGAGACCTATATACAAAACCGTCTACAAGCAAAAACATATTAGATAAAAGCGGTTTACTATCTTTAAAACCCAACAAAAACACGTTACGGTGTGAGATATATAGTATTTTTAATATAGATTTTACGAAGGAGGATTCAATCGGTCGCATGTTAGGATTCAGTAAAAGCAAATTGCGTGCTAAAAGGACCTACGAATCTGACCTTCCAGTACAGATTATAAAGGTTGTTACAATTAGAATCGAGTGTAATATAGTATCTTCTGCGTATTATGACACACGTCCCTCCCACACGCTCTTTGAATTTTCGCCAACAGTCGAACCAGGTTACAGCAACAATATAGAACCTCAGAATATAATATATCTACCGACAACAACAAATAACATTAACAATATTACGTTAACGTTGCTAGATCAAGAAGGAGATCCAAAAAATTTTCGGGGTGAGCAGTTCGTTGTGCGTTTAGAATTAAAGCGATTGTAATGGGTTTAGAGTTTAACAGAACATATAAAGAACGCTATTTTCAGCAGACGGCGGCCATTCAGTCTCCGACGACTAACGTGCTAACACCTATAAATTTAACATTCCTCCAATCATTGGGATTTGTTGTTAACGATGGAAAAGTTAGAGATTTACGCAAAGTTAAACTTCGACGAAACGATTGCTAAGGAGGAATATCATACATATTACCCTCGCGCTAATAACTTCAATGTGAACGATGAAATACGTATACCAATAAATAATCAAGATGTGTACACAATTCCAGGAGACAGCTACATATATATTGAAGGTACATTTAAACCGAACATAGATGGAACGGGCTCTTGTGAGCTAATAAATAATGCATACTCGTTTCTGTTTGATCAGCTGCGATATGAGATAAATGGTATCGAAATAGATCGTTGTAATAAGCCAGGTATAACTTCTACCATCAAAGGTTTCTTGTCTTTAAGTGATAATGAGAGTAAGTCTCTACAAATGGCGGGTTGGTATCCCTTCGAAAATACAAGTCAGCCGACATTATCGGGTGATACATTTAGTGCATATATTCCCTTAAGGTTTATAGCCGGATGCTTTGAAGAATATAGGAAAGTGGTCGCCTATACCTCCCAAGAGCTGATACTAGTACGAAGCCGATTAGATGTTAATTTGTGATGTGAGCCCGGCCCTGAGGGCCACATCGGTGAGAGTCTTCACGCAGGTATCGTTGTAGCGTTAAATAATGCACAAGTATGTTAGGTTTAACATAGTTTAATAAACCAACACTTATAACTATTTAACAAGATGGTATTACATAATTAACAATGTAGACGATAGTCGGAAAGAGACTCTAACTCATCCGTACCGTCTGTATTGACTCTCAACTGTGCCTCTATTGACTCTGATTGTGTCTGATAAGACTCCGGATGGGATGTCTTATATATCGTTAGAGTGATCTACTTTTCGACTATATGTCCTTACTCTAAATAAACAATAGTGTTGAAAGTGTGTAACGTACCTTGCGAATGCTTGTGTATGTACGTTATGTCGGGCGAGGTCATGTTTTGATATAACATGCATTACACACGAGCCCGCGCCTTGACTTAGATAAACGGTACACTGCATTGCTTAATTAGGTTATCACACCTTCCAACAGGCGGAAAAAAGAAAACAAACACGATTTGTTTGCTTTTCTTTTTGTTAGAAATTCCTATATCTATTTCTACATCTATCTATATCTCATATACATGTGATAGTTTTACTTATTATCTAAACATCTTATATTAACTTAAAATCTGTGCACTATAATGTTCTTTGTTTCGTATACGGATTTTGGGGTTGTTGCATATAGTAAAATATTCTTATCTAAATATTACACATGAAAATGTTTGAGACGATTCTTATGAATCTCAATGTATTTATCGCCTATTTGAATTTTTACATTCGGTGGCTTGTTTGTTTCAGTAATGGTATAAGGACCATTATACAATGTCTCGAGTTTACTTCCTGCTTCATTTTTTACTAAGATTTGGTCTCCAACACAGAAGTGTGTGGGTTTTCGATTATTGTTAAGTTTATTTTGTCTTTCAACTTTAGATTGAATTAAATTGTTTTTTGCCTCATTTAGGGCTGTTTGTAATCTATATTTAAACTCTGCGGTATAATTATTGAAATTATAAAGTGGTTCTATCGCGTTTGTCAACGATGAGGGTAGGGGATTGTGTTTACCTAAGACTAATTCGTGTGGGGTATATTTTGTTTCTGTGTGCACTGTGTTGTTGAATGCAAAACACCAATAAGGTATCCACGTTGACCAATTGTCTTTGTGGTTATTCAGTTGAATACGTAAATACGCTCCCAGGTTTTTGTGTGTGTTCTCTAATGCGCTTAACGTTTCGTGGTGGTATGCAGTTGATTTTAGCTGCTGTATCCCTAAAAGAGAGCATGTTTCCTTAAAAACTGTAGCCATGAATTCTGGCCTCTGGTCGGAAGCTATCTGTTCGGGAATAGCGTACCTTAGTATAAAGTTCTCGACCAGAGCTTTGGCTACTGTGGAAGCTTCTTTGTTTTTAATGGGATAGGCTTCTACGAATTTCGTTAGCTCGCATTGGAGTGTCAGAACATATTTGTTCTCCTCTTGGTCTTGGTTTAATGGACCTAACAAATCTACAAAAATCTTCTGGAAGGCGTATGACGATGTTGTTGTGACTTTGATTGGTTCCTTATTGGGTATTGAGTGCTTGTATTTTTGGCAATCACTACATCGTTTCACAAATGATTCGATGTCGTGTTTAAGTTTCGGCCAAAAGTAAAATCTTTTGATTTTGTTGAAAGTTCTATTTACCCCACTATGTCCCCCTGTGGGTAACATGCGGTAGTCGTTGATTATAAGTTGCTGTGTCTCGTAGTCTTCAATTCTTTGCACTCCTCTAATTACATTTACCTTTAAATGGTTTGGCTCTCTCTTACTCCATGGAATAATTTTTCTCAGGAAGTCGCTGTTCCTGGAATTATTTTTGACTATACATATTTCCTGTATGTCTTGTTCCGCGCAGAACTCTTGGAGTGTAGTTAACAAGCGCATGTACTGCTGAGGACTTGTTATTCCTACAGTCTCCTTCATACAAATAGTGAGAGCATCTTCGTCGTATAGGAATATCTCCTTGAAACGCATGCTTGTCTCGTTACGACGTTGGAGTGTATTGAAGCTTGCCTTGTCTATCACCTGAAGTTCGATAGATCCCGCTGGTCTTTTCAACAGCTCCACGACCCCGGGGTGATCAATCCTGGAACCGGTGGAATCTGCGGTTGCTGGTCTTGTACTGGCGCCATCGGCAGCTGACTGTCTTGACTGATATCTGGTCGTGACAAAGATGCTGTCGGTAGCTCCACTACTAACCTTCTTTAAGTCGTTGGAATCTATCTCTATTCGGGATAAGGCGTCTGCAACTACGTTTTGGGAACCCTTAATATAATTAATGATGAAATCATATTCCTCCAATACTAGTCTGAATTTTGTAAGACGACTCGATGGATTGGTCATTCCAAACAAATATATCAGTGGCCTGTGGTCTGTAAAGATTTTAAATTTACGACCATATAAGTAAGGCCTGAAATGCTTGACTGCCCAGACAACCGCTAATAATTCTTTCTCAATTGTGCAGTAATTCCTTTCTGATTTGTTTAAGGACCGACTGGCGTAAGCAATTGGCCTGTCGTTGCTGTTCGAGAGTACTGCTCCAATTGAATAGCCAGATGCATCAGTTTTTAAAACAAACATGTTGTCTGCATCAAAATTAGGATATTGCAAAATTGGTGGTGTCTGTAGGGCTAGTTTAAGATCTTCGAATGCCTTTTGTTCCACATCGGACCACGAAAATGGTATGTTCTTCTTTGAAAGGTTGTTCAAAGGGGTCGCGATGTTGGCAAAGTTTGGAATGAAGCGCCTGTAATAGTTAGCGAATGCAACGAAACGTTTCACGTCCTTCTCGTTTTTGGGAACTGTGTATTCCACTAAAGCTTTTACGTTGGACGGGTCTGGTGACACGCCGTCTGCAGAAATGACGTGTCCCAGATATAATATTTCCTTTCTTAAAAAATCGCATTTGCTTGGGTTGGGTTTCAGATTAACGCTTCTAAGTCGTTCAAATACTTTAACTAAATTTGAATTATGCTGCCGTAGATTGCTGCCGAAAACTATGAGGTCGTCTAGGTATATGAAACATTGTTCGTAATTTAGGCCTGACATTGCTATTGTCATGGCTCGAGAAAAAGCACTACTACTAGTCTTTAGTCCCATTGGAAGTCGGCACATTTGGTACTGATCTTTGCCGGTTGTGAAGGCTGTATAAGGACGGCTTTTGGGTTCTAGCTTGATTTGATGATAACCTTGGGCTAGATCCAAATGAGAAAAATAGACTGCACCTGAAAGTGAGTCTAAGATCTCATTGATCGAAGGCAGTGGGAATTTGTCATCGACTATCTGCTTGTTTAACAGGCGGTAGTCGATCACCATTCTCCACTTCTGGTTTCCGTCTTTATCCTTCTTTTTTGGTACTAATAGTAAAGGCGAAGACCAAGCTGATTTGGCTTTCTCTATTATACCGTCAGACAAAAGTTTGTCCACTTGTCTGTCGATCTTATGTTTTTGGGCGTGTGGCAATCTATAGGGCTTGGAATATATTGGATTTATATGTGAATTAACTTGTATGTCTCCCCTGTATATATTTGTGTTTGTAAGCTTGTCTGACTCAAGGTAGAAAATATCACAATATTTTGCAAGAATCTTTTGCATTGCAATATTCTCTTCCTGGTTCAAGTGCGATGTGTTTACTATTTGTAAAATTTTGCTGACGCGCTCGACGCATTTCCGACCGTTATTACTGAATGTGCAAACGTTGAAATTTTCAAGGTCTGCAAACGTCGGAGAAAAATTCCTCAATGTCGCGTCGCTATCTCTTGTGTTTAACACGCGGACAGGTACTATGCCTTTCCTTGGAGATACAACAGTACTCGCAATAAATACACCAGGGGTTACTTCTTCGAGTAATATTACACAGTCTTTACATGTGTTTATTTTAAACTCTTTAATTACTTCGCATCTCGCGGGTATGTTTGTGACCGTATTTATGTCGGAATGAAGCGGTAAGGTTATTTTCTGACCTTCTATCGAAAGTGCTAGATTGTATTTCTCGTAATCTAATATTGCACGGTATTTGTTTAAAATATCTGCACCGATAATACCGACGAATCAATTGTTTATACTATCTAAAATCGCAAACTTATGATTGACCTTGTACTCGCTTAGTTCAATTGTTACATCTGCTGACCCAATTGTTTTTGCTTGTCCGTTTATACCGATTATGTTTATTCTGTCAGCTTTATTAATATTTATGTTTGTACGTTTATTGTTTATAAATAAAACGCTTATTGACGCTCCGCTGTCAACCAGAAATGAATGCTCTCTATTATCAAAACGTATTTAATGTAATTTAGGCCTCCGAGGTTAAAACTATACGGGGGTGCATTCGTTTTTAGTTGACGGTCTTTTGAAAAAACTGGAATTCGCGCTTTCCTTCGTTATTGGGGGTAGCAGCATTTGTAGATGCTGAAAAAACTTTATTGTGACTGCCGCGATTATCACGTCGTGAAAATTTTTTCTTATATTCGTAATTGTGTTTATTACTGCTAAACTGAGAGTTTTTATATTTACTACAGTGATTCGGGTGTCTGTATTTATTGTACTTAACATGTGAATTAGTATTCGGTGACTTTTTTCAAAAATGAAAAACGGAATTACTTGGATTGACGATTTCTTCTTTCGTAGCATCCTGAATTGCTTCGGAAAGTGTGTTCGGGTTGCGCGCTTTTATTAAAATTCTTGTATTAGCGTCCCGAAGTCCATTTGCGAATATATTGATCGCGACCTTTTCGTTCACTTCGCGAAATTTGTCGATTAGTGTTTCGTCTTCGTTTGCTTGCGCTATGGTTAGATGTGAGAGAAGCTCTTCTACTGTTTCTCCGTAATCTTTCATAGATTTCGCGCCTTGCTTCGCGTTGTGTAATTGAGTGGTTATTGCCGTAATTGACTTTTTCGTAATGAAATTACTTTTTAAATCCGCGATTAATGCGGTAGTACTTGTATATGATTTACGTAGCCTTAATTTCGCTTTTGCCGATAATCTAGTTTTAAGAACGTAATTTATTAAATTCCTTTTTCCCGCGTCATCTAATAATGATTCATACAATTCAATTGCATCTATAAGTTGATGTGTGACCTCCTCTTTGCCATTCATGACAGGTAATAAGCTCGAGGCAGTGCGTAAATCGAATTTTTCAGCCATTTTAATAGGTTTTATACTTAAATTACTTAGTCTAAAATTTAAAATATCTACAGCTTCGTCTAAAGTACTGATTATACTTCTGACACAATTTTTGGTTGATTCTAATATGTTAGAACTATGCGACACTTTATTCAAATTGTCTTTTAACTCGTTTAGTCTATGCTTAAAATTGTCTATTTGCGCTAATTTGCGCTTAATAATATTTTTATCACTCCTTATATTAGCATTGTCCTTTTTTAAATTAATAACAAATACCTTGACTTCGTCTTGAAGTAGAGTAAATCGATCCGGGGTGAACATAGGGTGGCCTAGACTTTCTCTTGGCTCCGGTGGAACTCCATCTGGACCTGGGCGGTGAGTGCCTTCGTCATCCTCCGGTTTACGTGCTTGTATACACCGTAGCAGCAGCAGGAGACCAGGATGGTGATGACTCCCACGAATGCCACTATTCCGAGGATGTCGACCGTGTCCACGCTGTTCTTCACGTTAGCGTTACTGCCCGCTATGATGACTTCTTCCTTAGACGCGTAATTGCCCATTTTTGGTTTACCAGTCTGCCATATATGCTTGACGTCTCGTTCCGGTCTTTCCACTTACTTTCTTTAGCCTTAAGTGGCTGGTAGAATCGCCATGTGATGTGAGCCCGGCCCTGAGGGCCACATCGGTGAGAGTCTTCACGCAGGTATCGTTGTAGCGTTAAATAATGCACAAGTATGTTAGGTTTAACATAGTTTAATAAACCAACACTTATAACTATTTAACAAGATGGTATTACATAATTAACAATGTAGACGATAGTCGGAAAGAGACTCTAACTCATCCGTACCGTCTGTATTGACTCTCAACTGTGTCTCTATTGACACTGATTGTGTCTGATAAGACTCCGGATGGGATGTCTTATATATCGTTAGATTGATCTACTTTTCGACTATATGTCCTTACTCTAAATAAACAATAGTGTTGAAAGTGTGTAACGTACCTTGCGAATGCTTGTGTATGTACGTTATGTCGGGCGAGGTCATGTTTTGATATAACATGCATTACACACGAGCCCGCGCCTTGACTTAGATAAACGGTACACTGCATTGCTTAATTAGGTTATCACAAATTGTTATAAAAATATTGAAGCAGGTGGCACGAAAAAAGCTAAAATAGATATAAGTAAAGTTGAATGGCATGTTCCACATATTGTTATGAACGATTCAATTCGTCTAAATTTATTAAAAACTTTAAACCCTAATAAACCTATCTACATGCCATTTAGAAAATGGCATCTACATGAACTACCATCTTTACGAAACAATAAAAAATATGTGTGGAGTGTTAAAACGAGCGCAAATTTAGAGAAACCTCGCTTCGTAATATTAGCCTTCCAAACAAATAGGAAGGATAACTTAGCTGCGGACGCTGGTCGATTTGATCACGTGTCAATCAGTAATATAAAACTATATTTAAACTCCGAGGCCTAGCCATATAATAATCTGAACTTACAAATGGATATTAAGCGATACGCTTTAGCATATAGGATGTATACATCCTTTCAATGTTCCTATTATAGGAGAACGGTCGCTCAACCTCTAATAGATTATAACGCTTTCATTGATTACCCCTTCTTAGTATTAGACGTTTCTAAACAGGCAGACAGCAAAAGCTGGTGCTGTAGACATAAAACTCGAGTTCGAATCAGACACCCCTTTTCCTAACAATACTACTGCACTCTGCTTAATAATTCACGACTGCGTTGTAGAATACGCTCCGCTTACTGGAATAGTGAAAAAAATAGTGTAATTATTACTAATTACTTGTATATCTACATCGATAACATGAAAGTTACCTTCGATGGTCTTCCGGTACAATATTTATGGTTTGACATAGAAGACAGAAAATCAGACTGGATGGCTATAGCTGCCAACAGAAGCCGTTTTGAAAATAGAATCAAGAAAGTGGATAATATCATCAGACATGTGTTATCAAGCGTTCATAGAGATCGAATATATAGACAGCGTTTTATCTCAGCTCTGATTATTGATATCCAGGGGTTCAATACGCCAAATTTCACCCCCAAGGAGATGTCGATTACCGATGGAGATCGTTCAATACATATGTTATTTAAACCTATGATACCATTTCATAAATTATCATTAAAGAATCAGAAGGAGGCAAGGTGGCTGACCCCCAATTATTTTCAAATCCCTTATGCTTCTGGATTTATAGAATTAAAATATGTAACCTCAATTTTAGATAATGTATGTAGGAATTACAGCCGAATAATGTTAAAGGGTATCAAAAAGTTTTATTTCTACAGACATATATTGATATAGAAATTGTAAATTTAGAATATACTGAAAATGTACCTATTTTAAATATCCAACCTCATGCATGTTTCTTTCGTAGTCATTCTAATTCTGCGTGTTCGCAAAATAACGTAAAAATACTTTTACAATATATACAGACACATGCTGTAACATACACAAATAAATTATGTAAAATGTCGATTATTTTTGTTTTATTTACGAGGAATTTTGTCTATACTATATTGTAGATAATATATACATTTATACCTATTTCGAAAATACGAGCCCGATGACAATGGCAGATATAATCTCCCAGACCCGGCACCTGTTTAAGAATCCTTTGTATATCTTCGATAGTAGGGAGTCTCTTTGTCCAAAACGAATACAATAATCTATGGGATTTCTTAACAGGTGTAAACGCGCAAAAACTCAGACTTTATGTGTATAATAGTCGCCGTTGTACGGGTCTACACAATAGTCCGTGGGAATTCTTAACAGGTGTAAATGCGCAAAAAGTCAGACTTTATTTGTTTAATATTCACAGTTGTACGGATCTCTTTCTACTCACATTTTCCTTTAATTTGATATACACTCCCCCGATACAATATAATGTTTAATGCGTCTGCGCTAAATCTGCTATTTAACCTATTAACCCTAGCTCGTTATACCCAGTATATACATAGCATTAGCGGTGAACAGTTATTTATAATTTTTTATATGTGTAGTGTCACCTGTGTTGTTTTTCTAAACGTAAGTACCTATCATATTATTTTAAAATAATGCGACAATTTGTTGTCTGTCAAACGGATCTTACTTTTATGTATAAATAAATTTTATTTTCGATATTCTCCTGAAATCCGCTAGCATTATTTGTATATTTTATGTGACTCACTTTTAAATTCGAAATCTACTTTTAATATATCTGTTAGGGGTTTTCTTATATATTTTTGAAAACCGATCTCATAATATTTTTAATTATACTTGCCAACACACCCTTTTCTAAAACATGTTTTACGCGATTTTTTGAAATTTAGTTTTCAGTCTCTTACATATTGAGATTATTTTTGTACGATTAATATTTTTTCTTTTATATCTAATATTAATTATTTCTTATTTTTAGTTTTAGTCATGGATTGTGAGAAATGCGGAAAGATATTCAGTCGCTCAGATCTTCTTAAAAGACATCCCTGCGCTAATGATCTCGTTCATACTTGTGATGTCTGTCAGAGAACGTTTTCTAGGAAGGATTCGTTAAAACGGCATCTGACAAATGTACATCCTACAGAATCGCTTAAAAGGAAAGCAGTTCAACATCATGCATCCTCCTCCAAGATAGTTAAAATAGATGCGCCTTAGGTAATACCTAGCTGTTGCGGGCGGACTTTCCCTAACAACTATTTATATAGGGGACATCTTCGTTCTCAACAGCATGTGTGTAATAATTCTTCGTTATTGGTAGATGGAGTTTATGAGATAGCAAGCAGTTTTAGATATCGTATTGCATCATATTCAATTTTAAGCTCTAGGACTTGTGATATTCAAACATTTTTTATAAATTCTAAATTAAAGTCATGCCGACTTATTACAAATATCATTCAACAGACGATATCGGGTGTAAAGGTACAATTTGAACTGTTTGCTAATTATGTTAAGCCTCACGCAGATAATCAAATCACTGAATTAAAATCATTCTACACTCAATACGTAGTTCTCATTATATCTTCAGCTGTTGAAGATATTTACGATCGGTTGGCAAACATAATTCAGACTAAATCTGAAGAGTTTCAAGAACGAGATTCTGGATGGGGGTTGGTTTCAGTTTCTCATTTAGAAATTAATATTAATTCGTATTCCCCCCTCTCTGGTTCATTGTACTTGGAATTACCTCGATCGATTAAGAATAGAGAGGCATGTATAAACATACAAAACAACGATAACGCCTGTCTAGCTTGGTGTCTTACAGCTGCACTTCATGCTACCAATAATACAGCATATAGAGTTAGTATGTACCCACATTACTCCACCATACTAAATTTTGATAGGATCGAATTTCCAGTTAAATTAAAAGATTTAGAAAAAATAGAAAGACTTAATAATTTAAGTATCAATGTTTATGGTTTAACTTTACATTCAAAAACTAGTAAATATGATGTAGTAGGACCTATTTATTTCACCAAGAATAGGAAAGATATGCATGTTAATTTATTGTTGCTTGAGGAAGGAGTTAAATCTCATTATGTTTTAATAAAAAATCTCTCTAGATTGATCTCATCCCAAATAAGTAAAGGTCAACATAAATTACATTTATGTGATGGATGTTTAGTTTCTTTTAACTCTCTCACAGCTTTAAAACGACATCAATCGTATGATTGTAATCATGTTTGTGCAATTCTACCCTCAAATAAATCGGTTAAAAATAAATTAGGAAATATGGTACCTAATAACATTCTACAATTCAACGATTTCGATAAAAAAAATGCCGGTTCCATTCGTAATATATGCAGACTTCGTGTGTATACTTAAGCCGATTCTCTCGTGTGGCGGAGATCCATCTGTTTCACATATACGCGAAACACATAAACATATTCCCTTCAGTTTTGCTTATAATATAGTTTGTTCTCATGATTCTGCGTTAAATAAATTTGTAACTTATGCAGGGTTAGATTGTTCAACAGTATTTACAGCGCGATTGTTAGAAGATGTTCAAACGATATACGCTAAGTATTTGAAAATTGTCGTTCCTATGAAACAATTAACCGAAGTTGAACGTAGTAGTTTTATTAATGCTGTTAACTGCCATATATGTGAAAAAAGCCTAAATGAAGATAAAGTGGCAGATCATTGTCATTTAACAGGTAATTTTCGAGGTGCAAGTCATTCGATATGTAATTTGAATGTGATAACGCAACATGCATGTATAAGCAAATACTCTCGGACGAGGTTATATCCTCGTTCCCTTTAAAACAAAACTAGTGTTTAATAAACACAACCTTAAGCATGTATATATTATGTATACATACTGCGGTAGGCCAGGGTTTGTTATGGCCTAATTAACTCTCCGAGGACTTCTCTATTATATATATAGACTGTAGGATAAGTAAAGGACATTCAGAACATTCAGAGTAATTCAGAATGATTCAGTATCTGATAGAGAACTAGATAGACAATATCTGTAATAGTAATAAGTCAGAATTGTATCTATTTATAATGTACATAGTTTGTTAACCAATTTCTAAGTGTTGATTAAATTATAAGATGTTACCCGAACTTCTAGTGTATCATTTACAACGATAAGTCGCACTACCTGCTAATCTGTGTGGCTGCCAACGGCCCACGTTACATGGCGATTCTGCCTACCTACGGCTCAGGACCATTCTGCCAGTCGTGTAAGACTGCAAGGAACATGTAGGAAGCTGGAACGAACCAGGGAAGAAAGGAAACCTACAGTTTGGCAGGTCGAAGCAAGAAATGGGCAACTACGCGACAAAGGAAGAGGTAATCATCGCGGGCAATGACGCTAACATAAGGAACAACGTGGACACCATCGACATTCTCGGCATAGTGGCGTTTGTAGGAGTTATGATTATAATAACATCCTGCTGCTGCTACGGTGCATACCGGCACGTGAATAAGAGGATGACGAAGGCCCTATCCGCTCAGGTCCAGATGGAGTTCCACCGGAGTCAGGAGAAGGTCTAGGCCAACACCCATGTCCGCACCAGACCAATTCGTACAGATACATGACGAAGTAAAGGTATTTTTTAGTAATTTAAGGAAAGACAATGTTAGCAATAAGAGTGATATAAATGTAATTAAGCGCAAACAAGCGCTAATAGACAATTTTAATCTTAGATTGTGTGAAATAAGGGACAATTTTAATAAGATAGCTCATAGTTTAAGTACCCGGGAGGCAACTAAGAATTGTATAAAAGACATTACCGCGACATTAGATGAGGCTACCGAAATTCTAAGTAATAGGTTAAGTAATTTAAATGTTACAATTGGCAACATGGCTGAAAATTTCGATTTACGAACGGCCTCAAGTTTATTACCTGTTATGAACGGTAAAGAAGAAGTCACCTTGCAATTAATAGATTCAATTGAATTATATGACGCATTGTTAAATAACGCAGGAAAGGAGAGTCTAACGAAATATGTTCTAAAAACACGGTTATCCCCAAAAGCAAAGTTAAGATTACACAAAACATACCCTAACAATGCCGCGTTAATTACAGACTTAAAACGCTATTTCATTGCGAAAAAATCGGTCACAGCTCTAACTTCACAACTACACAACGTTAAACAGGGCGCGAAATCAATAAACGAGTACGGCGAGACGGTTGAAGAATTGCTAGCACAACTGTCCATCACGCAAGCTGGCGACGACGACACGCTTATAGATAAGTTCCGCATGGCTAATGAACAGGTTGCTGTAAATACATTCACTAACGGACTTCGCGATCCAAATATAAAGCTTCTAATAAAAGCACGCAACCCTAACACACTAAGCGACGCGATTCAAGAGGCTTCGAACGAGCACATACTCAACCCCGCAAGCAATAACAATACGATTTATCATTTCTCACGAAAAGCTACGTTCAACAATTCAAAAGCCGCGTTTAACCATTCGCAAGCTAAAGACAATCGGTACCGGAAATATAGGCATACAGATAACGGGAATAAAAGAAGAAATTTCCAACATGATTACACGCCTAGCAATTATAATCATGGTTATAGGAAAAAATATTTTAGACGCGACAAACGCGATAACCGCGAAAGAGTGTTCACTGTATCAGCAAACGCGACCCAGTCCGACGACAATAAGGACAATCAATTTTTTCGAAGAGTAGTCAACTAAAAACAGATTCCAGTCATTATTTTTTTAACCTCGACGGTTTAACATATATTAATGCATATTTCAATAATAGCGACAATCTATTTCTGGTTGACACAGGTGCTTCGATAAGTGTTATATTTTTAAATGGTAATTACACAAACAAAATTGTTGATAAAACAAGAAAGGTAAACATAGTCGGCATAAACGGCGAAACGAAAACACGCGGATCAGCTTTCATTACATTAAGGTTAGGAGAGGCCAAGTTTAAACATGAGTTTGCAGTATTAGACAACGTAAATAAAAACAAATTTATAGGCATCATCGGTTCTGACATACTCGCTAAATACAACGCGATAATAGACTACGAGAAATATAATATTACGTTTTCAATTGAAGGTCAGCAAATTACATTACCTTTGCATTCCAATGAGAACACGGTTGTTAACATTCCGCCGCGTTGCGAAGTAATCAAATATTTTAAAATAAATGCATCTGGCGACTGCGTGGTTTCCCAAAAGGAAGCCGCCCCAGGGATATTCATAGGGGGATCTATTGTTAGCCCAAAGAAGGGGTTAGTGCCCGTCCGTATACTTAATACAAGAGATAGCGACGCGACATTGAAAAATTATGTTCCTACGGTGACCGACCTCGGTAAATACGACGTCCGCACTTTTAAGTACAGTGGCCCCAAATCAGTCAACCGAGTCGACAAGGTTTTACAAACAGTAAATACGTCACATCTCAATAAAGAAGAAAACATTACGATGCAGAAAATTATCGCTAAGTATTGCGACGTTTTTTTCCTCGATTCAGACAAACTTACGCACACAAGCATATACAGGGGAGACATACAGGTTAACCCGCAGATAAATCCATTATATTCTAAACCCTATCGGTTGCCACATTCGCAGAAACATGAGATCGACAGGCAAGTAGAGAAACTATTGTCCGATGGCATTGTAGAAAAGGCAAAATCACCGTGGTCATCTCCATTACTATTAGTTCCCAAGAAGAAGGATAAGGACGGAAACCAAAAGTGGAGGATAGTGATCGACTACCGGCTGTTAAATAAGCAGATAGTCGATGACAAATTCCCACTGCCATCAATCAACGAGATATTAGACTCGCTTTCAGGCGCAGTCTATTTTTCTCATTTAGATTTGGCACAAGGCTATCACCAGATAGAATTAGAACCCAAAAGCCGTCCCTACACAGCATTTACGACCGGAAAAGATCAATATCAAATGTGTCGACTTCCCATGGGACTAAAAACGAGTAGTAGCGCTTTTTCCAGAGCCATGACAATAGCTATGTCAGGCCTTAATTACGAACAATGTTTTATATATTTAGACGATCTCATAGTTTTCGGCAACAATCTCCGACAACACAATCTGAATTTAGTTAGAGTACTAGAACGGCTAAGAAAAGTTAATCTTAAACTAAACCCAGGCAAATGCGACTTTTTAAGAAAAGAAATTTTATATTTGGGACACGTCATTTCGGCTGAAGGAGTCTCACCAGACCCTTCCAACGTAAAAGCCTTAATGGAATACACAGTTCCTAAGAACGCAAAAGACGTAAAACGATTTGTCGCATTCGCCAATTATTATAGGCGTTTCATTCCAAATTTTGCCAACATCGTGAATCCTTTGAACAACCTTACAAGGAAAAATGTTATTTTTACATGGTCCGATGTGGAACAAAAGGCATTTGAAAAGCTCAAGCTAGCCCTTCAGACACCACCAGTTCTACAATATCCAAATTTCGATGCAGATAACATGTTCACTTTAAAAACAGATGCATCCGGCTACTCTATTGGTGCAGTGCTATCCAACGGCAACGACAGGCCAATCGCTTACGCCAGTCGATCCTTGAACAAAGCTGAAAGGAACTACTGCACAATCGAGAAAGAGTTATTAGCCGTGGTTTGGGCAGTAAAGCATTTCAGGCCTTACCTATACGGCCGGAAATTTAAGATCTTTACAGATCATAGGCCGTTAGTATATTTGTTTGGAATGACCAACCCGTCTAGCCGTCTTACGAAATTCAGGTTAGTGTTAGAAGAATATGACTTCATCATTAACTATGTTAAGGGTTCAGAAAATGTAGTTGCAGACGCTTTATCACGCATAGAGATAGATTCCAACGACTTGAAGGAGGTTAGTAATGGGACTAATGACAGCATTTTTGTTACGACTAGAGCTCAGTCAAGACAGGTAGCTGCCGATCATACCATTACGAACCCAGCAATCACGGAATCCACCGGCTCCAGGGTAGGCCACCCCGGGGTTGTGGAACTGTTGAAAAGGCCAACAGGATCTATCGAACTTCGAGTGATAGACAAGGCGAGTTTCAATTCCCTCCAACGTCGTAACGGAACAAGCATGCGTTCCAAGGAAGTATTCCTATACGACGAAGATGCTCTCACAATTTTTATGAAGGAGACTGTAGTTACAATGAGTCCTCAGCAGCACATGCGCTTATTGACTACACTCCAGGAGTTCTGCGCAGGACACGACATACAGGAAATATGTATAGTCAAAGACAATTCCAGGAACAGCGACTTCCTGAGAAATTTTATTCCATGGAAGAATAGAGAGCCAAGCGATTTAAAAATAAATGTAATAGGAGGAGTAGTAAGAATTGAAGACTACGAAACGCAACAACTAATCATAAACGATCATCATATGCTACGTACAGGAGGACACGGAGGAATAAACCGAACATTTAACCAGATCAAAAGGTTTTATTATTGGCCAAAACTAAAGCACGACATCGTATCATTCGTGAAACGATGTAGTGATTGCCAGAGACACAAGCACTCAATACCCAGCAAGGAACCAATCAAGGTAACGACCACATCGTCATACGCTTTTCAAAAGATTTTTGTAGATCTAGTAGGTCCATTAAACCAAGACCACGAGGAAAATAAGTACATCTTGACACTCCAATGCGAACTAACGAAATTCGTGGAGGCATATCCTATCCAGAGCAAAGAAGCTGCCACAGTAGCCAGAGCCCTGGTCGAGAATTTTATATTAAGGTACGCTATTCCCGAACAGATAGCTTCCGACCAAGGAACAGAGTTTATGGCTGCAGTTTTTAAGGAAACTTGCTCACTGCTAGGAATACAGCAATTGAGATCAACGGCTTACCACCACGAAACGTTAGGCGCATTAGAGAATACACATAAGAATCTCGGAGCGTATCTACGAATCCAGTTAAATAACCATAAAGACAATTGGTCTACCTGGATACCTTACTGGTGTTTTGCATTTAATAACACAGTGCATACTGAAACCAAATATACACCTCACGAGTTAGTTTTCGGTAAACACAATCCGCTACCTTCATCGATAACGAACGCGATAGAACCGCTATTCAATTTTGAAAATTACGCCGCAGAAATGAAATACAGACTCCAGACAGCCCTGCACGATGCGAAACATAATTTAATTCTATCTAAAGTTAAGAGACAGGAAAAGTTAAATAGGAATCGCAGGCCCACACACTTCTGTGTCGGCGATCAGGTTTTATTAAAAAACGAAGCAGGGAATAAACTTGAGTCACTGTATAACGGCCCCTTTGTAATAACCGAAACCGACAAGCCGCCAAACATAACAATTTTCATAGACGGTAAAAGTACTGAAGTACACAAAAACCGCCTTAAACATTATCATTCCTAGAAATAAGTACAGATAGGTTAGTTAATACTATTGTTAGATTAAGTGTAAATAGGTTAGTAAGAAATAATAGACTTGTACGCATATAATGAGTGAACAACTAATTTTAAGGATAATAATACATAGGACATTTATATATATTATTTTTTAATGATTCACCATATTTTAGAATAGGAATAGGGAAGGTAACCGGAGAGAAAGGTTTTAAAGAAAAGCAAACACCCTAGTGTTGGTTTTCTTTAAACCCTAAGGAGGATGGTGTGATAACGCAACATGCATGTATAAGCAAATACTCTCGGACGAGGTTATATCCTCGTTCCCTTTAAAACAAAACTAGTGTTTAATAAACACAACCTTAAGCATGTATATATTATGTATACATACTGCGGTAGGCCAGGGTTTGTTATGGCCTAATTAACTCTCCGAGGACTTCTCTATTATATATATAGACTGTAGGATAAGTAAAGGACATTCAGAACATTCAGAGTAATTCAGAATGATTCAGTATCTGATAGAGAACTAGATAGACAATATCTGTAATAGTAATAAGTCAGAATTGTATCTATTTATAATGTACATAGTTTGTTAACCAATTTCTAAGTGTTGATTAAATTATAAGATGTTACCCGAACTTCTAGTGTATCATTTACAACGATAAGTCGCACTACCTGCTAATCTGTGTGGCTGCCAACGGCCCACGTTACATGAATTTCAAAATCCCAAATTATATTCCCATATTCTTTCATTGTCCAAGTTCGTACGATAGTCACCTGTTCATACGGGAATTATCTGATAATAAATCTGAGATTTCGGTTATCCCAGTTAGCAAAGAAAAATATATAAGTTTTAGTAAAAGAGTTTTAGTCGACAAGTTTATAGATAAATCGAACACTGAGAAAGATGTATACATAAACTTACGTTTTTTAGATTCTTTCCGCTTCATGGCATCTTCTATCGATAATCTAGCAAAAAAATTATCTCCACAAGATTTTAAGAACATTAGATCAAATTATACCGATGATTTGCAATTTAATTTAATTCAAGGTAAAGGCGTCTTTCCATATGAATATGTAGATACTTTTGAACGATTAAATGAGCAACTTCTACCTGCTAAGGAGCGGTTTCATAATTCTCTGACTTTGGAAGATATTACCGATATCGATTATCAACATGCACAAAATGTGTGGAGAGTATTTAATTGTCGGCATTTGCTAGATTACTCTAATTTATATTTAAAAACTGATGTATTATTACTGACGGACATTTTCGAAAATTTCCGTAAAATTTGTTGTGAAACATACGGTTTGGATCCCGCTCACTATTTTATTAGTCCAGACCTATCTTGGAGTGCTATGCTAAAATATACTAACTAGTTTAATTTCTAAATTGAATTTTAAAAATATTAAGATTTTTTCAGAAAATTTTGTAGCTATACAAATGGAAAAATTGCGAGTTATTTACGATAAACCTATTTATATCGGTTTCTCCGTGTTGGAGCTATCTAAACTTCATATGTATGATTTCTATTATGAGCATTTGAAACGCGTATATGAAGAAAACGTAAATCTGTGTTATATGGATACCGATAGTTTTATATTACAATTTAAAGTAGATGATATTTACTGTGACATTAAAAATAATCTTTCTAAATTTGATACATCCAACTTTCCGGTCAATAATGTTTTCAGCATCCCTATACAAAATAAGGCTATTGTTGGACTATTTAAAGATGAGAACGCGGGTAGGCTAATGAGTGAATTTGTTGGTTTGCGTTCAAAGGTTTATGCACTTAATGTTGAGGGCAGACAAGTCAAAAAATCTAAAGGTATAAAAAAAATATTGTTAGGAATGAAATCGTTTTAGAGGATTATAAAAGGTGTCTTTTCGATCTAAAGCTGCTATTTAAATCTCAAAATTTATTTAAATCACGACTGCATGAGATTTCTTCGATCACGCAAAATAAATTAGCTCTATCTCCTTTCGATGATAAGCGGTGGATTGATGTTGATGGTATACACACTCTAGCTTGGGGCCATCGGAACATCGTTGGTGAGATAACACCTTAAGAGACAATTATATTTTATATTACATTTACGATTCGATGGAACATTACTAATTTTAAGCCCAAATCTAATACCCCTACCTTACATCTATGGACCTGCGCTGAGGATGTCTTTCCGCCCCCCACCTAACCAGATCGAAGCTAATAGGTAAGCATGTACCGCAGAACGATTCGGTTTCAAGTTTTTATTAGTGTTGATAAGCTGCGTTATAGCAATGACATATGGTACCTATATTTTATATTTACTATTCCATTTCTAATATTTTTTGTTCTTTTTCAGTTGAAAATACGAATAATTACAACCAATTCATCACTGCATCTCTTAAATTGAAGGAAGATGCAATCTTTCGTGAAAAGCAGCTTATTGGACAATCGACATATCTACTTAATAAGGCAGGCACTAAATATATTACGATAGGTCTGAGTCCCGCAGCAGGCTTCGTACCCTTGATTCAAGTTCGTTAGTCTAGTACACTTATCTTCTTTACTGTAGATGAGTGGGAAGAATTTTGTAAAACCGAAGGTAGCAGTCCAGAACATCGTATTAGAGTTAGTGCGTACAAACATATAAAAATTGTACGACTAAAAAGCCGAAATCGAACAATCGTTTTCTCCGAAAACACCTACAACAATATGTTTCATCTTATGCAGCTAATTAACCAAAAGCTATCTGTGTTCAAGAGTACCGATTTTGTGCGCTTCTACAATACAACACTGCAGGCATGCTCTCAGATGGAAGGTGACTTACAGCATAAGATTAGAACGTTATTGTCTTGTCATGATACATCTTTAAATGCTATGTACATGTTAGAGATATTATATTTACATTTTAATACTCTCCATTTCGATTTCGAAGTGATGAAATTGAAAGATTAATAAAAAAACGTATGTATATATGTAGAATAAAAAATGTTTTCCCTTCCATACCGATCTACTGCACACAAAACTACGAGTCGATATCTGTTAAGACATGTATAGACCTGTATTGATATATTTACTTGCATTGTAATCCTTAGATGCTCTGTATATTATGTTAAAAAATAGATGTTGTCTAAATAAAATTATATTTCTATGTGAAATTATGTTTTATTTTTAACGAAGCATTATTACACACAAAATTACGGTCGTCAAATATATTGAGTATTAAACGGGGTAATTCATACCAATTATATGTAAATTAAACGTAAATTTAACGAATAATACCGCTAAATTATAACTATTCAGGCTTGTTCAGACCCGATCGATATCTCTACCTATGATAGTAATTCTAATTTAACTTTGGAAAAAATTTTAGCATAATTCGAAATAAGTCAGACTATATATATGCAACTTACAAAATATAAAATCTTATCACCGGCGTGGTCGAACGGTTAAGGTGTCCGACTTATAACAAGATAACTGAGGTTCGATTCCTAGCACAGACATTTAAAAAAAAAAAATTCAAATAATTCGACATATGTTTAACTACATATATAACTTATAATTTCTAATTCTTATTCCCGATGTGGTCTAATGCTAAAGAGGGCTGACTTACATCAAGATAGCCAAGGTTCGATTCCTTGCACAGGCATTTAAAAAAAAATAAAAGATTCAAATAATCCTAAATATGTGGCGCCATCTCATCTAGATATCGCTGAACTACAGTACGATAGTCATTGGTTATAAACTGAAATTTACGTTAGGATCCGCGAATTTGCATTTAATTGGACTAATTAATTCCGCGACTTTAACCGCGAAATCCGCGAATAGAACCACGAAATCCGCGACATCAACCGTGAAATCCGCGACTTCAACCGCGAATAGAACCGCGAAATCCGCGACTTCAATCGCGAAATCCGCGACTTCAACCTCGAAATCCGCGAATAGAACCGCGATTACCGCGAAAAAAAACCGCGGACCCGCTAAAATCCGCGAATAAAACCGCGGACACCCCGCGCATTCCGCGGAAAATACCACGAATTCCGCGAAAAATACCGCGAATTCCGCGAATAAAACCGCGAATCCCGCGACCTAACCCTTTTAATTAATTAATTGTGGAGGTGGCGGTCCCCGTGTCGGGTAATCGATCCTACTTCCACGTTCTAAAAATGTAAGAATGTTGAGAGGGTTCCTAGGTATAATTAATTATTATAACGCTATAAATATGTTACACGATGATGAATTACAGGAAGGCTACATCCAACAAGATAGAGCTCGTGTACATACTTACCAATGAAAACATTGCTTTTCTGAGAGAATTCCTTGGAGATCGAATTATTAATTTAAATGCAAACACAATTTGGCTACATCGTTTCTACGATTTATTTTTATGACCGTACTTAAAAAATTCTATTATTGCCTGTTTTTGATTTTAAAGACCTACAACAAAGGATCACTAATAAGATCGTAGAAATTAATAATTCACCTTTGATCCTAAAAAATGTTATTAGCTCTGTTAAGCGAAGAACTTTACGCTGTAGAGATGAAGGCTGTTTCCATTACTTCACAGATGACGAAGATGAATTTCTCCGATAAAAAAAACGTTTCTTTTCAGAACCAACACATTTGTGTTAAATGAAAAAATTAATGATTGCTTCAATGTCATACTTGCTTGCTTTGCATACTGCATTAATAAATTGCAGTGTTTACTTTAATTATTAAGTCATTTTTATTCTGAATATTATGAGATTTTACATACATTATGTTGTTTAATCTGTTTTTGTTTTTGATGTTAGTTTTGAAATTTTATTTCTCGATATTTTTTCATTTTAAAACAGACAGCACTTCAAAAAAAACTATATTTTTTTTATAAGAAATCATTTGTAATTTACACATTTCAACAATCAAAACTTTTAAATAACCGTCTTTTCCCTGAAATTAAATTTTTTCGTAGACTTAAATATTAGATTAGCATAATGAACGTCATTTGCCAACTCTTATTTAACGATTTAACCTATTACTAGGAGTACGACTTAATCAATCTAAGACATAACTAATTTAATCTATGACATACTCTGAAAATAATAATAATCGATGTACTGAGCCAATACAATTAAACTTTCTTCATGTAAAAACAAAAAAAAATATTTCTTAGTTCTTAACTTTAATTTGTTTGTAGAACACCACTGGGTAAATTTTATTAAGATTACATAGCAAGTGAAGCATGCATATCATTCCAAGTTTTGATAGAGAGACACATAGATCTGCATAGGTAAGAATAGGACATAGTAAAGACTTCAGTAAGTCAATGATAAAAAGAACAAACAACAAGGGACAAGTGCACCACTGTATGAAATGTTGAAAAAGAATGTTAAATTTAGTTGGGATGAGGAAAGAATGAAAGCTTTCGAAAAATTAAAGAATGAATTTTATAATCAGTTAGTTTTGATATTTCCAGATTTTGATAAACAATTTGTATTAAGAGTAGATGCTAGTGATGTCGCAATTAGTGGAGTTTTAATCCAAGTGAATAATGAAGGAGTAGGTTCGATTACCCGACATGGGGAGCGCCACCGCCATCGCTAATGAGCTCATTGGCGGATTTAATTAAAGGGTTAAATCCGCGGGATTCGCGGTTTTATTCGCGGGATTCACAATATTCGCGGTATTCGCGGGTTTTTCCGCGAATCTTTCGTGATTCGCGGATTTTTTCGCGATATTCGCGGTTTTGTTCGCGGATGTCACGGTCTTATTCGCGGTATTCGCGGTTATATTCGCGGATTGCTCGTGATTCGCGGATTTTTTCGCGGTATCCGCGGTTCTATTCGCGGATTTAGCGGTTCAAGTCGCGGTATTCGCGGTTTTATTCGCGGATTTCGCGGTTTAAATCGCGAAATTAGTGCAATTAAACGCAAAGTCGCCGTTTCATTAGCGGTATTCGCGGTTTTATTCGCGGATTTCGCGGGGTAAGTCGCGGAATTAGAATATGAGTTATATGTCTGACGAAGCCCAGGTTGGTGCGAAACGACTCGTTACAGTGATAATTAAAAAGTGAAATTCATAAAATTTGTTTTATTTTATCTTAATAGTGCAATTAAAAGCAAACATATTCGCGGAAAATTAACATAATTCGCGGTTAATTTACATATAATTACTATGAATTACCCCGTTTAATACGCAATATATTTGAACGATAAAATCACATGCGGCTTCGGAAGCGATCGAGCGAACACTAAAGTTATATTAGAATTACTATAATTTTTTTTTTTTATTGTCAATAAGCACATACAGTGCGTGGATAGCAAGCAATAAACACAAACACATTCTTATTTTAATTTTTAAAAGCTTCTTTTTCCAAAACTGTATGAAATCCGTTTTCTTTCTATTTATTCTGTACTTCTCTTATATACAACTCTATAAAGTCTTCTTTGTCATTCACGTTATCATATTTTAGATTTATATGTCGTATCCTTTTTTTGTTACTAATCAATTTAGTATCCTTTATTATCTTCCACTTGACATCTTCTTCTATATCGCAACTTCAAACACACCTAACCTATAGTTTTGGACTTAGTTGACAGCTGCATTGATTATTATATATAAACAAATATATCTATCTCTAATGGATTGACAAATATTAGACTTTGTTTTACATAAAATACATAACATTTATATAAAATCTTTTAAGTTGTTTCCTCTGGTGTTTATCTTTCTTTTGATGAATCACACATATTTTAAAACTAATGCAATGCTATAGATAAGTATTTCAAAATGTCAACTTTTAGAATTCACATTCTATCATGTATAGTTCATTACATGGTTGTTATTTTCTTTTTATGTTAATCTAATTTGAGGGGTATATTAAATAATAATAGATATTTTATATTTTAGGACCCTAATCTTCGTTTGAAATTTTACGTACATCGTAACTGTTATAATAAACAGCATTTATGTATTTAAGAAATTCCCAAAATTCAAGTATTCACTATGAAATTTACTATTACTATAGTACTCTAAATACCCTTTTATATCTTGGTAGGTATAGCATGATTTAAATTTTAAGTTATTAATATTTATGAACTAAAATGTAAAGAGATATAATAATCTATACAATATTTAGCATTCAATATAAATTTACTAAATATATATAGATGTGTTTTGCTCAACACGATCTGTATTGTTGCATTTTTTACCTATTGCAGAAAACGAGAAACTCTGCAAAAAATTAACATTAAATTTGTTATATCGATGTTCATACAGAATGCATTCAAAATTTACCTGCTTTAATGTGTTTCGTTTGGAAAGAATCGCTGCAATATGGGTGCACCAACAACAAAACAGTTCTATTTTATATCACAAATATTACGAGTCAACAAAGTATCCATGCGTATATTGGTGTTTATTCAGGTGACTTAACGTTAACGAATTTCAATTGCATGATGCAATAGTTATACATATATGTATGCACACCCGCATTGACTTTAATGCTTTATATGTTTAGAATACGTATTGAATATTACATTAATTTAAAATTTTGAATTTTTTGATATAATTGAAAATTCAACTTTTCAGCTCATTTAAATGATTACTATTTTGTTTGTTATTTATAAATCTGTTGAAATAAGTTAATTTACATGAGCGAGCCAAAAAAATAGGTACCATTACATAATGTATAGTTATAGTGTAAAGTTAGTCTCGTTTCCCCCCAAATTTCAGAAAATTCTTGCAAGTATTACTTCTGAATTTCCAGTCTGAACACTCGTTCTCGGTATTAGTTCTTCCTCCGAATTTCAGTTTTTGTGCAGAAACATCAACTGCTCTGCTGATGTCCATGGCAGAAGTGGACGAAACATCTGAAAAAGAAGAAACATTTCTAAGGACACGATTTCTGTCCGAAATCCGAGTAGAAACTATGAAGAATAAATACATAAATTTTCAGACCAGATTAACTCTTTGTTGTTATTATTCCTTGGTCTGCTCGAAGCTATTTAATTTTATGTGGAACATAAACTATTTTTTTTTAAATTTTCGATGATAGTTCGCAGTAAAACATTTTTTTTTCTCTATTTACCCTTCTTGACAAAGTTCTTAGAACGAGAACAGGAGCAAATACAAAATTATCAACAATGGGCACCTAACGCTAGCGTTGGATGCCCATTGTCGATAATTCTTTAACTTTTACTTGACAGTGACAGTATAGTTTAAACAGTGCTGATCTTATCAGTCAACATTTCTGCAGGTTTTAGAGATGCTTATCTCGTACGAAATCTTTTTGTCCATCCTTTCACAATTGATAAGAAATAAGAAGAAATAGAGGGTCTTTAATTTCGAGAGATATTCCATCTTCTTTTATTAAAAATTACAAGACTTTGAAATTTAGCGCATTCACTTACAACTATATAATAATATAATATAACAATAACGTTATTACCAACTGCTATATACATGCACAATAAATTTTGAAAAATATTGATCATTAGAAAGTTAGAAAAATAATGTAACCATCCTCAGCAGACTTAAACAAAAAGTTCTCTCTAACATATTCTATCACAAGGATCTTAAATCTACTAAAACTACCACTGGAATTCATGTGCGTAGGTAAACTATTAAAGAGTTTCAATCCGTTCACAAACACATTCTTGGTTGTTTGCATCCTATTATAGTTTTCAATATAGAAATCGTTGGTATTTCAGGTTCCGTAGTTGTGAATTTGGTCAACAGTTATTCATTTACCACTTAAGTAAGGAGGCATTATTCCAATTTTAATTTTATAGATAAAAACCAATGTCTTATATACTATATATTGTTTTGCACTAAATAAACTTTAAGTTTCTAGTATTAGATTAATTGAGGTATATCTATTACATTTTAATACTATTCTCAAAGTCTTATTCTGTAGTTTTTTGAGTTCCTGCATCTCATTCCCATTTATACTAAATAAAATGGCAGAGCAAAAATCAAAATGTGGTACTATTAAGGACTTAAACAACAACAGTCATACATACAGCCACGCATACAGTGACAAATTACGACTTAATCTATTTAAGAAAAAAAAATTTTTAGAAATTTTGAAGAAATTTAGAAGTATTGAAGGTGAGTTTTGAAATCGAAGTTAGTATTCAATATTACCCCCAAATATTTCATATTCTCAACTCTGTCTATTTTCTTAGAATCGATATACAAATCTATATCATTAAAATTCAATTTACAAGTCTTATATTTAGTACCAATTATCATGAACTTAGTTTTACCTAAATTCAGTGCCATATTATTCTCACATACATATTTATACAGTTTATTTAATTGGACAGTCATGCTCTCCACCATCTCCCTAATCTCCCCCAACTATATAGATCTTGGCATCATCAGCAAACATATTTCGCAACTATCAACCGCTTTGACTATTTCATTACTGTACAGAATAAACAATAGTGGACTTAACACTGTTCCCTGGGGCACTCCGTATTTTGTAGTAATCTTATCAGACATCTCATTTTTATATTTTACAACTTGATATCTTTTACTTAGGTACGATTCAAACCATCCTAATGCTAACCCAGATATTACCATTTTATTTAATTTACACAAATAAGGCTCTGTCAACAGTCTTAAAAGCCCTTGTCAACAGTCTTCAAAGCCCTCTTAAAGTCCAAGAATAAGTCAAAACACACTTTCCTTTATCAATTACTTTCGCCCACTGGTCGCAAGCACTCAGCACAACCGCTTCACTCGAAAGATATTTTCTGAACCCCGACTGATTCGACTCATTTATAGAATTTTTTCACAATATTCCATTAATTGGACTTTCACACACATTTTCAAAACTTTTTCATATGGGGCCACTGACAATTATTATGGATACTGGCAATTATAAAGCTATTGCATTCAAAATTTTACTCAGTTGTGCTAGGTTTTTGCATCACATTGATATACAGTACAAATCTCTTCCCTATAGTCAGTAGAATATGCATACACGTGTATTACGTATGTGTGTGTTCGTGAAGTGAGAAGTAGGGATGGGGACCGTGGAGACGAGCAGCGATGCACGCCTTTCTCGAAAAGATACCCATTAGTTACAGTTTACTTGCAAAGGTGGATGGTTTGGTTAACTGTTGCGAATAGATTTCATTTACGTTTATTTATTCTATCAAAGTTCCAGTATTTGTTTTCTTGGTTTTATTAAATTTAAGGCTATTGATTACGTATAAGCTAACTTGTGTCGGTATTCACGATGGATATTTTTACCCTTGAACAAAAAAAAATTGTAAAACAGTATCATCTTGGTCGCAGCATAAGAGAAATTGCACGGGTATTTCAAATTAACTTTCAACGCACCATTGCGTTTGAAACAATAAGACACATAATTAAAAATTTTGAAAAATATGGCTGTTTAAATCCGTGAAAACATACGAAGGTTTTATTTATTATGTATAGAAAATAGAAGTTATTATGATTTACCGCTTTATTTATTGTTATTGTTATAGGTATATCTGACATTGTTTTAAACGTTAAAAATATTAAAATCTTCCAAAAAGTCCACACTTATTTGTGTTAATTATTACATAAAGTCCCTATTATTGCCGCTAGTTCCACATTCATCGACGTTTATACTATGTATGTGCTTACATTCATATGTATGCATCGCAGGCTGCTGCTACGTGCAGTCCCCACTCCTCGCTCTCGAACGCACACATATATATATATATATATATATATATATATATATATATATATATTTAGTGTTTATAAGAATTTTATTTTTCTTATTTATTTTATTGGCCGTGTCTTAATATTAACAATAATAGACTTTTTATTGGTTTAGCGACCTTTTATTGAATTTTGATGTTTTGTTCTACGACGTTTCGACTTTTATTATTATTCAGTCTTTTTCAAGTAACTAGAAACAAGAATTAATACAATGAAAACATGAGAACTGTGTTTGCTTTTGTGAGATTGAATTAACAATTAAATTAACAATTAAAATTAAAATTAGATTAAAGACTGAATTACCAATTAGATTAACAATTAAAGTTAAAATTTAAAATTAGATTAATAATGAGTAAGGACAGTTAACGTGATTACATCTGTATAAATGAATTGAAAATTTGAATTAAACTACAATACAGTAAGGTAACTAGAAACAAGAATTACTACAATGAAAACGTGAGAGCTGTGTTTGTGTTTGTGTGCTTTTGTGAGACTTAATTAACAATTATATTAACCATTAGAATTAAAATTAGATTAAAAACTGAATTACCAATTAAATTAACAATTAAAGTTAAAATTTAAACTTAGATTAATAATGAGTAAGGAAAAATTAAAGTGATTTAATCTGTATAAATGAATTAAAAATTTGAATTAAACTACAATTACAGTAAGAAACAATGAATGAACAATGAATGACAATAAAACTCACCGTTTTTTTTTGGTTTTCAAAAACACGCATTCTGTGTAACATGTGTTGTCGGGGACATCCGAGACCTTTTTTTATAACGAACCGATCGCGCTGGTTGGAATATTGTAAGTGTTTATGGCTTTGTTAAGAGAGGTTAATTTCTGTTCTATTTTGGAATTTAGCAAATTGGTGTTTTTTAAAGCAGTTTGATTTTTTGCGTATTTGTGACCTTTCAATCTTTCTTGTAGTAACTGTAACTGTAACATAGGCCAAACAAAACAGTTATTACAAGAAAGATTGAAAGGTCACAAATACGCAAAAAATCAAACTGCTTTAAAAAGCACCAATTGACACTAAAACATAATTTTGATTTTGATAACACCAAAGTAATAACAGAAAAAAAATACAAAAGCTAGGGAGCTCTTAGAAATGATACACATTTTCAAAATCAGCAGAACAAGCAACGACAGAAACGAAATTGATGGACTTTCTAAACTCTATTACCCATTCATTAAACAATAGATAAAATCAACCCCCCCCCCCCCACACACACAAACACAAACCAAAAAAAAACTTTTTATCAGTTCCCATTTGTAAATACTTTTACTACATACCCCTAAACACGGTCTTGACCAATTTGCTAAATTCCAAAATAGAACAGAAATTAACCTCTCTTAACAAAGCCACAAACACAATATTCCAACCAGTGCGATCGGTTCGTTATAAAAAAAGGTCTCGGATGTCCCCGACAACACATGTTACACAGAATGCGTGTTTTTGAAAACCAAAAAAAACGGTGAGTTTTATTGTCATTCATTGTTCATTCATTGTTTCTTACTGTAATTGTAGTTTAATTCAAATTTTCAATTCATTTATACAGATTTAACCACTTGAATTTTTCCTTACTCATTATTAATCTAAGTTTAAATTTTAACTTTAATTGTTAATTTAATTGGTAATTCAGTCTTTAATCTAATTTTAATTCTAATGGTTAATTTAATTGTTAATTCAGTCTCACAAAAGCAAACACAGCTCTCACGTTTTCATTGTAGTAATTCTTGTTTCTAGTTACCTTACTGTATTGTAGTTTAATTCAAATTTTCAATTCATTTATACTGATGTAGTTACTTTAATTGTCCTTACTCATTATTAATCTAATTATAAATTTTAACTTTAATTGTTAATCTAATTGGTAATTCAGTCTTTAATCTAATTTTAATTTTAATTGTTAATTTAATTGTTAATTCAATCTCACAAAAGCCAAACACAGTTCTCATGTTTTCATTGTATTAATTCTTGTTTCTAGTTACTTGAAAAAGACTGAATAATAATAAAAGTCGAAACTTCGCAGAATAAAACATCAAAATTCAATAAAAGGTCGCTAAACCAATAAAAACTCTATTATTTTTAATATATATATATATATATATATATATATATATATATATATATATATATATATATACAAATTGTTTATAGATTAGAAAAACAAACAGTGCATATTCTTATACTACGTTCATGCTAGATTATTTTTGAAGGACACACTGAGCATTTTTTCTTGATCGTTTCATACACTCCAGATTGCTACGTCGTATGTTATGATTACTCGATCTTCTTGCTATGTAGGGTATCCTTTGATAAATTTAGACCACCGCCTACTTCGCCTTTTACATGTGTATGTTGATACCACTAATCCATAACGTCAAGACCGCCTTCTGTTTTATATTGTAGTAGGAGATAATTTTAAACTTCTTTTTACCGTCGTCATTTACATTTTTTACATAATGCAATAAAACAACGCATTTGTCCTTTTTGGGTGCATAACTTATCATACTTACGTTGCTTTTGAAGCAAAATAAAGAAATTATATTAATTGATTTTTCGATGGTTTCATTTTCGTTGGAATATCTCCCTTATTTTGATGTAGCGTACAAATATATTAATTTTTGTCCCAAAAGGTACTTTGCCAATAGAACACTTGTAAAACAATTTGTCAATTGTGACATTCAGATTCAGACAATCCCCAGGTTGGCGTGCAACTTAAAATAAAACCATTCAGAGCAAAGCATTCACACATTCAAAACAATTTTAAGCTATATTTTGCCGGCTTACTTGACATATACTGAACGAATCGGCATCTGCCTCTGAAGCCAACAAGTTCTTCATCATTGTTACAGTGGCATCTGATATGATGCCTGTTTTGCATTGTTAATTAAACAAATTCCAAATGTAAGATAACAGCGCTAATTTATCGGCTTCTAAACGTGTTTGTCGAGTTACTTTAAGGTAAAATCAAATAAGTCTTGGCATTACATCAAGTCAAAGTATGGACATCATGTATCGATATATGGGATTTTAAAATTCATCACAAAAAAGTTCCCTTGCAGGAGCAACCCATTTTCTGTAATCTCTGGCTTAAAATAAAATATTTTCAGTACTAAATATATCTGTCTTTCTCGATCATAGTCTATTCTGAAAAAAAAATATGCCTTAGCTCTTATATGAAGCTACACAAAATTACTTTAATAAAATTTACATGTTATTACATTACATTAAAATTGTTTAACATAGTTATTAGGTCTACACACTCGACGCTGTACGCTAAATACAAAAATGTAAAAATAACAACTACCTATTTATATCTTTTAAAAACCCTAAATTAAATTCAGCTTGTGGGCAAAAAAGAATTATTTGTTCATAATGAGTATGTACACACAGCTGTTACTACTAACTAAATTATATTAAAGATTAATTAGCGGACTTATTGCGAATCTGTCACATTAGTCGCAAGCGAATTAATACTTGTTACTTTAAGAATTTTCTCATTTTTTACATTAAAATTGATCTTAGTTTGAAATCCGGATACGTGTGCTAGCTTACGGTATTAAATGAATGGAGTTTTTTAGCTTTGTACAATTACTTTTATTGTATTACGCAATTATATAATATTGTACGATATACGATATTTTCTTGAAATTCTTTGCGTTTACACTTCCACGCGGATCTTTCAAACACACTGTATGTAAGCCATAAAATGTAATAAAGTACATTTCATGGCTTACATTATCATAGGAATTTTGGAAACATCAATTTAAAGAATTACTGAATTATTCATAATACTCCTGATGTTTTATTAATTGCTTATAGATACCATCAATTTCTGTCTTTTCTGTTGACAACAGATATATTTTAAACATATTTAATTTTTGGGTGCATATTTGGTTTCAAAATTGAGAAAACGCTTTAATTTCTTTATAAGAATTAACCTAAATTGAATAAAATGTTTTAGAAGTGGTAGGGTTAACTTTTTTTAAAGTCATATACGTAACTTCATAACTTTGAAATAAGTAAAAAAATTCATTTGGTTGATATAATCTTGAATTGTAATACTCTAAAAACAATTACGAAAGTGAATCAAATAAAAACCGGATATGTTTGAAAATTTATTGTAACAATAAAATAAAAATAATTACTCTTATTTTTCTACATAATCTCCACTTTTATTAAACCATTTTTCTCACCGGATTGGAAGTTTTAAAATCCCGTAATGGAAGTGTCTCTAACCAATTGTGCAGGAACGATTCAATACTTCGGTCGCTGTGAAAACTGCCCCCTTTCAATTCTTCCCTGAGTGACTCAAACATGTTGTAGTCACACGGGAAAAAGTCTGGATATAGGACACATGTTTGGTTATTTCTCAATAATTTTTTCCAATTGTTGTGGTTTCATGTGGAGCGCTGAAACGAAGAAAGCCATCTTTTCGATGTTTGGATTTTAAAAAGATATTACAATGGTATCCCATGCCACGAAAAAGAATAAAGAAATTATTCTAATTACCACAATGCATAGGGACTCTTCAGTAGATCAAGAATAAAACAAACCGAAAATAATACGTTTTTACAACTCAACGAAAGGGAGAATTGATACATTCGATAAGTTGTGTAAATCTTATTCTGTTTCAATAAGAACTTGAACGTGGCCGTTAGCTATATTTTTTTGAATTGTTGAATTGATTCGGCATTTACTTGATGAAGATCCATAATTAAGAATAGAAATAAAACTACGGTTTCAATCTTCACTTTTAATCATTACTCGTAAAACGACAATTGTTTCGCCAACACAGTGGCTTCCTCAGGTGTTTACATCTAAACGGTACGTTACAAACTCAGTATCAGTTTGTAACGTACCGTTTAGATGTAAACACCTGAGGAAGCCACTGTGTTGGCGAAACAATTGTCGTTTTACGAGTAATGATTAAAAGTGAAGATTAAAACCGTAGTTTTATTTCTATTCTATATTTTTTTCACTGCTAAATATAAAGTTCATCAATAGTTACGTCAGTCCACGTTTTTAATTTCTCACTGTAAACACGTCCTACTTTTAAATTGGTATAATGCATAATTTTCTGCATGATAACTAGAGGCACAAATAACTGAAAAGCTTCTCTTGGTGCAGCAGCCATATGTTTTTGTGTCAAAGCAGGTGCACGCCAAATAATATTATGTGATCGAATTTTATTTTTAACTGGTGGTTCTATTCTCCACTCCAAGATGCTTGAAGAAATATGAAAACCTGCAGATGCAATTGGACTTTAAATTATTACTATCACAAACATTCGGATTCGTTTATTTCAAATGGTCTGACAATAGTCAGCAAATTGTCAGCAATTACAAAGTGAGGCGTGTTGATACAAAACAATTACTGGTGGGCCTCGCAGACCCGGTTTATGTAAATTCTGGATAGTGATTATATAAAATTATTTTCTAATTTATAAAAAAAAATTAAAATGTAAACAATTAAATATTACTTCTTGTATC
Source organism: Melolontha melolontha (assembly GCA_935421215.2). Lineage (NCBI taxonomy): Eukaryota > Metazoa > Arthropoda > Insecta > Coleoptera > Scarabaeidae > Melolontha > Melolontha melolontha. The sequence goes on from OW285238.1 coordinate 76,453,152, forward strand.
TTAGGGTCAGATAATTAATTACGAAGTTTCGCTTATTTTTCAAAAAGAAATATTATATATGACCGAGCTTTGTTCATATACTATTTTTATCTAAAAGTAACGGAGCTAAATAAAATTTATTTAATCTAGTTCAAAGTTGCCCCTTTCGAAACAATACACATATTCTAACGTTATTTATATCTCCATAGGAGCTTTGAAACTAGATTACCGGTGTAGCTTCCAGAACGTATTTCAAATATTTTGCTTTTTGCTTTATCCATTCATACAATTGAGAACAATGCGGACATTGCTCAAAAGTCGGAACTTTTGAGTCGGAGAAAATCATGCAGTACTAAATTAAGCGAGGGTTGTAGAGAAGTATGTGTTAAATGCTTGGTGAAATAGTCTCGGGCGAATGATTAAATGTGGTATGGTGGTGCATTATCACGACGCAAAAAGCACTATCTTTCCATAATGCAGGGCGGTTTTGACATGTGACTTTGAATTAACGAGATATAAGACTTAAATAATATTCTTTTTTAATAGTTTTTCCCCCCTCAGGCTCACAGTTAGTGTGTGAGTGTGTGTATGGGAAATAGCGCCCCCGAGGTACCTGAGCTAAACCCATACTAATGTGCTGAGAGTTGCGTGGCTGCAAGGAAGTGTGGTCGGTTATATTTCCTTGGAGGCACCAGGCGAAGTCTCTTTTATTTATCCTTACCTGGTCATGCAGGGCACTGATCGGGTGGACAGTTATTTTGCTTACTACAAATGGGAGTAGTATGGAAAAAGTATAAGAATCATAAGATACTGAAAAATAATATGCGAGAGGTTCTAAAGCTGTAAGGCAAGAACACTCTATTATAAAACCGAGTTAGGAAGGCAAGGCTGGACAAGAATCATTCACATACAAAACACCTTTAAGGATCAGTAACACATATGAAGTAGATATAATATTTGACGGGTAGACCCAAACAGCCAAAATTACATAAAGACGAAAGGGCCATAATCAAAGATAACTTTACCAAGCATATGCAAAGAGGCGAAAAGAATCCAGAGAAATCACCAAAGCCTCAAACACCAATCAGAAGCTACAAAACAAAAAAGAACAAAAGTCTAAAGAAGACGGAGATCGGAGGACAGTACACCCGGGAGTCTTCAGAGAAGCAAAAGGCCAAAAGAAGACGATTTAACTTTCTATCGACTCTATCGCGTTTGTTAACGATGAAGGTAGCGGATTGTGTTTACCGAAAACTAACTCATGAGGTGCATATTTGGTTTCAGTATGCACTGTGTTGTTAAATGCAAAGCACCAATAAGGTATCCAAGTTGACCAATTGTCTTTATGGTTATCTAGTTGGATTCGTAGATACGCTCCGAGATTCTTATGTGTATTTTCTAATGCGCCTAACGTTTCGTGGTGGTAAGCGGTTAATCTCAATTGCTGTATTCCTAACAGTGGGCAAGTTTCTTTGAAAACTGCAGCCATAAACTCTGTTCCTTGGTCGGAAGCTATCTGTTCGGGAATAGCGTATCTTAATATAAAATTCTCGACCAGGGCTCTGGCTACTGTGGCAGCTTCTTTGCTTTGGATAGAATATGCCTCCACGAATTTCGTTAGTTCGCATTGGAGTGTCAAGATGTACTTGTTTTCCTCGTGGTCTTGTGTAATAAGCAGTGATCGTCATGTAATAAGGTGCGCCGTTTGTGTTAGTTCGTGACAGGGCGCCATGTAATAATGTAGGGCCCTGTGTGATAAGGTCCTATGTGCCTGGAGGATCGGCATGTAATGTGGGCCGTTTGGGCGGCCACAGCAGGTTAGGGCGACTTATCGTAGTAAATGATACGCACAAAGTTCGGGTATAATTAATCTAACACTTACAACTGGTTAACAAAGTATTTACATCGAGTACTATTACTAAGACTGTATAAGTGAATGTGAATATCTCTACTTAAATTACTGTCTATATATATTAGAGAAGATCCTTGTAATTCTTCTAGAATATAACACAAACCCTGACATATAGTTTTGTGTATGCAATATACACAGAGAACGGTCGTGTTTATATAACACGTTACCGTTTGTATTAAAAAGAGCGAGGTTATAACCTTGCCTAAAGTGTTATGCATATACATGACTATATTGCGTTATTACACCATCCCTGTTGGGGTTAAAGAAAACTAACGCTGAGGTGTTTGCTTTTCTTTGATCGGAATCTCTCTAACTATTTACTTTTCCCTTACAAATATGGTAACATTGTTGGGATTATAAATTTACAATGGTATTACTTAAACAATAAATTTGCTAAAATTACGATAACTAAAATTCAAAAATGAAATCGTTATCGAGTATCGCACTATAAAAAATACATGGTAAAATGATGGATAGTCTTAATCTATATACAATAATAATAAATATATAACGAATAGATATATAATATAAATCTTAAGATGATAAATATCCTAATAAAAACTGTAATAAATATATAATATATATTGTAAAGCTTTAAATAGATAATTTTAAATTCTAAAAGATAATGTTACACAGTCAGTTTTATATTGTCGAAGATTAAAAAATAATTAATTGGGCCTTTGTACACTGTCTCAATTTTGTTAGTCTGTTCGCTTTTTATATTTTATTTCTATATCGTGTGCAACTTATATAGAATAATTGCCTTGATTCGCAGTTTGCCATTCTTGTCTTTCTTGTTTTTCGCGTTTGGTTCTTGTTTTCCGATTCCTCATGCTTGATCTTGTGGTTTCAATTCTTGTGCATGATCGTTTGCTCCCAATTCTTATGCTCCCTTTCCAACCATACTTTAAAATAAATCGACTCTCCGTTTTTCTATCTATTTTCCTCCATGGAAAAATTATTCTGGAAATCACTCTTTCGTGTATTTCCCTGGACAGCACATATTCCGTGTCTGTCATGTTCCTGCGCAGAACTATCTTTTGAAGCTTATTCTGGCCACAGTAAGGGAGCTCGTACGAAAAAGTGTCGACAGGTCAAAAGTACAAAAAACGAAATCGCGAATTTTCAGCGGAAAATCGTACAGACCTTCTTCTTTAGCGCTCCCGAAAACCTTAGGGTAGATTTTGAGTAGAAATTCGAGATTGAAAATTTTTGAAAATCGCGAAAATTTCGCCGAAATATGATGCTTGATTTTGACGCCTCTCTGTATTTTGGAAACCAGCTGGCTCTAGATGACCTATCCTATTCTGTCCGAACCATTTTGACGCTCTGAATCGACTGGTCTAAGCCAGAAGGCTCTAGGACGCCTACTTCTCGAGTTATGCCAGGAAAACCGTAAATTTCGTAATCGAAAATGTCGATTTTGCAAAAATTCGCGTAGCCGTAGCGGCCAAACGGTTAGTCCTAGACTGGCACATTGTACACGAGTTTTAATCCTAATGACGATATCTTCAATTTGGCACAAGATTCGCGCAGATCCGATGAGAAATGAGGGAGTTATGGCGTCTTGAAATTTTCGCGATTTTTTTGAACCTCAGGCGATGAAATTTAAATATTTCAAAAATGGCGATTGTCGATTTTCCCTGTTTTGACGCAAACACTATATGTAATCGGAGCCGCCGATTACGATAATCCAAACTAGAGTTCGCTATCTGCCTTGGTTCTCGAGATATTTACGAAAAAGTGTCGACAGGTCAAAAGTGCAAAAAACGAAATCGCGAATATTCAGTGGAAAATCGTACAGACCTTCTTCTTTAGCGCTCCCGAAAACCTTAGGGTAGATTTTGAGTAGAAATTCGAGATTGAAAATTTTTGAAAATCGCGAAAATTTCGCCGAAATATGATGCTTGATTTTGACGCCTCTCTGTATTTTGGAAACCAGCTGGCTCTAGATGACCTATCCTATTCTGTCCGAACCATTTTGACGCTCTGAATCGACTGGTCTAAGCCAGAAGGCTCTAGGACGCCTACTTCTCGAGTTATGCCAGGAAAACCGTAAATTTCGTAATCGAAAATGTCGATTTTGCAAAAATTCGCGTAGCCGTAGCGGCCAAACGGTTAGCCCTAGACTGGCACATTGTACACGCGTTTTAATCCTAATGACGATATCTTCAATTTGGCACAAGATTCGCGCAGATCCGATGAGAAATGAGGGAGTTATGGCGTCTTGAAATTTTCGCGATTTTTTTTTAACCTCAGGCGATGAAATTTAAAAATTTCAAAAATGGCGATTGTCGATTTTCCCTGTTTTGACGCAAACACTATATGTAATCGGAGCCGCCGATTACGATAATCCAAACTAGAGTTCGCTATCTGCCTTGGTTCTCGAGATATTTACGAAAAAGTGTCGACAGGTCAAAAGTGCAAAAAACGAAATCGCGAATATTCAGTGGAAAATCGTACAGACCTTCTTCTTTAGCGCTCCCGAAAACCTTAGGGTAGATTTTGAGTAGAAATTCGAGATTGAAAATTGAAAATCGCGAAAATTTCGTCGAAATATGATGCTTGATTTCGACGCCTCTCTGTATCTTGGAAACCAGCTGGCTCTAGATGACCTATCCTATTCTGTCCGAACCATTTTGACGCTCTGAATCGACTGGTCTAAGCCAGAAGGCTCTAGGACGCCTACTTCTCGAGTTATGCCAGGAAAACCGTAAATTTCGTAATCGAAAATGTCGATTTTGCAAAAATTCGCGTAGCCGTAGCGGCCAAACGGTTAGTCCTAGACCGGCACATTGTACACGCGTTTTAATCCCAATGACGATATCTTCAATTTGGCACAAGATTCGCGCAGATCCGATGAGAAATGAGGGAGTTACGGCGTCTTGAAATTTTCGCGATTTTTTTGAACCTCAGGCGATGAAATTTAAAAATTTCAACAATGGCGATTGTCGATTTTCCCTGTTTTGACGCCAACACTATATGTAATCGTAGCCGCCGATTACGATAATCCAAACTAGAGTTCGCTATCTGCCTTGGTTCTCGAGATATTTACGAAAAAGTGTCGACAGGTCAAAAGTGCAAAAAACGAAATCGCGAATATTCAGTGGAAAATCGTACAGACCCTCTTCTTTAGCGCTCCCGAAAACCTTAGGGTAGATTTTGAGTAGAAATTCGAGATTGAAAATTTTTGAAAATCGCGAAAATTTCGTCGAAATATGATGCTTGATTTCGACGCCTCTCTGTATCTTGGAAACCAGCTGGCTCTAGATGACCTATCCTATTCTTTTCGAACCATTTTGACGCTCTGAATCGACTGGTCTAAGCCAGAAGGCTCTAGGATGCCTACTTCTCGAGTTATGCCAGGAAAACCGTAAATTTCGTAATCGAAAATGTCGATTTTGCAAAAATTCGCGTAGCCGTAGCGGCCTAACGGTTAGTCCTAGACTGACACATTGTACACGCGTTTTAATCCTAATGACGATATCTTCAATTTGGCACAAGATTCGCGCAGATCCGATGAGAAATGAGGGAGTTATGGCGTCTTGAAATTTTCGCGATTTTTTTGAACCTCAGGCGATGAAATTTAAAAATTTCAAAAATGGCGATTGTCGATTTTCCCTGTTTTGACGCCAACACTATATGTAATCGGAGCCGCCGATTACGATAATCCAAACTAGAGTTCGCTATCTGCCTTGGTTCTCGAGATATTTACGAAAAAGTGTCGACAGGTCAAAAGTACAAAAAACGAAATCGCGAATTTTCAGCGGAAAATCGTACAGACCTTCTTCTTTAGCGCTCCCGAAAACCTTAGGGTAGATTTTGAGTAGAAATTCGAGATTGAAAATTTTTGAAAATCGCGAAAATTTCGCCGAAATATGATGCTTGATTTTGACGCCTCTCTGTATTTTGGAAACCAGCTGGCTCTAGATGACCTATCCTATTCTGTCCGAACCATTTTGACGCTCTGAATCGACTGGTCTAAGCCAGAAGGCTCTAGGACGCCTACTTCTCGAGTTATGCCAGGAAAACCGTAAATTTCGTAATCGAAAATGTCGATTTTGCAAAAATTCGCGTAGCCGTAGCGGCCAAACGGTTAGCCCTAGACTGGCACATTGTACACGCGTTTTAATCCTAATGACGATATCTTCAATTTGGCACAAGATTCGCGCAGATCCGATGAGAAATGAGGGAGTTATGGCGTCTTGAAATTTTCGCGATTTTTTTGAACCTCAGGCGATGAAATTTAAAAATTTCAAAAATGGCGATTGTCGATTTTCCCTGTTTTGACGCAAACACTATATGTAATCGGAGCCGCCGATTACGATAATCCAAACTAGAGTTCGCTATCTGCCTTGGTTCTCGAGATATTTACGAAAAAGTGTCGACAGGTCAAAAGTGCAAAAAACGAAATCGCGAATATTCAGTGGAAAATCGTACAGACCTTCTTCTTTAGCGCTCCCGAAAACCTTAGGGTAGATTTTGAGTAGAAATTCGAGATTGAAAATTTTTGAAAATCGCGAAAATTTCGTCGAAATATGATGCTTGATTTCGACGCCTCTCTGTATCTTGGAAACCAGCTGGCTCTAGATGACCTATCCTATTCTGTCCGAACCATTTTGACGCTCTGAATCGACTGGTCTAAGCCAGAAGGCTCTAGGACGCCTACTTCTCGAGTTATGCCAGGAAAACCGTAAATTTCGTAATCGAAAATGTCGATTTTGCAAAAATTCGCGTAGCCGTAGCGGCCAAACGGTTAGTCCTAGACCGGCACATTGTACACGCGTTTTAATCCTAATGACGATATCTTCAATTTGGCACAAGATTCCCGCAGATCCGATGAGAAATGAGGGAGTTACGGCGTCTTGAAATTTTCGCGATTTTTTTGAACCTCAGGCGATGAAATTTAAAAATTTCAAAAATGGCGATTGTCGATTTTCCCTGTTTTGACGCCAACACTATATGTAATCGTAGCCGCCGATTACGATAATCCAAACTAGAGTTCGCTATCTGCCTTGGTTCTCGAGATATCTTGGAAACCAGCTGGCTCTAGATGACCTATCCTATTCTGTTCGAACCATTTTGACGCTCTGAATCGACTGGTCTTAGCCAGAAGGCTCTAGGATGCCTACTTCTCGAGTTATGCCAGGAAAACCGTAAATTTCGTAATCGAAAATGTCGATTTTGCAAAAATTCGCGTAGCCGTAGCGGCCAAACGGTTAGCCCTAGACTGGCACATAGTACACGCGCTTTAATTCTAATGACGATATCTTCAATTTGGCACAAGATTCGCGCAGATCCGATGAGAAATGAGGGAGTTACGGCGTCTTGAAATTTTCGCGATTTTTTTGAACCTCAGGCGATGAAATTTAAAAATTTCAACAATGGCGATTGTCGATTTTCCCTGTTTTGACGCCAACACTATATGTAATCGTAGCCGCCGATTACGATAATCCAAACTAGAGTTCGCTATCTGCCTTGGTTCTCGAGATATTTACGAAAAAGTGTCGACAGGTCAAAAGTGCAAAAAACGAAATCGCGAATATTCAGTGGAAAATCGTACAGACCCTCTTCTTTAGCGCTCCCGAAAACCTTAGGGTAGATTTTGAGTAGAAATTCGAGATTGAAAATTTTTGAAAATCGCGAAAATTTCGTCGAAATATGATGCTTGATTTCGACGCCTCTCTGTATCTTGGAAACCAGCTGGCTCTAGATGACCTATCCTATTCTTTTCGAACCATTTTGACGCTCTGAATCGACTGGTCTAAGCCAGAAGGCTCTAGGATGCCTACTTCTCGAGTTATGCCAGGAAAACCGTAAATTTCGTAATCGAAAATGTCGATTTTGCAAAAATTCGCGTAGCCGTAGCGGCCAAACGGTTAGTCCTAGACTGACACATTGTACACGCGTTTTAATCCTAATGACGATATCTTCAATTTGGCACAAGATTCGCGCAGATCCGATGAGAAATGAGGGAGTTATGGCGTCTTGAAATTTTCGCGATTTTTTTGAACCTCAGGCGATGAAATTTAAAAATTTCAAAAATGGCGATTGTCGATTTTCCCTGTTTTGACGCCAACACTATATGTAATCGGAGCCGCCGATTACGATAATCCAAACTAGAGTTCGCTATCTGCCTTGGTTCTCGAGATATTTACGAAAAAGTGTCGACAGGTCAAAAGTACAAAAAACGAAATCGCGAATTTTCAGCGGAAAATCGTACAGACCTTCTTCTTTAGCGCTCCCGAAAACCTTAGGGTAGATTTTGAGTAGAAATTCGAGATTGAAAATTTTTGAAAATCGCGAAAATTTCGCCGAAATATGATGCTTGATTTTGACGCCTCTCTGTATTTTGGAAACCAGCTGGCTCTAGATGACCTATCCTATTCTGTCCGAACCATTTTGACGCTCTGAATCGACTGGTCTAAGCCAGAAGGCTCTAGGACGCCTACTTCTCGAGTTATGCCAGGAAAACCGTAAATTTCGTAATCGAAAATGTCGATTTTGCAAAAATTCGCGTAGCCGTAGCGGCCAAACGGTTAGCCCTAGACTGGCACATTGTACACGCGTTTTAATCCTAATGACGATATCTTCAATTTGGCACAAGATTCGCGCAGATCCGATGAGAAATGAGGGAGTTATGGCGTCTTGAAATTTTCGCGATTTTTTTGAACCTCAGGCGATGAAATTTAAAAATTTCAAAAATGGCGATTGTCGATTTTCCCTGTTTTGACGCAAACACTATATGTAATCGGAGCCGCCGATTACGATAATCCAAACTAGAGTTCGCTATCTGCCTTGGTTCTCGAGATATTTACGAAAAAGTGTCGACAGGTCAAAAGTGCAAAAAACGAAATCGCGAATATTCAGTGGAAAATCGTACAGACCTTCTTCTTTAGCGCTCCCGAAAACCTTAGGGTAGATTTTGAGTAGAAATTCGAGATTGAAAATTTTTGAAAATCGCGAAAATTTCGTCGAAATATGATGCTTGATTTCGACGCCTCTCTGTATCTTGGAAACCAGCTGGCTCTAGATGACCTATCCTATTCTGTCCGAACCATTTTGACGCTCTGAATCGACTGGTCTAAGCCAGAAGGCTCTAGGACGCCTACTTCTCGAGTTATGCCAGGAAAACCGTAAATTTCGTAATCGAAAATGTCGATTTTGCAAAAATTCGCGTAGCCGTAGCGGCCAAACGGTTAGTCCTAGACCGGCACATTGTACACGCGTTTTAATCCTAATGACGATATCTTCAATTTGGCACAAGATTCCCGCAGATCCGATGAGAAATGAGGGAGTTACGGCGTCTTGAAATTTTCGCGATTTTTTTGAACCTCAGGCGATGAAATTTAAAAATTTCAAAAATGGCGATTGTCGATTTTCCCTGTTTTGACGCCAACACTATATGTAATCGTAGCCGCCGATTACGATAATCCAAACTAGAGTTCGCTATCTGCCTTGGTTCTCGAGATATCTTGGAAACCAGCTGGCTCTAGATGACCTATCCTATTCTGTTCGAACCATTTTGACGCTCTGAATCGACTGGTCTAAGCCAGAAGGCTCTAGGATGCCTACTTCTCGAGTTATGCCAGGAAAACCGTAAATTTCGTAATCGAAAATGTCGATTTTGCAAAAATTCGCGTAGCCGTAGCGGCCAAACGGTTAGCCCTAGACTGGCACATAGTACACGCGCTTTAATTCTAATGACGATATCTTCAATTTGGCACAAGATTCGCGCAGATCCGATTAGAAATGAGGGAGTTATGGCGTCTTGAAGTTTTCGCGATTTTTTTGAACCTCAGGCGATGAAATTTAAAAATTTCAAAAATGGCGATTGTCGATTTTCCCTGTTTTGACGCCAACACTATATGTAATCGGAGCCGCCGATTACGATAATCCAAACTAGAGTTCGCTATCTGCCTTGGTTCTCGAGATATTTACGAAAAAGTGTCGACAGGTCAAAAGTACAAAAAACGAAATCGCGAATTTTCAGCGGAAAATCGTACAGACCTTCTTCTTTAGCGCTCCCGAAAACCTTACGGTAGATTTTGAGTAGAAATTCGAGATTGAAAATTTTTGAAAATCGCGAAAATTTCGCCGAAATATGATGCTTGATTTTGACGCCTCTCTGTATTTTGGAAACCAGCTGGCTCTAGATGACCTATCCTATTCTGTCCGAACCATTTTGACGCTCTGAATCGACTGGTCTAAGCCAGAAGGCTCTAGGACGCCTACTTCTCGAGTTATGCCAGGAAAACCGTAAATTTCGTAATCGAAAATGTCGATTTTGCAAAAATTCGCGTAGCCGTAGCGGCCAAACGGTTAGTCCTAGACTGACACATTGTACACGCGTTTTAATCCTAATGACGATATCTTCAATTTGGCACAAGATTCGCGCAGATCCGATGAGAAATGAGGGAGTTATGGCGTCTTGAAATTTTCGCGATTTTTTTTAACCTCAGGCGATGAAATTTAAAAATTTCAAAAATGGCGATTGTCGATTTTCCCTGTTTTGACGCAAACACTATATGTAATCGGAGCCGCCGATTACGATAATCCAAACTAGAGTTCGCTATCTGCCTTGGTTCTCGAGATATTTACGAAAAAGTGTCGACAGGTCAAAAGTACAAAAAACGAAATCGCGAATTTTCAGCGGAAAATCGTACAGACCTTCTTCTTTAGCGCTCCCGAAAACCTTAGGGTAGATTTTGAGTAGAAATTCGAGATTGAAAATTTTTGAAAATCGCGAAAATTTCGTCGAAATATGATGCTTGATTTCGACGCCTCTCTGTATCTTGGAAACCAGCTGGCTCTAGATGACCTATCCTATTCTGTCCGAACCATTTTGACGCTCTGAATCGACTGGTCTAAGCCAGAAGGCTCTAGGACGCCTACTTCTCGAGTTATGCCAGGAAAACCGTAAATTTCGTAATCGAAAATGTCGATTTTGCAAAAATTCGCGTAGCCGTAGCGGCCAAACGGTTAGTCCTAGACCGGCACATTGTACACGCGTTTTAATCCTAATGACGATATCTTCAATTTGGCACAAGATTCGCGCAGATCCGATGAGAAATGAGGGAGTTATGGCGTCTTGAAATTTTCGCGATTTTTTTGAACCTCAGGCGATGAAATTTAAAAATTTCAAAAATGGCGATTGTCGATTTTCCCTGTTTTGACGCCAACACTATATGTAATCGGAGCCGCCGATTACGATAATCCAAACTAGAGTTCGCTATCTGCCTTGGTTCTCGAGATATTTACGAAAAAGTGTCGACAGGTCAAAAGTACAAAAAACGAAATCGCGAATTTTCAGCGGAAAATCGTACAGACCTTCTTCTTTAGCGCTCCCGAAAACCTTAGGGTAGATTTTGAGTAGAAATTCGAGATTGAAAATTTTTGAAAATCGCGAAAATTTCGTCGAAATATGATGCTTGATTTCGACGCCTCTCTGTATCTTGGAAACCAGCTGGCTCTAGATGACCTATCCTATTCTGTCCGAACCATTTTGACGCTCTGAATCGACTGGTCTAAGCCAGAAGGCTCTAGGACGCCTACTTCTCGAGTTATGCCAGGAAAACCGTAAATTTCGTAATCGAAAATGTCGATTTTGCAAAAATTCGCGTAGCCGTAGCGGCCAAACGGTTAGTCCTAGACTGGCACATTGTACACGCGTTTTAATCCTAATGACGATATCTTCAATTTGGCACAAGATTCGCGCAGATCCGATGAGAAATGAGGGAGTTATGGCGTCTTAAAATTTTCGCGATTTTTTTGAACCTCAGGCGATGAAATTTAAATATTTCAAAAATGGCGATTGTCGATTTTCCCTGT